>JARKHS020036556.1:0-318398 GCA_030143305.2 Amblyomma americanum | reverse complement strand
ATGACCCATCCGAGTTACGGAATGGCAACGAGTGGCGTTGTGCCGAATCCAAAGCACGTTGTTCAGCGTGTACAGCAGCCAGTAAAAGTTATGTCCCACCGGAGTGGCAGAATAGCAACGAATGGGGTTGTGCCGAAACCAAAGCACGTTGTTCACCGTGTACAGCAGCAAATAAAAGTTATGAACCACCGGTGTGACGGAATGGCAACGTGTGGTGTTGTGCCGAAACCAAAGCACGTTGTTCAGCCTGTACAGCAGCAAGTAAAAGTTATGAACCACCGGTGTGACGGAATGGCAACGTGTGGTGTTGTGCCGAAACGAAAGCACGTTGTTGAGCCTGTACAGCAGCAAGTAAAAGTTATGACCCTCCGGAGTGACGGAATGGCAACGAGTAGTGTTGTGCCGAATCCAAAGCTACGTTGTTCAGCGTGTACAGCAGCCAGTAAAAGTTATGTCCCACCGGAGTGGCAGAATAGCAACGAGTGGTGTTGTGCCGGAACCAAAGCACGTTGTTCAGCGTGTACAGCAGCAAGTAAAAGTTATGTCCCACCGGAGTGGCAGAATAGCAACGAGTGGTGTTGTGCCGAAACCAAAACACGTTGTTCAGTGTGTACAGCAGCAAGTAAAATGTATGACCCACCGGGGTGACGGAATGGCAACGTGTGGTGTTGTGCCGAATCCAAAGCGCGTTGTTCAGCGTTACAGCAGCAAGTAAAAGTTATGTCCCACCGGAGTGGCAGAATAGCAACGAGTGGTGTTGTGCCGAAACCAAAACACGTTGTTCAGTGTGTACAGCAGCAAGTAAAATTTATGACCCACCGGAGTGACGGAATGGCAACGAGTGGTGTTGTGCCGAATCCAAAGCACGTTGTTCAGCGTGTACAGCAGCAAGTAAAAGTTATGAACCACCGGTGTGACGGAATGCAACGTGTGGTGTTGTGCCGAATACAAAGCACGTTGTTCAGCGTGTACAGCAGCAAGTAAAAGTTATGTCCCACCGGAGTGGCAGAATAGCAACGAGTGGTGTTGTGCCGAAACCAAAACACGTTGTTCAGTGTGTACAGCAGCAAGTAAAAGTTATGTCCCACCGGAGTGGAAGAATAGCAACGAGTGGTGTTGTGCCGAAACCAAAGCACGTTGTTCAGCGTGTACAGCAGCAAATAAAAGTTATGAACCACCGGTGTGACGGAATGGCAACGTGTGGTGTTGTGCCGAATCCAAAGCACGTTGTTGAGCTTGTGCAGCAGCAAGTAAATGTTATGACCCATCGGAGTGACGGAATGGCAACGAGTAGTGTTGTGCCGAATCCAAAGCACGTTGTTCAGCGTGTACAGCAGCAAGTGAAAGTTATGACCCACGGGAGTGACGGAATGGCAACGAGTGGTGTTGCGCCGAATCCAAAGCACGTTGTTTAGCGTGTACAGCAGCAAATAAAAGTTATGACCCACCGGTGTGACGGAATGGCAACGTGTGGTGTTGTGCCGAATCCAAAGCACGTTGTTCAGCCTGTACAGCAGCAAGTAAAAGTTATGAACCACCGGTGTGAGGGAATGGCAACGTGTGGTGTTGTGCCGAATCCAAAGCACGTTGGTCAGCCTGTACAGCAGCAAGTAAAAGTTATGACCCACCGGAGTGACGGAATGGCAACGAGTGGTGTTGTGCCGAAGGCAAAGCACGTTGTTCAGCCTGTAGAGCAGCAAGTAAAAGTTATGACCCACCGGAGTTACGGAATGGCAACGAGTAGGGTTGTGCCGAATCCAAAGCACGTTGTTCAGCGTGTACAGCAGCCAGTAAAAATTATGTCCCACCGGAGTGGCAGAATAGCAACGAGTGGTGTTGTGCCGAAACCAAAGCACGTTGTTCAGCGTGTACAGCCGCAAGTAAAAGTTATGTCCCACCGGAGTGGCAGAATAGCAACGAGTGGTGCTGTGCCGAAACCAAAACACGTTGTTCAGTGTGTACAGCAGCAAGTAAAATTTATGACCCATCCGGAGTTACGGAATGGCAACGAGTGGCGTTGTGCCGAATCCAAAGCACGTTGTTCAGCGTGTACAACAGCCAGTAAAAGTTATGTCCCACCGGAGTGGCAGAATAGCAACGAATGGGGTTGTGCCGAAACCAAAGCATGTTGTTCACCGTGTACAGCAGCAAATAAAAGTTATGAACCACCGGTGTGACGGAATGGCAACGTGTGGTGTTGTGCCGAAACCAAAGCACGTTGTTCAGCCTGTACAGCAGCAAGTAAAAGTTATGAACCACCGGTGTGACGGAATGGCAACGTGTGGTGTTTTGCCGAAACGAAAGCACGTTGTTGAGCCTGTACAGCAGCAAGTAAAAGTTATGACCCACCGGAGTGACGGAATGGCAACGAGTAGTGTTGTGCCGAATCCAAAGCTACGTTGTTCAGCGTGTACAGCAGCCAGTAAAAGTTATGTCCCACCGGAGTGGCAGAATAGCAACGAGTGGTGTTGTGCCGAAACCAAAACACGTTGTTCAGTGTGTACAGCAGCAAGTAAAATGTATGACCCACCGGAGTGACGGAATGGCAACGAGTGGTGTTGTGCCGAATCCAAAGCACGTTGTTCAGCATGTACAGCAGCAAATAAAAGTTATGAACCACCGGTGTGACGGAATGGCAACGTGTGGTGTTGTGCCGAATCCTAAAGCACGTTGTTCAGCGTTACAGCAGCAAGTAAAAGTTATGTCCCACCGGAGTGGCCGAATAGCAACGAGTGGTGTTGTGCCGAAACCAAAGCACGTTGTTCAGCGTGCGCCGCAGCAAGTAAAAGATATGACCCACCGGAGTGACGGAATGGCAACGAGTGGTGTTGTGCCGAAACCAAAGCACGTTGTTCAGCGTGTACAGCAGCAAGTAAAAGTTATGAACCACCGGTGTGATGGAATGGCAACGTGTGGTGTTGTGCCGAAACCAAAGCACGTTGTTCAGCCTGTACAGCAGCAAGTAAAAGTTATGACCCACCGGAGTGGCGGAATGGCAACGAGTGGTGTTGTGCCGAATCCAAAGCACGTTGTTCAGCGTGTACAGCAGCAAGTAAAAGTTATGTCCCACCGGAGTGGCAGAATAGCAACGAGTGGTGTTGTGCCGAAACCAAAACACGTTGTTCAGTGTGTACAGCAGCAAGTAAAATTTATGACCCACCGGAGTGACGGAATGGCAACGAGTGGTGTTGTGCCGAATCCAAAGCACGTTGTTCAGCGTGTACAGCAGCAAATAAACGTTATGAACCACCGGGGTGACGGAATGGCAACGTGTGGTGTTGTGCCGAATCCAAAGCACGTTGTTCAGCGTTACAGCAGCAAGTAAAAGTTATGTCCCACCGGAGTGGCAGAATAGCAACGAGTGGTGTTGTGCCGAAACCAAAACACGTTGTTCAGTGTGTACAGCAGCAAGTAAAATTTATGACCCACCGGAGTGACGGAATGGCAACGAGTGGTGTTGTGCCGAATCCAAAGCACGTTGTTCAGCGTGTACAGCAGCAAGTAAAAGTTATGACCCACCGGAGTGACGGAATGCAACGAGTGGTGTTGTGCCGAATACCAAAGCACGTTGTTCAGCGTGTACAGCAGCAAGTAAAAGTTATGTCCCACCGGAGTGGCAGAATAGCAACGAGTGGTGTTGTGCCGAAACCAAAACACGTTGTTCAGTGTGTACAGCAGCAAGTAAAAGTTATGTCCCACCGGAGTGGACAGAATGGCAACGAGTGGTGTTGTGCCGAAACCAAAGCACGTTGTTCAGCGTGTACAGCAGCAAATAAAAGTTATGAACCACCGGTGTGACGGAATGGCAACGTGTGGTGTTGTGCCGAATCCAAAGCACGTTGTTGAGCCTGTACAGCAGCAAGTAAAAGTTATGACCCACTCGGAGTGACGGAATGGCAACGAGTGGTGTTGTGCCGAATCCAAAGCACGTTGTTCAGCCTGTACAGCAGCAAGTAAAAGTTATGACCCATCGGAGTGACGGAATGGCAACGAGTAGTGTTGTGCCGAATCCAAAGCACGTTGTTCAGCGTGTACAGCAGCAAGTAAAAGTTATGACCCACCGGAGTGACGGAATGGCAACGAGTGGTGTTGTGCCGAATCCAAAGCACGTTGTTCAGCGTGTACAGCAGCAAGTAAAAGTTATGACCCACCGGTGTGACGGAATGGCAACGTGTGGTGTTGTGCCGAATCCAAAGCACGTTGTTCAGCCTGTACAGCAGCAAGTAAAAGTTATGACCCACCGGAGTGACGGAATGGCAACGAGTGGTGTTGTGCCGAATCCAAAGCACGTTGTTCAGCGTGTACAGCAGCAAGTAAAAGTTATGACCCACCGGAGTGACGGAATGGCAACGAGTGGTGTTGTGCCGAATCCAAAGCACGTTGTTCAGCCGTGTACAGCAGCAAGTAAAAGTTATGAACCACCGGTGTGACGGAATGGCAACGAGTGGTGTTGTGCCGAAACCAAAGCACGTTGTTCAGCCTGTACAGCAGCAAGTAAAAGTTATGACCCACCGGAGTGACGGAATGGCAACGAGTGGTGTTGTGCCGAAACCAAAGCACGTTGTTCAGCCTGTACAGCAGCAAGTAAAAGTTATGACCCACCGGAGTGACGGAATGGCAACGAGTGGTGTTGTGCCGAATCCAAAGCACGTTGTTCAGCGTGTACAGCAGCCAATAAAAGTTATGTCCCACCGGAGTGGCAGAATAGCAACGAATGGTGTTGTGCCGAAACCAAAGCATGTTGTTCACCGTGTACAGCAGCAAATAAAAGTTATGAACCACCGGTGTGACGGAATGGCAACGTGTGGTGTTGTGCCGAAACCAAAGCACGTTGTTCAGCCTGTACAGCAGCAAGTGAAAGTTATGAACCACCGGTGTGACGGAATGGCAACGTGTGGTGTTTTGCCGAAACGAAAGCACGTTGTTCAGCGTGTACAGCAGCCAGTAAAAGTTATGTCCCACCGGAGTGGCAGAATAGCAACGAGTGGTGTTGTGCCGGAACCAAAGCACGTTGTTCAGCCTGTACAGCAGCAAGTAAAAGTTATGTCCCACCGGAGTGGCAGAATAGTAACGAGTGGTGTTGTGCCGAAACCAAAACACGTTGTTCAGTGTGTACAGCAGCAAGTAAAATGTATGACCCACCGGAGTGACGGAATGGCAACGAGTGGTGTTGTGCCGAATCCAAAGCACGTTGTTCAGCATGTACAGCAGTAAATAAAAGTTATGAACCACCGGTGTGACGGAATGGCAACGTGTGGTGTTGTGCCGAATCCTAAAGCACGTTGTTCAGCGTTACAGCAGCAAGTAAAAGTTATGTCCCACCGGAGTGGCCGAATAGCAACGAGTGGTGTTGTGCCGAAACCTAAGCACGTTGTTCAGCGTGCACCGCAGCAAATAAAAGATATGACCCACCGGTGTGACGGAATGGCAACGTGTGGTGTTGTGCCGAAACCAAAGCACGTTGTTCAGCCTGTACAGCAGCAAGTAAATGTTATGAACCACCGGTGTGATGGAATGGCAACGTGTGGTGTTGTGTCGAAACCAAAGCACGTTGTTCAGCCTGTACAGCAGCAAGTAAAAGTTATGACCCACCGGAGTGACGGAATGGCAACGAGTTGTGTTGTGCCGAATCCAAAGCACGTTGTTCAGCGTGTACAGCAGCAAGTAAATGTTATGTCCCACCGGAGTGGCAGAATAGCAACGAGTGGTGTTGCGCCGAAACCAAAACACGTTGTTCAGTGTGTACAGCAGCAAGTAAAATTTATGACCCACCAGAGTGACGGAATGGCAACGAGTGGTGTTGTGCCGAATCCAAAGCACGTTGTTCAGCGTGTACAGCAGCAAATAAACGTTATGAACCACCGGGGTGACGGAATGGCAACGTGTGGTGTTGTGCCGAATCCAAATCACGTTGTTCAGCGTTACAGCAGCAAGTAAAAGTTATGTCCCACCGGAGTGGCAGAATAGCAACGAGTGGTGTTGTGCCGAAACCAAAACACGTTGTTCAGTGTGTACAGCAGCAAGTAAAATTTATGACCCACCGGAGTGACGGAATGGCAACGAGTGGTGTTGTGCCGAATCCAAAGCACGTTGTTCAGCGTGTACAACAGCCAGTAAAAGTTATGTCCCACCGGAGTGGCAGAATAGCAACGAATGGTGTTGTGCCGAAACCAAAGCATGTTGTTCACCGTGTACAGCAGCAAATAAAAGTTATGTCCCACCGGAGTGGCAGAATAGCAACGAGTGGTGTTGTGCCGAAACCAAAACACGTTGTTCAGTGTGTACAGCAGCAAGTAAAAGTTATGTCCCACCGGAGTGGCAGAATGGCAACGAGTGGTGTTGTGCCGAAACCAAAGCACGTTGTTCAGCGTGTACAGCAGCAAATAAAAGTTATGAACCACCGGTGTGACGGAATGGCAACGTGTGGTGTTGTGCCGAATCCAAAGCACGTTGTTGAGCCTGTACAGCAGCAAGTAAAAGTTATGACTCACTGGATTGACGGAATGGCAACGAGTGGTGCTGTGCCGAATCCAAAGCACGTTGTTCAGCCTGTACAGCAGCAAGTAAATGTTATGACCCATCGGAGTGACGGAATGGCAACGAGTAGTGTTGTGCCGAATCCAAAGCACGTTGTTCAGCGTGTACAGCAGCAAGTAAAAGTTATGACCCACGGGAGTGACGGAATGGCAACGAGTGGTGTTGTGCCGAATCCAAAGCACGTTGTTTAGCGTGTACAGCAGCAAATAAAAGTTATGACCCACCGGTGTGACGGAATGGCAACGTGTGGTGTTGTGCCGAATCCAAAGCACGTTGTTCAGCCTGTACAGCAGCAAGTAAAAATTATGACCCACCGGAGTGACGGAATGGCAACGAGTGATGTTGTGCCGAATCCAAAGCACGTTGTTCAGCGTGTACAGCAGCAAATAAAAGATATGACCCACCGGTGTGACGGAATGGCAACGTGTGGTGTTGTGCCGAATCCAAAGCACGTTGTTCAGCCTGTACAGCAGCAAGTAAAAGTTATGAACCACCGGTGTGACGGAATGGCAACGTGTGGTGTTGTGCCGAATCCAAAGCACGTTGGTCAGCCTGTACAGCAGCAAGTAAAAGTTATGACCCACCGGAGTGACGGAATGGCAACGAGTGGTGTTGTGCCGAATCCAAAGCACGTTGTTCAGCCTGTAGAGCAGCAAGTAAAAGTTATGACCCACCGGAGTGACGGAATGGCAACGAGTAGTGTTGTGCCGAATCCAAAGCACGTTGTTCAGCGTGTACAGCAGCCAATAAAAATTATGTCCCACCGGAGTGGCAGAATAGCAACGAGTGGTGTTGGGCCGAAAGCAAAGCACGTTGTTCAGCGTGTACAGCATCAAGTAAAAGTTGTGTTCCACCGGAGTGGCAGAAAAGCAACGAGTGGTGTTGAGCCGAAACCAAAACACGTTGTTCAGTGTGTACCGCAGCAAGTAAAATTTATGACCCACCGGAGTGACGGAATGGCAACGAGAGGTGTTGTGCCGAATCCAAAGCACGTTTTTCAGCGTGTACAGCAGCCAGTAAAAGTTATGTCCCACCGGAGTGGCAGAATAGCAACGAGTGGTGTTGTGCCGAAACCAAAGCACGTTGTTCAGCGTGTACAGCAGCAAATAAAAGTTATGAACTACCGGTGTGACGGAATGGCAACGTGTGGTGTTGTGCCGAATCCAAAGCACGTTGTTCAGCCTGTACAGCAGCAAGTAAATGTTATGACCCACCGGAGTGACGGAATGGCAACGAGTGGTGTTGTGCCGAAGGCAAAGCACGTTGTTCAGCCTGTAGAGCAGCAAGTAAAAGTTATGACCCACCGGAGTTTCGGAATGGCAACGAGTAGGGTTGTGCCGAATCCAAAGCACGTTGTTCAGCGTGTACAGCAGCCAGTAAAAATTATGTCCCACCGGAGTGGCAGAATAGCAACGAGTGGTGTTGTGCCGAAACCAAAGCACGTTGTTCAGCGTGTACAGCCGCAAGTAAAAGTTATGTCCCACCGGAGTGGCAGAATAGCAACGAGTGGTGCTGTGCCGAAACCAAAACACGTTGTTCAGTGTGTACAGCAGCAAGTAAAATTTATGACCCATCCGAGTTACGGAATGGCAACGAGTGGCGTTGTGCCGAATCCAAAGCACGTTGTTAAGCGTGTACAACAGCCAGTAAAAGTTATGTCCCACCGGAGTGGCAGAATAGCAACGAATGGGGTTGTGCCGAAACCAAAGCATGTTGTTCACCGTGTACAGCAGCAAATAAAAGTTATGAACCACCGGTGTGACGGAATGGCAACGTGTGGTGTTGTGCCGAAACCAAAGCACGTTGTTCAGCCTGTACAGCAGCAAGTAAAAGTTATGAACCACCGGTGTGACGGAATGGCAACGTGTGGTGTTTTGCCGAAACGAAAGCACGTTGTTGAGCCTGTACAGCAGCAAGTAAAAGTTATGACCCTCCGGAGTGACGGAATGGCAACGAGTAGTGTTGTGCCGAATCCAAAGCTAGTTGTTCAGCGTGTACAGCAGCCAGTAAAAGTTATGTCCCACCGGAGTGGCAGAATAGCAACGAGTGGTGTTGTGCCGGAACCAAAGCACGTTGTTCAGCCTGTACAGCAGCAAGTAAAAGTTATGTCCCACCGGAGTGGCAGAATAGTAACGAGTGGTGTTGTGCCGAAACCAAAACACGTTGTTCAGTGTGTACAGCAGCAAGTAAAATGTATGACCCACCGGGGTGACGGAATGGCAACGTGTGGTGTTGTGCCGAATCCAAAGCACGTTGTTCAGCGTTACAGCAGCAAGTAAAAGTTATGTCCCACCGGAGTGGCAGAATAGCAACGAGTGGTGTTGTGCCGAAACCAAAACACGTTGTTCAGTGTGTACAGCAGCAAGTAAAATTTATGACCCACCGGAGTGACGGAATGGCAACGAGTGGTGTTGTGCCGAATCCAAAGCACGTTGTTCAGCGTGTACAGCAGCAAATAAAAGTTATGAACCACCGGTGTGACGGAATGCAACGTGTGGTGTTGTGCCGAATACAAAGCACGTTGTTCAGCGTTACAGCAGCAAGTAAAAGTTATGTCCCACCGGAGTGGCAGAATAGCAACGAGTGGTGTTGTGCCGAAACCAAAACACGTTGTTCAGCGTGTACAGCAGCAAGTAAAAGTTATGTCCCACCGGAGTGGAAGAATAGCAACGAGTGGTGTTGTGCCGAAACCAAAGCACGTTGTTCAGCGTGTACAGCAGCAAATAAAAGTTATGAACCACCGGTGTGACGGAATGGCAACGTGTGGTGTTGTGCCGAATCCAAAGCACGTTGTTGAGCCTGTGCAGCAGCAAGTAAATGTTATGACCCATCGGAGTGACGGAATGGCAACGAGTAGTGTTGTGCCGAATCCAAAGCACGTTGTTCAGCGTGTACAGCAGCAAGTGAAAGTTATGACCCACGGGAGTGACGGAATGGCAACGAGTGGTGTTGCGCCGAATCCAAAGCACGTTGTTTAGCGTGTACAGCAGCAAATAAAAGTTATGACCCACCGGTGTGACGGAATGGCAACGTGTGGTGTTGTGCCGAATCCAAAGCACGTTGTTCAGCCTGTACAGCAGCAAGTAAAAGTTATGAACCACCGGTGTGAGGGAATGGCAACGTGTGGTGTTGTGCCGAATCCAAAGCACGTTGGTCAGCCTGTACAGCAGCAAGTAAAAGTTATGACCCACCGGAGTGACGGAATGGCAACGAGTGGTGTTGGGCCGAATGCAAAGCACGTTGTTCAGCCTGTAGAGCAGCAAGTAAAAGTTATGACCCACCGGAGTTACGGAATGGCAACGAGTAGGGTTGTGCCGAATCCAAAGCACGTTGTTCAGCGTGTACAGCAGCCAGTAAAAATTATGTCCCACCGGAGTGGCAGAATAGCAACGAGTGGTGTTGTGCCGAAACCAAAGCACGTTGTTCAGCGTGTACAGCAGCAAGTAAAAGTTATGTCCCACCGGAGTGGCAGAATAGCAACGAGTGGTGCTGTGCCGAAACCAAAACACGTTGTTCAGTGTGTACAGCAGCAAGTAAAATTTATGACCCATCGGAGTTACGGAATGGCAACGAGTGGCGTTGTGCCGAATCCAAAGCACGTTGTTCAGCGTGTACAACAGCCAGTAAAAGTTATGTCCCACCGGAGTGGCAGAATAGCAACGAATGGTGTTGTGCCGAAACCAAAGCATGTTGTTCACCGTGTACAGCAGCAAATAAAAGTTATGAACCACCGGTGTGACGGAATGGCAACGTGTGGTATTGTGCCGAAACCAAAGCACGTTGTTCAGCCTGTACAGCAGCAAGTGAAAGTTATGAACCACCGGTGTGACGGAATGGCAACGTGTGGTGTTTTGCCGAAACGAAAGCACGTTGTTCAGCCTGTACAGCAGCAAGTAAAAGTTATGACCCACCGGAGTGACGGAATGGCAACGAGTAGTGTTGTGCCGAATCCAAAGCTAGTTGTTCAGCGTGTACAGCAGCCAGTAAAAGTTATGTCCCACCGGAGTGGCAGAATAGCAACGAGTGGTGTTGTGCCGGAACCAAAGCACGTTGTTCAGCCTGTACAGCAGCAAGTAAAAGTTATGTCCCACCGGAGTGGCAGAATAGTAACGAGTGGTGTTGTGCCGAAACCAAAACACGTTGTTCAGTGTGTACAGCAGCAAGTAAAATGTATGACCCACCGGAGTGACGGAATGGCAACGAGTGGTGTTGTGCCGAATCCAAAGCACGTTGTTCAGCATGTACAGCAGTAAATAAAAGTTATGAACCACCGGTGTGACGGAATGGCAACGTGTGGTGTTGTGCCGAATCCTAAAGCACGTTGTTCAGCGTTACAGCAGCAAGTAAAAGTTATGTCCCACCGGAGTGGCCGAATAGCAACGAGTGGTGTTGTGCCGAAACCTAAGCACGTTGTTCAGCGTGCACCGCAGCAAATAAAAGATATGACCCACCGGTGTGACGGAATGGCAACGTGTGGTGTTGTGCCGAAACCAAAGCACGTTGTTCAGCCTGTACAGCAGCAAGTAAATGTTATGAACCACCGGTGTGATGGAATGGCAACGTGTGGTGTTGTGTCGAAACCAAAGCACGTTGTTCAGCGTGTACAGCAGCAAGTAAAAGTTATGACCCACCGGAGTGACGGAATGGCAACGAGTGGTGTTGTGCCGAATCCAAAGCACGTTGTTCAGCGTGTACAGCAGCAAGTAAATGTTATGTCCCACCGGAGTGGCAGAATAGCAACGAGTGGTGTTGCGCCGAAACCAAAACACGTTGTTCAGTGTGTACAGCAGCAAGTAAAATTTATGACCCACCGGAGTGACGGAATGGCAACGAGTGGTGTTGTGCCGAATCCAAAGCACGTTGTTCAGCGTGTACAGCAGCAAGTAAAAGTTATGAACCACCGGTGTGACGGAATGGCAACGTGTGGTGTTGTGCCGAGATCCAAAGCACGTTGTTCAGCGTGTACAGCAGCCAGTAAAAGTTATGTCCCACCGGAGTGGCAGAATGGCAACGAGTGGTGTTGTGCCGAAACCAAAGCACGTTGTTCAGCGTGTACAGCAGCAAGTAAAAGTTATGTCCCACCGGAGTGGCAGAATGGCAACGAGTGGTGTTGTGCCGAAACCAAAGCACGTTGTTCAGCGTGTACAGCAGCAAGTAAAAGTTATGACCCACCGGAGTGACGGAATGGCAACGAGTGGTGTTGTGCCGAATCCAAAGCACGTTGTTCAGCCTGTACAGCAGCAAGTAAAAGTTATGACCCACCGGAGTGACGGAATGGCAACGAGTGGTGTTGTGCCGAATCCAAAGCACGTTGTTCAGCGTGTACAGCAGCAAGTAAAAGTTATGACCCACCGGAGTGACGGAATGGCAACGAGTGGTGTTGTGCCGAATCCAAAGCACGTTGTTCAGCGTGTACAGCAGCAAATAAAAGTTATGACCCACCGGTGTGACGGAATGGCAACGTGTGGTGTTGTGCCGAATCCAAAGCACGTTGTTCAGCCTGTACAGCAGCAAGTAAAAGTTATGACCCACCGGAGTGACGGAATGGCAACGAGTGGTGTTGTGCCGAATCCAAAGCACGTTGTTCAGCGTGTACAGCAGCAAGTAAAAGTTATGACCCACCGGAGTGACGGAATGGCAACGAGTGGTGTTGTGCCGAATCCAAAGCACGTTGTTCAGCGTGTACAGCAGCAAGTAAAAGTTATGACCCACCGGAGTGACGGAATGGCAACGAGTGGTGTTGTGCCGAATCCAAAGCACGTTGTTCAGCCTGTACAGCAGCAAATAAAAGTTATGAACCACCGGTGTGACGGAATGGCAACGTGTGGTGTTGTGCCGAATCCAAAGCACGTTGTTCAGCCTGTACAGCAGCAAGTAAAAGTTATGACCCACCGGAGTGACGGAATGGCAACGAGTGGTGTTGTGCCGAATCCAAAGCACGTTGTTCAGCGTGTAGAGCAGCAAATAAAAGATATGACCCACCGGTGTGACGGAATGGCAACGAGTGGTGTTGTGCCGAACCAAAGCACGTTGTTCAGCCTGTACAGCAGCAAGTAAATGTTATGAACCACCGGAGTGACGGAATGGCAACGAGTGGTGTTGTGCCGAAACCAAAGCACGTTGTTCAGCGTGTACAGCAGCAAGTAAAAGTTATGACCCACCGGAGTGACGGAATGGCAACGAGTGGTGTTGTGCCGAATCCAAAGCACGTTGTTCAGCCTGTAGAGCAGCAAGTAAAAGTTATGACCCACCGGAGTGACGGAATGGCAACGAGTAGGTGTTGTGCCGAATCCAAAGCACGTTGTTCAGCGTGTACAGCAGCAAGTAAAAATTATGTCCCACCGGAGTGGCAGAATAGCAACGAGTGGTGTTGTGCCGAAACCAAAGCACGTTGTTCAGCGTGTACAGCAGCAAGTAAAAGTTATGACCCACCGGAGTGACGGAATGGCAACGAGTGGTGTTGTGCCGAATCCAAAGCACGTTGTTCAGCGTGTACAGCAGCAAATAAAAGTTATGAACCACCGGTGTGACGGAATGGCAACGTGTGGTGTTGTGCCGAATCCAAAGCACGTTGTTCAGCGTGTACAGCAGCAAGTAAAAGTTATGACCCACCGGAGTGACGGAATGGCAACGAGTGGTGTTGTGCCGAATCCAAAGCACGTTGTTCAGCGTGTACAGCAGCAAGTAAAATGTTATGACCCACCGGAGTGACGGAATGGCAACGAGTGGTGTTGTGCCGAATCCAAAGCACGTTGTTCAGCGTGTACAGCAGCAAGTAAAAGTTATGACCCACCGGAGTGAGGAATGGCAACGAGTGGTGTTGTGCCGAATACAAAGCACGTTGTTCAGCGTGTACAGCAGCAAGTAAAAGTTATGTACCACCGGAGTGGCAGAATAGCAACGAGTGGTGTTGTGCCGAAACCAAAACACGTTGTTCAGTGTGTACAGCAGCAAGTAAAAGTTATGTCCCACCGGAGTGGCAGAATAGCAACGAGTGGTGTTGTGCCGAAACCAAAGCACGTTTTTCAGCGTGTACAGCAGCAAATAAAAGTTATGAACCTACCGGTGTGACGGAATGGCAACGTGTGGTGTTGTGCCGAATCCAAAGCACGTTGTTCAGCCTGTACAGCAGCAAGTAAAAGTTATGAACCACCGGTGTGACGGAATGGCAACGTGTGGTGTTGTGCCGAATCCAAAGCACGTTGTTCAGCCTGTACAGCAGCAAGTAAATGTTATGACCCACCGGAGTGACGGAATGGCAACGAGTGGTGTTGTGCCGAATGCAAAGCACGTTGTTCAGCCTGTAGAGCAGCAAGTAAAAGTTATGACCCACCGGAGTTTCGGAATGGCAACGAGTAGGGTTGTGCCGAATCCAAAGCACGTTGTTCAGCGTGTACAGCAGCCAGTAAAAATTATGTCCCACCGGAGTGGCAGAATAGCAACGAGTGGTGTTGTGCCGAAACCAAAGCACGTTGTTCAGCGTGTACAGCCGCAAGTAAAAGTTATGTCCCACCGGAGTGGCAGAATAGCAACGAGTGGTGCTGTGCCGAAACCAAAACACGTTGTTCAGTGTGTACAGCAGCAAGTAAAATTTATGACCCATCGGAGTTACGGAATGGCAACGAGTGGCGTTGTGCCGAATCCAAAGCACGTTGTTCAGCGTGTACAACAGCCAGTAAAAGTTATGTCCCACCGGAGTGGCAGAATAGCAACGAATGGTGTTGTGCCGAAACCAAAGCATGTTGTTCACCGTGTACAGCAGCAAATAAAAGTTATGAACCACCGGTGTGACGGAATGGCAACGTGTGGTGTTGTGCCGAAACCAAAGCACGTTGTTCAGCCTGTACAGCAGGAAGTAAAAGTTATGAACCACCGGTGTGACGGAATGGCAACGTGTGGTGTTTTGCCGAAACGAAAGCACGTTGTTCAGCCTGTACAGCAGCCAGTAAAAGTTATGTCCCACCGGAGTGGCAGAATAGCAACGAGTGGTGTTGTGCCGGAACCAAAGCACGTTGTTCAGATTGTACAGCAGCAAGTAAAAGTTATGTCCCACCGGAGTGGCAGAATAGTAACGAGTGGTGTTGTGCCGAAACCAAAACACGTTGTTCAGTGTGTACAGCAGCAAGTAAAATGTATGACCCACCGGAGTGACGGAATGGCAACGAGTGGTGTTGTGCCGAATCCAAAGCACGTTGTTCGGCATGTACAGCAGTAAATAAAAGTTATGAACCACCGGTGTGACGGAATGGCAACGTGTGGTGTTGTGCCGAATCCTAAAGCACGTTGTTCAGCGTTACAGCAGCAAGTAAAAGTTATGTCCCACCGGAGTGGCCGAATAGCAACGAGTGGTGTTGTGCCGAAACCTAAGCACGTTGTTCAGCGTGCACCGCAGCAAATAAAAGATATGACCCACCGGTGTGACGGAATGGCAACGTGTGGTGTTGTGCCGAAACCAAAGCACGTTGTTCAGCCTGTACAGCAGCAAGTAAATGTTATGAACCACCGGTGTGATGGAATGGCAACGTGTGGTGTTGTGTCGAAAGCAAAGCACGTTGTTCAGCCTGTACAGCAGCAAGTAAACGTTATGACCCACCGGAGTGACGGAATGGCAACGAGAGGTGTTGTGCCGAATCCAAAGCACGTTGTTCAGCGTGTACAGCAGCCAGTAAAAGGTATGTCCCACCGGAGTGGCAGAATAGCAACGAGTGGTGTTGTGCCGAAACCAAAGCACGTTGTTCAGCGTGTACAGCAGCAAATAAAAGTTATGAACTACCGGTGTGACGGAATGGCAACGTGTGGTGTTGTGCCGAATCCAAAGCACGTTGTTCAGCCTGTACAGCAGCAAGTAAAAGTTATGACCCACCGGAGTGACGGAATGCAAAGAGTGGTGTTGTGCCGAAACCAAAGCACGTTGTTCAGCCTGTACAGCAGCAAGTAAATGTTATGACCCACCGGAGTGACGGAATGGCAACGAGTGGTGTTGTGCCGAATGCAAAGCACGTTGTTCAGCCTGTAGAGCAGCAAGTAAAAGTTATGACCCACCGGAGTTTCGGAATGGCAACGAGTAGGGTTGTGGCGAATCCAAAGCACGTTGTTCAGCGTGTACAGCAGCCAGTAAAAATTATGTCCCACCGGAGTGGCAGAATAGCAACGAGTGGTGTTGTGCCGAAACCAAAGCACGTTGTTCAGCGTGTACAGCCGCAAGTAAAAGTTATGTCCCACCGGAGTGGCAGAATAGCAACGAGTGGTGCTGTGCCGAAACCAAAACACTTTGTTCAGCGTGTACAGCCGCAAGTAAAAGTTATGTCCCACCGGAGTGGCAGAATAGCAACGAGTGGTGCTGTGCCGAAACCAAAACACGTTGTTCAGTGTGTACAGCAGCAAGTAAAATTTATGACCCATCCGAGTTACGGAATGGCAACGAGTGGCGTTGTGCCGAATCCAAAGCACGTTGTTAAGCGTGTACAACAGCCAGTAAAAGTTATGTCCCAACGGAGTGGCAGAATAGCAACGAATGGGGTTGTGCCGAAACCAAAGCATGTTGTTCACCGTGTACAGCAGCAAATAAAAGTTATGAACCACCGGTGTGACGGAATGGCAACGTGTGGTGTTGTGCCGAAACCAAAGCACGTTGTTCAGCCTGTACAGCAGCAAGTAAAAGTTATGAACCACCGGTGTGACGGAATGGCAACGTGTGGTGTTTTGCCGAAACGAAAGCACGTTGTTCAGCCTGTACAGCAGCAAGTAAAAGTTATGACCCTCCGGAGTGACGGAATGGCAACGAGTAGTGTTGTGCCGAATCCAAAGCTAGTTGTTCAGCGTGTACAGCAGCCAGTAAAAGTTATGTCCCACCGGAGTTGCAGAATAGCAACGAGTGGTGTTGTGCCGGAACCAAAGCACGTTGTTCAGCCTGTACAGCAGCAAGTAAAAGTTATGTCCCACCGGAGTGGCAGAATAGTAACGAGTGGTGTTGTGCCGAAACCAAAACACGTTGTTCAGTGTGTACAGCAGCAAGTAAAATGTATGACCCACCGGAGTGACGGAATGGCAACGAGTGGTGTTGTGCCGAATCCAAAGCACGTTGTTCAGCATGTACAGCAGCAAATAAAAGTTATGAACCACCGGTGTGACGGAATGGCAACGTGTGGTGTTGTGCCGAATCCAAAGCACGTTGTTCAGCGTTACAGCAGCAAGTAAAAGTTATGTCCAACCGGAGTGGCAGAATAGCAACGAGTGGTGTTGTGCCGAAACCTAAGCACGTCGTTCAGCGTGCACCGCAGCAAATAAAAGATATGACCCACCGGTGTGACGGAATGGCAACGAGTGGTGTTGTGCCGAAACCAAAACACGTTGTTCAGTGTGTACAGCAGCAAGTAAAATTTATGACCCACCAGAGTGACGGAATGGCAACGAGTGGTGTTGTGCCGAATCCAAAGCACGTTGTTCAGCGTGTACAGCAGCAAATAAACGTTATGAACCACCGGTGTGACGGAATGGCAACGTGTGGTGTTGTGCCGAATCCAAATCACGTTGTTCAGCGTTACAGCAGCAAGTAAAAGTTATGTCCCACCGGAGTGGCAGAATAGCAACGAGTGGTGTTGTGCCGAAACCAAAACACGTTGTTCAGTGTGTACAGCAGCAAGTAAAATTTATGACCCACCGGAGTGACGGAATGGCAACGAGTGGTGTTGTGCCGAATCCAAAGCACATTGTTCAGCGTGTACAGCAGAAAATAAAAGTTATGAACCACCGGTGTGACGGAATGGCAACGTGTGGTGTTGTGCCGAGTCCAAAGCACGTTGTTCAGCGTTACAGCAGCAAGTAAAAGTTATGTCCCACCGGAGTGGCAGAATAGCAACGAGTGGTGTTGTGCCGAAACCAAAACACGTTGTTCAGTGTGTACAGCAGCAAGTAAAAGTTATGTCCCACCGGAGTGGCAGAATGGCAACGAGTGGTGTTGTGCCGAAACCAAAGCACGTTGTTCAGCGTGTACAGCAGCAAATAAAAGTTATGAACCACCGGTGCGACGGAATGGCAACGTGTGGTGTTGTGCCGAATCCAAAGCACGTTGTTGAGCCTGTACAGCAGCAAGTAAAAGTTATGACTCACCGGATTGACGGAATGGCAACGAGTGGTGTTGTGCCGAATCCAAAGCACGTTGTTCAGCCTGTACAGCAGCAAGTAAATGTTATGACCCATCGGAGTGACGGAATGGCAACGAGTAGTGTTGTGCCGAATCCAAAGCACGTTGTTCAGCGTGTACAGCAGCAAGTAAAAGTTATGACCCACGGGAGTGACGGAATGGCAACGAGTGGTGTTGTGCCGAATCCAAAGCACGTTGTTTAGCGTGTACAGCAGCAAATAAAAGTTATGACCCACCGGTGTGACGGAATGGCAACGTGTGGTGTTGTGCCGAATCCAAAGCACGTTGTTCAGCCTGTACAGCAGCAAGTAAAAATTATGACCCACCGGAGTGACGGAATGGCAACGAGTGATGTTGTGCCGAATCCAAAGCACGTTGTTCAGCGTGTTCAGCAGCAAATAAAAGTTATGACCCACCGGTGTGACGGAATGGCAACGTGTGGTGTTGTGCCGAATCCAAAGCACGTTGTTCAGCCTGTACAGCAGCAAGTAAAAGTTATGAACCACCGGTGTGACGGAATGGCAACGTGTGGTGTTGTGCCGAATCCAAAGCACGTTGGTCAGCCTGTACAGCAGCAAGTAAAAGTTATGACCCACCGGAGTGACGGAATGGCAACGAGTGGTGTTGTGCCGAATCCAAAGCACGTTGTTCAGCCTGTAGAGCAGCAAGTAAAAGTCATGACCCACCGGAGTGACGGAATGGCAACGAGTAGTGTTGTGCCGAATCCAAAGCACGTTGTTCAGCGTGTAGAGCAGCCAATAAAAATTATGTCCTACCGGATTGGCAGAATAGCAACGAGTGGTGTTGTGCCGTAACCAAAGCACGTTGTTCAGCGTGTACAGCATCAAGTAAAAGTTGTGTTCCACCGGAGTGGCAGAATAGCAACGAGTGGTGTTGTGCCGAAAAAAAAAACATTGTTCAGTGTGTACAGCAGCAAGTAAAATTTATGACCCACCGGAGTGACGGAATGGCAACGTGTGGTGTTGTGCCGAATCCAAAGCACGTTGTTCAGCCTGTAGCAGCAGCAAGTAAAAGTTATGACCCACCGGAGTGACGGAATGGCAACGAGTGGTGTTGTGCCGAATCCAAAGCACGTTGTTCAGCGTGTACAGCAGCAAGTAAAAGTTATGTCCCACCGGAGTGGCAGAATAGCAACGAGTGGTGTTGTGCCGAAACCAAAGCACGTTGTTCAGCGTGTACAGCAGCAAGTAAAAGTTATGTCCCACCGGAGTGGCAGAATAGCAACGAGTGGTGTTGTGCCGAAACCAAAGCACGTTGTTCAGCGTGTACAGCAGCAAATAAAAGTTATGAACCACCGGTGTGACGGAATGGCAACGTGTGGTGTTGTGCCGAATCCAAAGCACGTTGTTGAGCTTGTACAGCAGCAAGTAAAAGTTATGACCCACCGGAGTGACGGAACGGCAACGAGTGGTGTTGTGCCGAATCCAAAGCACGTTGTTGAGCGTGTACAGCAGCAAGTAAATGTTATGACCCACCGGAGTTGCAAAATAGCAACGAGTGGTGTTGTGCCGAAACCAAAGCACGTTGTTCAGCATGTACAGCAGCAAGTAAAAGTTATGACCCACCGGAGTGAGGAATGGCAACGAGTGGTGTTGTGCCGAATCCAAAGCACGTTGTTCAGCGTGTACAGCAGCAAATAAAAGTTATGAACCACCGGTGTGACGGAATGGCAACGTGTGGTGTTGTGCCGAGTCCAAAGCACGTTGTTCAGCGTTACAGCAGAAAGCAAAAGTTATGTCCCACCGGAGTGGCAGAATAGCAACGAGTGGTGTTGTGCCGAAACCAAAGCACGTTGTTCAGCGTGTACAGCAGCAAATAAAAGTTATGAACCACCGGTGTGACGGAATGGCAACGTGTGGTGTTGTGCCGAATCCAAAGCACGTTGTTCAGCCTGTACAGCAGCAAGTAAAAGTTATGACCCACCGGAGTGACGGAATGCAACGAGTGGTGTTGTGCCGAAACCAAAGCACGTTGTTCAGCCTGTACAGCAGCAAGTAAATGTTATGACCCACCGGAGTGACGGAATGGCAACGAGTGGTGTTGTGCCGAATGCAAAGCACGTTGTTCAGCCTGTAGAGCAGCAAGTAAAAGTTATGACCCACCGGAGTTTCGGAATGGCAACGAGTAGGGTTGTGCCGAATCCAAAGCACGTTGTTCAGCGTGTACAGCAGCCAGTAAAAATTATGTCCCACCGGAGTGGCAGAATAGCAACGAGTGGTGTTGTGCCGAAACCAAAGCACGTTGTTCAGCGTGTACAGCCGCAAGTAAAAGTTATGTCCCACCGGAGTGGCAGAATAGCAACGAGTGGTGCTGTGCCGAAACCAAAACACGTTGTTCAGTGTGTACAGCAGCAAGTAAAATTTATGACCCATCGGAGTTACGGAATGGCAACGAGTGGCGTTGTGCCGAATCCAAAGCACGTTGTTCAGCGTGTACAACAGCCAGTAAAAGTTATGTCCCACCGGAGTGGCAGAATAGCAACGAATGGTGTTGTGCCGAAACCAAAGCATGTTGTTCACCGTGTACAGCAGCAAATAAAAGTTATGAACCACCGGTGTGACGGAATGGCAACGTGTGGTGTTGTGCCGAAACCAAAGCACGTTGTTCAGCCTGTACAGCAGCAAGTAAAAGTTATGAACCACCGGTGTGACGGAATGGCAACGTGTGGTGTTTTGCCGAAACGAAAGCACGTTGTTCAGCCTGTACAGCAGCCAGTAAAAGTTATGTCCCACCGGAGTGGCAGAATAGCAACGAGTGGTGTTGTGCCGGAACCAAAGCACGTTGTTCAGCCTGTACAGCAGCAAGTAAAAGTTATGTCCCACCGGAGTGGCAGAATAGTAACGAGTGGTGTTGTGCCGAAACCAAAACACGTTGTTCAGTGTGTACAGCAGCAAGTAAAATGTATGACCCACCGGAGTGACGGAATGGCAACGAGTGGTGTTGTGCCGAATCCAAAGCACGTTGTTCAGCGTGTACAGCAGCAAGTAAAAGTTATGTCCCACCGGAGTGGCCGAATAGCAACGAGTGGTGTTGTGCCGAAACCTAAGCACGTTGTTCAGCGTGCACCGCAGCAAATAAAAGATATGACCCACCGGTGTGACGGAATGGCAACGTGTGGTGTTGTGCCGAAACCAAAGCACGTTGTTCAGCGTGTACAGCAGCAAGTAAAAGTTATGAACCACCGGTGTGATGGAATGGCAACGTGTGGTGTTGTGCCGAAAGCAAAGCACGTTGTTCAGCGTGTACAGCAGCAAGTAAACGTTATGACCCACCGGAGTGACGGAATGGCAACGAGAGGTGTTGTGCCGAATCCAAAGCACGTTGTTCAGCGTGTACAGCAGCCAGTAAAAGGTATGTCCCACCGGAGTGGCAGAATAGCAACGAGTGGTGTTGTGCCGAAACCAAAGCACGTTGTTCAGCGTGTACAGCAGCAAATAAAAGTTATGAACTACCGGTGTGACGGAATGGCAACGTGTGGTGTTGTGCCGAATCCAAAGCACGTTGTTCAGCCTGTACAGCAGCAAGTAAAAGTTATGACCCACCGGAGTGACGGAATGCAAAGAGTGGTGTTGTGCCGAAACCAAAGCACGTTGTTCAGCCTGTACAGCAGCAAGTAAATGTTATGACCCACCGGAGTGACGGAATGGCAACGAGTGGTGTTGTGCCGAATGCAAAGCACGTTGTTCAGCCTGTAGAGCAGCAAGTAAAAGTTATGACCCACCGGAGTTTCGGAATGGCAACGAGTAGGGTTGTGCCGAATCCAAAGCACGTTGTTCAGCGTGTACAGCAGCCAGTAAAAATTATGTCCCACCGGAGTGGCAGAATAGCAACGAGTGGTGTTGTGCCGAAACCAAAGCACGTTGTTCAGCGTGTACAGCCGCAAGTAAAAGTTATGTCCCACCGGAGTGGCAGAATAGCAACGAGTGGTGCTGTGCCGAAACCAAAACACGTTGTTCAGCGTGTACAGCCGCAAGTAAAAGTTATGTCCCACCGGAGTGGCAGAATAGCAACGAGTGGTGCTGTGCCGAAACCAAAACACGTTGTTCAGTGTGTACAGCAGCAAGTAAAATTTATGACCCATCCGAGTTACGGAATGGCAACGAGTGGCGTTGTGCCGAATCCAAAGCACGTTGTTAAGCGTGTACAACAGCCAGTAAAAGTTATGTCCCAACGGAGTGGCAGAATAGCAACGAATGGGGTTGTGCCGAAACCAAAGCATGTTGTTCACCGTGTACAGCAGCAAATAAAAGTTATGAACCACCGGTGTGACGGAATGGCAACGTGTGGTGTTGTGCCGAAACCAAAGCACGTTGTTCAGCCTGTACAGCAGCAAGTAAAAGTTATGAACCACCGGTGTGACGGAATGGCAACGTGTGGTGTTTTGCCGAAACGAAAGCACGTTGTTCAGCCTGTACAGCAGCAAGTAAAAGTTATGACCCTCCGGAGTGACGGAATGGCAACGAGTAGTGTTGTGCCGAATCCAAAGCTAGTTGTTCAGCGTGTACAGCAGCCAGTAAAAGTTATGTCCCACCGGAGTTGCAGAATAGCAACGAGTGGTGTTGTGCCGGAACCAAAGCACGTTGTTCAGCCTGTACAGCAGCAAGTAAAAGTTATGTCCCACCGGAGTGGCAGAATAGTAACGAGTGGTGTTGTGCCGAAACCAAAACACGTTGTTCAGTGTGTACAGCAGCAAGTAAAATGTATGACCCACCGGAGTGACGGAATGGCAACGAGTGGTGTTGTGCCGAATCCAAAGCACGTTGTTCAGCATGTACAGCAGCAAATAAAAGTTATGAACCACCGGTGTGACGGAATGGCAACGTGTGGTGTTGTGCCGAATCCAAAGCACGTTGTTCAGCGTTACAGCAGCAAGTAAAAGTTATGTCCAACCGGAGTGGCAGAATAGCAACGAGTGGTGTTGTGCCGAAACCTAAGCACGTCGTTCAGCGTGCACCGCAGCAAATAAAAGATATGACCCACCGGTGTGACGGAATGGCAACGAGTGGTGTTGTGCCGAAACCAAAACACGTTGTTCAGTGTGTACAGCAGCAAGTAAAATTTATGACCCACCAGAGTGACGGAATGGCAACGAGTGGTGTTGTGCCGAATCCAAAGCACGTTGTTCAGCGTGTACAGCAGCAAATAAACGTTATGAACCACCGGTGTGACGGAATGGCAACGTGTGGTGTTGTGCCGAATCCAAATCACGTTGTTCAGCGTTACAGCAGCAAGTAAAAGTTATGTCCCACCGGAGTGGCAGAATAGCAACGAGTGGTGTTGTGCCGAAACCAAAACACGTTGTTCAGTGTGTACAGCAGCAAGTAAAATTTATGACCCACCGGAGTGACGGAATGGCAACGAGTGGTGTTGTGCCGAATCCAAAGCACATTGTTCAGCGTGTACAGCAGAAAATAAAAGTTATGAACCACCGGTGTGACGGAATGGCAACGTGTGGTGTTGTGCCGAGTCCAAAGCACGTTGTTCAGCGTTACAGCAGCAAGTAAAAGTTATGTCCCACCGGAGTGGCAGAATAGCAACGAGTGGTGTTGTGCCGAAACCAAAACACGTTGTTCAGTGTGTACAGCAGCAAGTAAAAGTTATGTCCCACCGGAGTGGCAGAATGGCAACGAGTGGTGTTGTGCCGAAACCAAAGCACGTTGTTCAGCGTGTACAGCAGCAAATAAAAGTTATGAACCACCGGTGCGACGGAATGGCAACGTGTGGTGTTGTGCCGAATCCAAAGCACGTTGTTGAGCCTGTACAGCAGCAAGTAAAAGTTATGACTCACCGGATTGACGGAATGGCAACGAGTGGTGTTGTGCCGAATCCAAAGCACGTTGTTCAGCCTGTACAGCAGCAAGTAAATGTTATGACCCATCGGAGTGACGGAATGGCAACGAGTAGTGTTGTGCCGAATCCAAAGCACGTTGTTCAGCGTGTACAGCAGCAAGTAAAAGTTATGACCCACGGGAGTGACGGAATGGCAACGAGTGGTGTTGTGCCGAATCCAAAGCACGTTGTTTAGCGTGTACAGCAGCAAATAAAAGTTATGACCCACCGGTGTGACGGAATGGCAACGTGTGGTGTTGTGCCGAATCCAAAGCACGTTGTTCAGCCTGTACAGCAGCAAGTAAAAATTATGACCCACCGGAGTGACGGAATGGCAACGAGTGATGTTGTGCCGAATCCAAAGCACGTTGTTCAGCGTGTTCAGCAGCAAATAAAAGTTATGACCCACCGGTGTGACGGAATGGCAACGTGTGGTGTTGTGCCGAATCCAAAGCACGTTGTTCAGCCTGTACAGCAGCAAGTAAAAGTTATGAACCACCGGTGTGACGGAATGGCAACGTGTGGTGTTGTGCCGAATCCAAAGCACGTTGGTCAGCCTGTACAGCAGCAAGTAAAAGTTATGACCCACCGGAGTGACGGAATGGCAACGAGTGGTGTTGTGCCGAATCCAAAGCACGTTGTTCAGCCTGTAGAGCAGCAAGTAAAAGTCATGACCCACCGGAGTGACGGAATGGCAACGAGTAGTGTTGTGCCGAATCCAAAGCACGTTGTTCAGCGTGTAGAGCAGCCAATAAAAATTATGTCCTACCGGATTGGCAGAATAGCAACGAGTGGTGTTGTGCCGTAACCAAAGCACGTTGTTCAGCGTGTACAGCATCAAGTAAAAGTTGTGTTCCACCGGAGTGGCAGAATAGCAACGAGTGGTGTTGTGCCGAAAAAAAAACATTGTTCAGTGTGTACAGCAGCAAGTAAAATTTATGACCCACCGGAGTGACGGAATGGCAACGTGTGGTGTTGTGCCGAATCCAAAGCACGTTGTTCAGCCTGTGCAGCGGCAAGTAAAAGTTATGACCCACCGGAGTGACGGAATGGCAACGAGTGGTGTTGTGCCGAATGCAAAGCACGTTGTTCAGCCTGTAGAGCAGCAAGTAAAAGTTATGACCCACCGGAGTTACGGAATGGCAACGAGTAGGGTTGTGCCGAATTCAATGCACGTTGTTCAGCGTGTACAGCAGCCAGTAAAAATTATGTCCCACCGGAGTGGCAGAATAGCAACGAATGGTGTTGTGCCGAAACCAAAGCACGTTGTTCAGCGTTACAGCAGCAAGTAAAAGTTATGTCCCACCGGATTGGCAGAATAGCAACGAGTAGTGTTGTGCCGAAACCAGAACACGTTGTTCAGCGTGTACAGCAGCAAATAAAAGTTATGAACCACCGGTGTGACGGAATGGCAACGTGTGGTGTTGTGCCGAATCCAAAGCACGTTGTTGAGCTTGTACAGCAGCAAGTAAAAGTTATGACCCACCGGAGTGACGGAACGGCAACGAGTGGTGTTGTGCCGAATCCAAAGCACGTTGTTGAGCGTGTACAGCAGCAAGTAAATGTTATGACCCACCGGAGTTGCAAAATAGCAACGAGTGGTGTTGTGCCGAAACCAAAGCACGTTGTTCAGCATGTACAGCAGCAAGTAAAAGTTATGACCCACCGGAGTGAGGAATGGCAACGAGTGGTGTTGTGCCGAATCCAAAGCACGTTGTTCAGCGTGTACAGCAGCAAATAAAAGTTATGAACCACCGGTGTGACGGAATGGCAACGTGTGGTGTTGTGCCGAGTCCAAAGCACGTTGTTCAGCGTTACAGCAGAAAGCAAAAGTTATGTCCCACCGGAGTGGCAGAATAGCAACGAGTGGTGTTGTGCCGAAACCAAAGCACGTTGTTCAGCGTGTACAGCAGCAAATAAAAGTTATGAACTACCGGTGTGACGGAATGGCAACGTGTGGTGTTGTGCCGAATCCAAAGCACGTTGTTCAGCCTGTACAGCAGCAAGTAAAAGTTATGACCCACCGGAGTGACGGAATGCAAAGAGTGGTGTTGTGCCGAAACCAAAGCACGTTGTTCAGCCTGTACAGCAGCAAGTAAATGTTATGACCCACCGGAGTGACGGAATGGCAACGAGTGGTGTTGTGCCGAATGCAAAGCACGTTGTTCAGCCTGTAGAGCAGCAAGTAAAAGTTATGACCCACCGGAGTTTCGGAATGGCAACGAGTAGGGTTGTGCCGAATCCAAAGCACGTTGTTCAGCGTGTACAGCAGCCAGTAAAAATTATGTCCCACCGGAGTGGCAGAATAGCAACGAGTGGTGTTGTGCCGAAACCAAAGCACGTTGTTCAGCGTGTACAGCCGCAAGTAAAAGTTATGTCCCACCGGAGTGGCAGAATAGCAACGAGTGGTGCTGTGCCGAAACCAAAACACGTTGTTCAGTGTGTACAGCAGCAAGTAAAATTTATGACCCATCCGGAGTTACGGAATGGCAACGAGTGGCGTTGTGCCGAATCCAAAGCACGTTGTTCAGCGTGTACAACAGCCAGTAAAAGTTATGTCCCACCGGAGTGGCAGAATAGCAACGAATGGGGTTGTGCCGAAACCAAAGCATGTTGTTCACCGTGTACAGCAGCAAATAAAAGTTATGAACCACCGGTGTGACGGAATGGCAACGTGTGGTGTTGTGCCGAAACCAAAGCACGTTGTTCAGCCTGTACAGCAGCAAGTAAAAGTTATGAACCACCGGTGTGACGGAATGGCAACGTGTGGTGTTTTGCCGAAACGAAAGCACGTTGTTCAGCCTGTACAGCAGCAAGTAAAAGTTATGACCCTCCGGAGTGACGGAATGGCAACGAGTAGTGTTGTGCCGAATCCAAAGCTAGTTGTTCAGCGTGTACAGCAGCCAGTAAAAGTTATGTCCCACCGGAGTGGCAGAATAGCAACGAGTGGTGTTGTGCCGGAACCAAAGCACGTTGTTCAGCCTGTACAGCAGCAAGTAAAAGTTATGTCCCACCGGAGTGGCAGAATAGTAACGAGTGGTGTTGTGCCGAAACCAAAACACGTTGTTCAGTGTGTACAGCAGCAAGTAAAATGTATGACCCACCGGAGTGACGGAATGGCAACGAGTGGTGTTGTGCCGAATCCAAAGCACGTTGTTCAGCATGTACAGCAGCAAATAAAAGTTATGAACCACCGGTGTGACGGAATGGCAACGTGTGGTGTTGTGCCGAATCCAAAGCACGTTGTTCAGCGTTACAGCAGCAAGTAAAAGTTATGTCCAACCGGAGTGGCAGAATAGCAACGAGTGGTGTTGTGCCGAAACCTAAGCACGTCGTTCAGCGTGCACCGCAGCAAATAAAAGATATGACCCACCGGTGTGACGGAATGGCAACGAGTGGTGTTGTGCCGAAACCAAAACACGTTGTTCAGTGTGTACAGCAGCAAGTAAAATTTATGACCCACCAGAGTGACGGAATGGCAACGAGTGGTGTTGTGCCGAATCCAAAGCACGTTGTTCAGCGTGTACAGCAGCAAATAAACGTTATGAACCACCGGTGTGACGGAATGGCAACGTGTGGTGTTGTGCCGAATCCAAATCACGTTGTTCAGCGTTACAGCAGCAAGTAAAAGTTATGTCCCACCGGAGTGGCAGAATAGCAACGAGTGGTGTTGTGCCGAAACCAAAACACGTTGTTCAGTGTGTACAGCAGCAAGTAAAATTTATGACCCACCGGAGTGACGGAATGGCAACGAGTGGTGTTGTGCCGAATCCAAAGCACGTTGTTCAGCGTGTACAGCAGAAAATAAAAGTTATGAACCACCGGTGTGACGGAATGGCAACGTGTGGTGTTGTGCCGAGTCCAAAGCACGTTGTTCAGCGTTACAGCAGCAAGTAAAAGTTATGTCCCACCGGAGTGGCAGAATAGCAACGAGTGGTGTTGTGCCGAAACCAAAACACGTTGTTCAGTGTGTACAGCAGCAAGTAAAAGTTATGTCCCACCGGAGTGGCAGAATGGCAACGAGTGGTGTTGTGCCGAAACCAAAGCACGTTGTTCAGCGTGTACAGCAGCAAATAAAAGTTATGAACCACCGGTGCGACGGAATGGCAACGTGTGGTGTTGTGCCGAATCCAAAGCACGTTGTTGAGCCTGTACAGCAGCAAGTAAAAGTTATGACTCACCGGATTGACGGAATGGCAACGAGTGGTGTTGTGCCGAATCCAAAGCACGTTGTTCAGCCTGTACAGCAGCAAGTAAATGTTATGACCCATCGGAGTGACGGAATGGCAACGAGTAGTGTTGTGCCGAATCCAAAGCACGTTGTTCAGCGTGTACAGCAGCAAGTAAAAGTTATGACCCACGGGAGTGACGGAATGGCAACGAGTGGTGTTGTGCCGAATCCAAAGCACGTTGTTTAGCGTGTACAGCAGCAAATAAAAGTTATGACCCACCGGTGTGACGGAATGGCAACGTGTGGTGTTGTGCCGAATCCAAAGCACGTTGTTCAGCCTGTACAGCAGCAAGTAAAAATTATGACCCACCGGAGTGACGGAATGGCAACGAGTGATGTTGTGCCGAATCCAAAGCACGTTGTTCAGCGTGTTCAGCAGCAAATAAAAGTTATGACCCACCGGTGTGACGGAATGGCAACGTGTGGTGTTGTGCCGAATCCAAAGCACGTTGTTCAGCCTGTACAGCAGCAAGTAAAAGTTATGAACCACCGGTGTGACGGAATGGCAACGTGTGGTGTTGTGCCGAATCCAAAGCACGTTGGTCAGCCTGTACAGCAGCAAGTAAAAGTTATGACCCACCGGAGTGACGGAATGGCAACGAGTGGTGTTGTGCCGAATCCAAAGCACGTTGTTCAGCCTGTAGAGCAGCAAGTAAAAGTCATGACCCACCGGAGTGACGGAATGGCAACGAGTAGTGTTGTGCCGAATCCAAAGCACGTTGTTCAGCGTGTAGAGCAGCCAATAAAAATTATGTCCCACCGGAGTTGGCAGAATAGCAACGAGTGGTGTTGTGCCGTAACCAAAGCACGTTGTTCAGCGTGTACAGCATCAAGTAAAAGTTGTGTTCCACCGGAGTGGCAGAATAGCAACGAGTGGTGTTGTGCCGAAAAAAAAAACATTGTTCAGTGTGTACAGCAGCAAGTAAAATTTATGACCCACCGGAGTGACGGAATGGCAACGTGTGGTGTTGTGCCGAATCCAAAGCACGTTGTTCAGCCTGTGCAGCGGCAAGTAAAAGTTATGACCCACCGGAGTGACGGAATGGCAACGAGTGGTGTTGTGCCGAATGCAAAGCACGTTGTTCAGCCTGTAGAGCAGCAAGTAAAAGTTATGACCCACCGGAGTTACGGAATGGCAACGAGTAGGGTTGTGCCGAATTCAATGCACGTTGTTCAGCGTGTACAGCAGCCAGTAAAAATTATGTCCCACCGGAGTGGCAGAATAGCAACGAATGGTGTTGTGCCGAAACCAAAGCACGTTGTTCAGCGTTACAGCAGCAAGTAAAAGTTATGTCCCACCGGATTGGCAGAATAGCAACGAGTAGTGTTGTGCCGAAACCAGAACACGTTGTTCAGCGTGTACAGCAGCAAATAAAAGTTATGAACCACCGGTGTGACGGAATGGCAACGTGTGGTGTTGTGCCGAATCCAAAGCACGTTGTTGAGCTTGTACAGCAGCAAGTAAAAGTTATGACCCACCGGAGTGACGGAACGGCAACGAGTGGTGTTGTGCCGAATCCAAAGCACGTTGTTGAGCGTGTACAGCAGCAAGTAAATGTTATGACCCACCGGAGTTGCAAAATAGCAACGAGTGGTGTTGTGCCGAAACCAAAGCACGTTGTTCAGCATGTACAGCAGCAAGTAAAAGTTATGACCCACCGGAGTGAGGAATGGCAACGAGTGGTGTTGTGCCGAATCCAAAGCACGTTGTTCAGCGTGTACAGCAGCAAATAAAAGTTATGAACCACCGGTGTGACGGAATGGCAACGTGTGGTGTTGTGCCGAGTCCAAAGCACGTTGTTCAGCGTTACAGCAGAAAGCAAAAGTTATGTCCCACCGGAGTGGCAGAATAGCAACGAGTGGTGTTGTGCCGAAACCAAAGCACGTTGTTCAGCGTGTACAGCAGCAAGTAAAAGTTATGTCCCACCGGAGTGGCAGAATGGCAACGAGTGGTGTTGTGCCGAAACCAAAGCACGTTGTTCAGCGTGTACAGCAGCAAATAAAAGTTATGAACCACCGGATGTGACGGAATGGCAACGAGTGGTGTTGTGCCGAATCCAAAGCACGTTGTTCAGCCTGTACAGCAGCAAGTAAATGTTATGACCCATCGGAGTGACGGAATGGCAACGAGTAGTGTTGTGCCGAATCCAAAGCACGTTGTTCAGCGTGTACAGCAGCAAGTAAAAGTTATGACCCACGGGAGTGACGGAATGGCAACGAGTGGTGTTGTGCCGAATCCAAAGCACGTTGTTTAGCGTGTACAGCAGCAAATAAAAGTTATGACCCACCGGTGTGACGGAATGGCAACGTGTGGTGTTGTGCCGAATCCAAAGCACGTTGTTCAGCCTGTACAGCAGCAAGTAAAATTATGACCCACCGGAGTGACGGAATGGCAACGAGTGATGTTGTGCCGAATCCAAAGCACGTTGTTCAGCGTGTACAGCAGCAAATAAAAGTTATGACCCACCGGTGTGACGGAATGGCAACGTGTGGTGTTGTGCCGAATCCAAAGCACGTTGTTCAGCCTGTACAGCAGCAAGTAAAAGTTATGAACCACCGGTGTGACGGAATGGCAACGTGTGGTGTTGTGCCGAATCCAAAGCACGTTGGTCAGCCTGTACAGCAGCAAGTAAAAGTTATGACCCACCGGAGTGACGGAATGGCAACGAGTGGTGTTGTGCCGAATCCAAAGCACGTTGTTCAGCCTGTAGAGCAGCAAGTAAAAGTCATGACCCACCGGAGTGACGGAATGGCAACGAGTAGTGTTGTGCCGAATCCAAAGCACGTTGTTCAGCGTGTAGAGCAGCCAATAAAAATTATGTCCCACCGGAGTGGCAGAATAGCAACGAGTGGTGTTGTGCCGTAACCAAAGCACGTTGTTCAGCGTGTACAGCATCAAGTAAAAGTTGTGTTCCACCGGAGTGGCAGAATAGCAACGAGTGGTGTTGTGCCGAAAAAAAAACATTGTTCAGTGTGTACAGCAGCAAGTAAAATTTATGACCCACCGGAGTGACGGAATGGCAACGTGTGGTGTTGTGCCGAATCCAAAGCACGTTGTTCAGCCTGTGCAGCGGCAAGTAAAAGTTATGACCCACCGGAGTGACGGAATGGCAACGAGTGGTGTTGTGCCGAATGCAAAGCACGTTGTTCAGCCTGTAGAGCAGCAAGTAAAAGTTATGACCCACCGGAGTTACGGAATGGCAACGAGTAGGGTTGTGCCGAATTCAATGCACGTTGTTCAGCGTGTACAGCAGCCAGTAAAAATTATGTCCCACCGGAGTGGCAGAATAGCAACGAATGGTGTTGTGCCGAAACCAAAGCACGTTGTTCAGCGTTACAGCAGCAAGTAAAAGTTATGTCCCACCGGATTGGCAGAATAGCAACGAGTAGTGTTGTGCCGAAACCAGAACACGTTGTTCAGCGTGTACAGCAGCAAATAAAAGTTATGAACCACCGGTGTGACGGAATGGCAACGTGTGGTGTTGTGCCGAATCCAAAGCACGTTGTTGAGCCTGTACAGCAGCAAGTAAAAGTTATGACCCACCGGAGTGACGGAACGGCAACGAGTGGTGTTGTGCCGAATCCAAAGCACGTTGTTGAGCGTGTACAGCAGCAAGTAAATAGTTATGACCCACCGGAGTTGCAAAATAGCAACGAGTGGTGTTGTGCCGAAACCAAAGCACGTTGTTCAGCATGTACAGCAGCAAGTAAAAGTTATGACCCACCGGAGTGAGGAATGGCAACGAGTGGTGTTGTGCCGAATCCAAAGCACGTTGTTCAGCGTGTACAGCAGCAAATAAAAGTTATGAACCACCGGTGTGACGGAATGGCAACGTGTGGTGTTGTGCCGAGTCCAAAGCACGTTGTTCAGCGTTACAGCAGAAAGCAAAAGTTATGTCCCACCGGAGTGGCAGAATAGCAACGAGTGGTGTTGTGCCGAAACCAAAGCACGTTGTTCAGCGTGTACAGCAGCAAGTAAAAGTTATGTCCCACCGGAGTGGCAGAATGGCAACGAGTGGTGTTGTGCCGAAACCAAAGCACGTTGTTCAGCGTGTACAGCAGCAAATAAAAGTTATGAACCACCGGTGTGACGGAATGGCAACGTGTGGTGTTGTGCCGAATCCAAAGCACGTTGTTCAGCCTGTACAGCAGCAAGTAAAAGTTATGACCCACCGGAGTGACGGAATGGCAACGAGTGGTGTTGTGCCGAATCCAAAGCACGTTGTTCAGCGTGTACAGCAGCAAGTAAAAGTTATGACCCACCGGAGTGACGGAATGGCAACGAGTGGTGTTGTGCCGAATCCAAAGCACGTTGTTCAGCGTGTACAGCAGCAAGTAAAAGTTATGACCCACCGGAGTGACGGAATGGCAACGAGTGGTGTTGTGCCGAATCCAAAGCACGTTGTTCAGCCTGTACAGCAGCAAGTAAAAGTTATGACCCACCGGAGTGACGGAATGGCAACGAGTGGTGTTGTGCCGAATCCAAAGCACGTTGTTCAGCGTGTACAGCAGCAAATAAAAGTTATGACCCACCGGTGTGCACGGAATGGCAACGTGTGGTGTTGTGCCGAAACCAAAGCACGTTGTTCAGCCTGTACAGCAGCAAGTAAAAGTTATGACCCACCGGTGTGACGGAATGGCAACGTGTGGTGTTGTGCCGAATCCAAAGCACGTTGGTCAGCCTGTACAGCAGCAAGTAAAAGTTATGACCCACCGGAGTGACGGAATGGCAACGAGTGGTGTTGTGCCGAATCCAAAGCACGTTGTTCAGCCTGTAGAGCAGCAAGTAAAAGTTATGACCCACCGGAGTGACGGAATGGCAACGAGTGGTGTTGTGCCGAATCCAAAGCACGTTGTTCAGCGTGTACAGCAGCCAATAAAAGTTATGTCCCACCGGAGTGGCAGAATAGCAACGAGTGGTGTTGTGCCGAACCAAAGCACGTTGTTCAGCGTGTACAGCAGCAAGTAAAAGTTATGTACCACCGGAGTGACGGAATGGCAACGAGTGGTGTTGTGCCGAAACCAAAGCACGTTGTTCAGCGTGTACAGCAGCAAGTAAAAGTTATGACCCACCGGAGTGACGGAATGGCAACGTGTGGTGTTGTGCCGAATCCAAAGCACGTTGTTCAGCCTGTGCAGCAGCAAGTAAAAGTTATGACCCACCGGTAGTGACGGAATGGCAACGAGTGGTGTTGTGCCGAATCCAAAGCACGTTGTTCAGCCTGTACAGCAGCAAGTAAAAGTTATGACCCACCGGAGTGACGGAATGGCAACGAGTGGTGTTGTGCCGAATCCAAAGCACGTTGTTCAGCGTGTACAGCAGCAAGTAAAAGTTATGTCCCACCGGAGTGGCAGAATAGCAACGAGTGGTGTTGTGCCGAAACCAAAGCACGTTGTTCAGCGTTACAGCAGCAAGTAAAAGTTATGTCCCACCGGAGTGGCAGAATAGCAACGAGTGGTGTTGTGCCGAAACCAAAGCACGTTGTTCAGCGTGTACAGCAGCAAATAAAAGTTATGAACCACCGGTGTGACGGAATGGCAACGTGTGGTGTTGTGCCGAATCCAAAGCACGTTGTTCAGCCTGTACAGCAGCAAGTAAAAGTTATGACCCACCGGAGTGACGGAATGGCAACGAGTGGTGTTGTGCCGAATCCAAAGCACGTTGTTCAGCGTGTACAGCAGCAAGTAAAAGTTATGACCCACCGGAGTGGCAGAATAGCAACGAGTGGTGTTGTGCCGAAACCAAAGCACGTTGTTCAGCGTGTACAGCAGCAAGTAAAAGTTATGACCCACCGGAGTGACGGAATGGCAACGAGTGGTGTTGTGCCGAATCCAAAGCACGTTGTTCAGCGTGTACAGCAGCAAATAAAAGTTATGACCCACCGGTGTGACGGAATGGCAACGTGTGGTGTTGTGCCGAATCCAAAGCACGTTGTTCAGCCTGTACAGCAGCAAGTAAAAGTTATGACCCACCGGAGTGACGGAATGGCAACGAGTGGTGTTGTGCCGAATCCAAAGCACGTTGTTCAGCCTGTACAGCAGCAAGTAAAAGTTATGACCCACCGGAGTGACGGAATGGCAACGAGTGGTGTTGTGCCGAATGCAAAGCACGTTGTTCAGCCTGTAGAGCAGCAAGTAAAAGTTATGACCCACCGGAGTTACGGAATGGCAACGAGTAGGGTTGTGCCGAATCCAAAGCACGTTGTTCAGCGTGTACAGCAGCCAGTAAAAGTTATGTCCCACCGGAGTGGCAGAATAGCAACGAGTGGTGTTGTGCCGAAACCAAAGCACGTTGTTCAGCGTGTACAGCAGCAAGTAAATGTTATGTCCCACCGGAGTGGCAGAATGGCAACGAGTGCTGCTGTGCCGAAACCAAAGCACGTTGTTCAGCGTGTACAGCAGCAAGTAAAAGTTATGACCCATCAGAGTTACGGAATGGCAACGAGTGGCGTTGTGCCGAATCCAAAGCACGTTGTTCAGCGTGTACAGCAGCCAGTAAAAGTTATGTCCACCGGAGTGGCAGAATAGCAACGAGTGGTGTTGTGCCGAAACCAAAGCACGTTGTTCACCGTGTACAGCAGCAAATAAAAGTTATGAACCACCGGTGTGACGGAATGGCAACGTGTGGTGTTGTGCCGAAACCAAAGCACGTTGTTCAGCCTGTACAGCAGCAAGTAAATGTTAAGAACCACCGGTGTGACGGAATGGCAACGTGTGGTGTTTTGCCGAAACGAAAACACGTTGTTCAGCGTGTACAGCAGCCAGTAAAAATTATGTCCCACCGGAGTGGCAGAATAGCAACGAGTGGTGTTGTGCCGAAACCAAAGCACGTTGTTCAGCGTGTACAGCAGCAAGTAAAAGTTATGTCCCACCGGAGTGGCAGAATAGCAACGAGTGGTGTTGTGCCGAAACCAAACACGTTGTTCAGCGTGTACAGCAGCAAGTAAAAGTTATGACCCACCGGAGTGACGGAATGGCAACGTGTGGTGTTGTGCCGAATCCAAAGCACGTTGTTCAGCCTGTACAGCAGCAAGTAAAAGTTATGACCCACCGGAGTGACGGAATGGCAACGAGTGGTGTTGTGCCGAATCCAAAGCACGTTGTTCAGCGTGTACAGCAGCAAGTAAATGTTATGACCCACCGGAGTGCAGAATAGCAACGAGTGGTGTTGTGCCGAAACCAAAGCACGTTGTTCAGCGTGTACAGCAGCAAGTAAAAGTTATGACCCACCGGAGTGGCAGGAATGGCAACGAGTGGTGTTGTGCCGAAACCAAAGCACGTTGTTCAGCGTGTACAGCAGCAAGTAAAAGTTATGACCCACCGGTGTGACGGAATGGCAACGTGTGGTGTTGTGCCGAATCCAAAGCACGTTGTTCAGCGTGTACAGCAGCAAGTAAAAGTTATGACCCACCGGAGTGACGGAATGGCAACGAGTGGTGTTGTGCCGAATCCAAAGCACGTTGTTCAGCGTGTACAGCAGCAAGTAAAAGTTATGTCCCACCGGAGTGGCAGAATAGCAACGAGTGGTGTTGTGCCGAAACCAAAGCACGTTGTTCAGCGTGTACAGCAGCAAGTAAAAGTTATGACCCACCGGAGTGACGGAATGGCAACGAGTGGTGTTGTGCCGAATCCAAAGCACGTTGTTCAGCGTGTACAGCAGCAAATAAAAGTTATGACCCACCGGTGTGACGGAATGGCAACGTGTGGTGTTGTGCCGAATCCAAAGCACGTTGTTCAGCCTGTACAGCAGCAAGTAAAAGTTATGACCCACCGGAGTGACGGAATGGCAACGAGTGGTGTTGTGCCGAATCCAAAGCACGTTGTTCAGCGTGTACAGCAGCAAGTAAAAGTTATGACCCACCGGAGTGACGGAATGGCAACGAGTGGTGTTGTGCCGAATCCAAAGCACGTTGTTCAGCGTGTACAGCAGCAAGTAAAAGTTATGACCCACCGGTGTGACGGAATGGCAACGTGTGGTGTTGTGCCGAATCCAAAGCACGTTGTTCAGCGTGTACAGCAGCAAATAAAAGTTATGACCCACCGGTGTGACGGAATGGCAACGTGTGGTGTTGTGCCGAATCCAAAGCACGTTGTTCAGCCTGTACAGCAGCAAGTAAAAATTATGACCCACCGGAGTGACGGAATGGAAATGAGTGATGTGCCGAATCCAAAGCACGTTGTTCAGCGTGTACAGTAGGAAATAAAAGTTATGACCCACCGGTGTGACGGAATGGCAACGTGTGGTGTTGTGTCGAATCCAAAGCATGTTGTTCAGCCTGTACAGCAGCAAGTAAAAGTTTTGACCCACCGGAGTGACGGAATGGCAACGAGTGGTGTTGTGCCGAATGCAAAGCACGTTGTTCAGCCTGTAGAGCAGCAAGTAAAAGTTATGACCCACCGGAGTTACGGAATGGCAACGAGTAGGGTTGTGCCGAATCCAAAGCACGTTGTTCAGCGTGTACAGCAGCAAATAAAAGTTATGACCCACCGGAGTGACGGAATGGCAACGTGTGGTGTTGTGCCGAATCCAAAGCACGTTGTTCAGCCTGTACAGCAGCAAGTAAAAGTTATGACCCACCGGAGTGACGGAATGGCAACGAGTGGTGTTGTGCCGAATCCAAAGCACGTTGTTCAGCGTGTACAGCAGCAAGTAAAAGTTATGACCCACGGAGTTACGGAATGGCAACGAGTAGGTGTTGTGCCGAATCCAAAGCACGTTGTTCAGTGTGTACAGCAGCCAGTAAAAGTTATGTCCCACCGGAGTGGCAGAATAGCAACGAGTGGTGTTGTGCCGAAACCAAAGCACGTTGTTCAGCGTGTACAGCAGCAAGTAAAAGTTATGACCCACCGGAGTGACGGAATGGCAACGAGTGGTGTTGTGCCGAAACCAAAGCACGTTGTTCAGCGTGTACAGCAGCAAGTAAAATGTTATGAACCACCGGTGTGACGGAATGGCAACGTGTGGTGTTGTGCCGAATCCAAAGCACGTTGTTCAGCGTGTACAGCAGCAAGTAAAAGTTATGTCCCACCGGAGTGGCAGAATAGCAACGAGTGGTGTTGTGCCGAAACCAAAGCACGTTGTTCAGCGTGTACAGCAGCAAGTAAAAGTTATGACCCACCGGAGTGACGGAATGGCAACGAGTGGTGTTGTGCCGAACCAAAGCACGTTGTTCAGCCTGTACAGCAGCAAGTAAAAGTTATGAACCACCGGAGTGACGGAATGGCAACGAGTGGTGTTGTGCCGAAACCAAAACACGTTGTTCAGCGTGTACAGCAGCAAGTAAAAGTTATGACCCACCGGAGTGACGGAATGGCAACGAGTGGTGTTGTGCCGAATCCAAAGCACGTTGTTCAGCGTGTACAGCAGCAAGTAAAAGTTATGACCCACCGGTGTGACGGAATGGCAACGTGTGGTGTTGTGCCGAATCCAAAGCACGTTGTTCAGCGTGTACAGCAGCAAGTAAAAGTTATGATCCCACCGGAGTGGCAGAATAGCAACGAGTGGTGTTGTGCCGAAACCAAAGCACGTTGTTCAGCGTGTACAGCAGCAAGTAAAATTTATGACCCACCGGAGTGACGGAATGGCAACGAGTGGTGTTGTGCCGAATCCAAAGCACGTTGTTCAGCGTGTACAGCAGCAAATAAAAGTTATGAACCACCGGTGTGACGGAATGGCAACGTGTGGTGTTGTGCCGAATCCAAAGCACGTTGTTCAGCCTGTACAGCAGCAAGTAAAAGTTATGACCCACCGGAGTGACGGAATGGCAACGAGTGGTGTTGTGCCGAAACCAAAGCACGTTGTTCAGCGTGTACAGCAGCAAGTAAAAGTTATGACCCACCGGAGTGACGGAATGGCAACGAGTGGTGTTGTGCCGAACCAAAGCACGTTGTTCAGCGCTGTACAGCAGCAAGTAAAAGTTATGTCCCACCGGAGTGGCAGAATAGCAACGAGTGGTGTTGTGCCGAAACCAAAGCACGTTGTTCAGCGTGTACAGCAGCAAGTAAATGTTATGACCCACCGGAGTGGCGGAATGGCAACGAGTGGTGTTGTGCCGAAACCAAAGCACGTTGTTCAGCGTGTACAGCAGCAAGTAAAAGTTATGACCCACGGAGTTACGGAATGGCAACGAGTGGGTTGTGCCGAATCCAAAGCACGTTGTTCAGCGTGTACAGCAGCAGTAAAAGTTATGTCCCACCGGAGTGGCAGAATAGCAACGAGTGGTGTTGTGCCGAAACCAAAGCACGTTGTTCACCGTGTACAGCAGCAAATAAAAGTTATGAACCACCGGTGTGACGGAATGGCAACGTGTGGTGTTGTGCCGAAACCAAAGCACGTTGTTCAGCCTGTACAGCAGCAAGTAAATGTTATGAACCACCGGTGTGACGGAATGGCAACGTGTGGTGTTGTGCCGAAACCAAAGCACGTTGTTCAGCCTGTACAGCAGCAAGTAAAAGTTATGACCCACCGGAGTGACGGAATGGCAACGAGTAGTGTTGTGCCGAATCCAAAGCACGTTGTTCAGCGTGTACAGCAGCCAGTAAAAGTTATGTCCCACCGGAGTGGCAGAATAGCAACGAGTGGTGTTGTGCCGAAACCAAAGCACGTTGTTCAGCCTGTACAGCAGCAAGTAAAATTTATGACCCACCAGAGTGACGGAATGGCAACGAGTGGTGTTGTGCCGAATCCAAAGCACGTTGTTCAGCGTGTACAGCAGCAAATAAACGTTATGAACCACCGGGGTGACGGAATGGCAACGTGTGGTGTTGTGCCGAATCCAAAGCACGTTGTTCAGCGTTACAGCAGCAAGTAAAAGTTATGTCCCACCGGAGTGGCAGAATAGCAACGAGTGGTGTTGTGCCGAAACCAAAACACGTTGTTCAGTGTGTACAGCAGCAAGTAAAATTTATGACCCACCGGAGTGACGGAATGGCAACGAGTGGTGTTGTGCCGAATCCAAAGCACGTTGTTCAGCGTGTACAGCAGCAAATAAAAGTTATGAACCACTGGTGTGACGGAGTGGCAACGTGTGGTGTTGTGCCGAATACAAAGCACGTTGTTCAGCGTTACAGCAGCAAGTAAAAGTTATGTCCCACCGGAGTGGCAGAATAAAACGAGTGGTGTTGTGCCGAAACCAAAACACGTTGTTCAGTGTGTACAGCAGCAAGTAAAATTTATGTCCCACCGGAGTGGCAGAATAGCAACGAGTGGTGTTGTGCCGAAACCAAAGCACGTTGTTCAGCGTGTACAACAGCAAATAAAAGTTATGAACCACCGGTGTGACGGAATGGCAACGTGTGGTGTTGTGCCGAATCCAAAGCACGTTGTTGAGCCTGTACAGCAGCAAGTAAAAGTTATGACCCGCCGGATTGACGGAATGGCAACGAGTGGTGTTGTGCCGAATCCAAAGCACGTTGTTCAGCCTGTACAGCAGCAAGTAAATGTTATGACCCATCGGAGTGACGGAATGGCAACGAGTAGTGTTGTGCCGAATCCAAAGCACGTTGTTCAGCGTGTACAGCAGCACGTAAAAGTTATGACCCACGGGAGTGACGGAATGGCAACGAGTGGTGTTGCGCCGAATCCAAAGCACGTTGTTTAGCGTGTACAGCAGCAAATAAAAGTTATGACCCACCGGTGTGACGGAATGGCAACGTGTGGTGTTGTGCCGAATCCAAAGCACGTTGTTCAGCGTGTACAGCAGCAATTAAAAGTTATGACCCACCGGTGTGACGGAATGGCAACGTGTGGTGTTGTGCCGAATCCAAAGCACGTTGTTCAGCCTGTACAGCAGCAAGTAAAAATTATGACCCACCGGAGTGACGGAATGGCAATGAGTGATGTGCCGAATCCAAAGCACGTTGTTCAGCGTGAACAGTAGGAAATAAAAGTTATGACCCACCGATGTGACGGAATGGCAACGTGTGGTGTTGTGTCGAATCCAAAGCATGTTGTTCAGCCTGTACAGCAGCAAGTAAACGTTTTGACCCACCGGAGTGACGGAATGGCAACGAGTGGTGTTGTGCCGAATGCAAAGCACGTTGTTCAGCCTGTAGAGCAGCAAGTAAAAGTTATGACCCACCGGAGTTACGGAATGGCAACGAGTAGGTTTGTGCCGAATCCAAAGCACGTTGTTCAGTGTGTACAGCAGCCAGTAAAAATTATGTCCCACCGGAGTGGCAGAATAGCAACGAGTGGTGTTGTGCCGAAACCAAAGCACGTTGTTCAGCGTGTACAGCAGCAAGTAAAATTATGTCCCACCGGAGTGGCAGAATAGCAACGAGTGGTGCTGTGCCGAAACCAAAACACGTTGTTCAGTGTGTACAGCAGCAAGTAAAATTTATGACCCATCGGAGTTACGGAATGGCAACGAGTGGCGTTGTGCCGAATCCAAAGCACGTTGTTCAGTGTGTACAACAGCCAGTAAAAGTTATGTCCCACCGGAGTGGCAGAATAGCAACGAGTGGTGTTGTGCCGAAACCAAAGCATGTTGTTCACCGTGTACAGCAGCAAATAAAAGTTATGAACCACCGGTGTGACGGAATGGCAACGTGTGGTGTTGTGCCGAAACCAAAGCACGTTGTTCAGCCTGTACAGCAGCAAGTAAATGTTATGAACCACCGGTGTGACGGAATGGCAACGTGTGGTGTTTTGCCGAAACGAAAACACGTTGTTCAGCCTGTACAGCAGCAAGTAAAAGTTATGACCCACCGGAGTAACGGAATGGCAACGAGTAGTGTTGTGCCGAATCCAAAGCACGTTGTTCAGCGTGTACAGCAGCCAGTAAAAGTTATGTCCCACCGGAGTGGCAGAATAGCAACGAGTGGTGTTGTGCCGGAACCAAAGCACGTTGTTCAGCCTGTACAGCAGCAAGTAAAAGTTATGTCCCACCGGAGTGGCAGAATAGTAACGAGTGGTGTTGTGCCGAAACCAAAACACGTTGTTCAGTGTGTACCGAAGCAAGTAACATTTATGACCCACCGGAGTGACGGAATGGCAACTAGTGGTGTTGTGCCGAATCCAAAGCACGTTGTTCAGCATGTACAGCAGCAAATAAAAGTTATGAACCACCGGTGTTACGGAATGGCAACGTGTGGTGTTGTGCCGAATCCAAAGCACGTTGTTCAGCGTTACAGCAGCAAGTAAAAGTTATATCCCACCGGAGTGGCAGAATAGCAACGAGTGGTGTTGTGCCGAAACCTAAGCACGTTGTTCAGCGTGCACCGCAGCAAATAAAAGATATGACCCACCGGTGTGATGGAATGGCAACGTGTGGTGTTGTGCCGAAACCAAAGCACGTTGTTCAGCCTGTACAGCAGCAAGTAAATGATATGAAGCACCGGTGTGACGGAATGGCAACGTGTAGTGTTGTGTCGAAACCAAAGCACGTTGTTCAGCCTGTACAGCAGCAAGTAAAAGTTATGACCCACCGGAGTGACGGAATGGCAACGAGTTGTGTTGTGCCGAATCCAAAGCACGTTGTTCAGCGCGTACAGCAGCCAGTAAAAGTTATGTCCCACCGGAGTGGCAGAATTGCAACGAGTGGTGTTGTGCCGAAACCAAAGCATGTTGTTCAGCGTGTACAGCAGCAAGTAAATGTTATGTCCCACCGGAGTGGCAGAATAGCAACGAGTGGTGTTGCGCTGAAACCAAAACACGTTGTTCAGTGTGTACAGCAGCAAGTAAAATTTATGACCCACCAGAGTGACGGAATGGCAACTAGTGGTGTTGTGCCGAATCCAAAGCACGTTGTTCAGCGTGTACAGCAGCAAATAAACGTTATGAACCACCGGGGTGACGGAATGGCAACGTGTGGTGTTGTGCCGAATCCAAAGCACGTTGTTCAGCGTTACAGCAGCAAGTAAAAGTTATGCCCCACCGGAGTGGCAGAATAGCAACGAGTGGTGTTGTGCCGAAACCAAAACACGTTGTTCAGTGTGTACAGCAGCAAGTAAAATTTATTACCCACCGGAGTGACGGAATGGCAACGAGTGGTGTTGTGCCGAATCCAAAGCACGTTGTTCAGCGTGTACAGCAGCAAATAAAAGTTATGAACCACCGGTGTGACGGAATGGCAACGTGTGGTGTTGTGCCGAATACAAAGCACGTTGTTCAGCGTTACAGCAGCAAGTAAAAGTTATGTCCCTCCGGAGTGGCAGAATAGCAACGAGTGGTGTTGTGCCGAAACCAAAACACGTTGTTCAGTGTGTACAGCAGCAAGTAAAAGTTATGTCCCACCGGAGTGGCAGAATAGCAACGAGTGGTGTTGTGCCGAAACCAAAGCACGTTGCTCAGCGTGTACAGCAGCAAATAAAAGTTATGAACCACCGGTGTGACGGAATGGCAACGTGTGGTGTTGTGCCGAATCCAAAGCACGTTGTTGAGCCTGTACAGCAACAAGTAAAAGTTATGACCCACCGGATTGACGGAATGGCAACGAGTGGTGTTGTGCCGAATCCAAAGCACGTTATTCAGCCTGTACAGCAGCAAGTAAATGTTATGACCCATCGGAGTGACGGAATGGCAATGAGTAGTTTTGTGCCGAATCCAAAGCACGTTGTTCAGCGTGTACAGCAGCAAGTAAAAGTTATGACCCACGGGAGTGACGGAATGGCAACGAGTGGTGTTGCGCCGAATCCAAAGCACGTTGTTTAGCGTGTACAGCAGGAAATAAAAGTTATGACCCACCGGTGTGACGGAATGGCAACGTGTGGTGTTGTGCCGAATCCAAAGCACGTTGTTCAGCCTGTACAGCAGCAAGTAAAAATTATGACCCACCGGGGTGACGGAATGGCAACGTGTGGTGTTGTGCCGAATCCAAAGCACGTTGTTCAGCGTTACAGCAGCAAGTAAAAGTTATGTCCCACCGGAGTGGCAGAATAGCAACGAGTGGTGTTGTGCCGAAACCAAAACACGTTGTTCAGTGTGTACAGCAGCAAGTAAAATTTATGACCCACCGGAGTGACGGAATGGCAACGAGTGGTGTTGTGCCGAATCCAAAGCACGTTGTTCAGCGTGTACAGCAGCAAATAAAAGTTATGAACCACTGGTGTGACGGAGTGGCAACGTGTGGTGTTGTGCCGAATACAAAGCACGTTGTTCAGCGTTACAGCAGCAAGTAAAAGTTATGTCCCACCGGAGTGGCAGAATAAAACGAGTGGTGTTGTGCCGAAACCAAAACACGTTGTTCAGTGTGTACAGCAGCAAGTAAAATTTATGTCCCACCGGAGTGGCAGAATAACAACGAGTGGTGTTGTGCCGAATCCAAAGCACGTTGTTTAGCGTGTACAGCAGGAAATAAAAGTTATGACCCACCGGTGTGACGGAATGGCAACGTGTGGTGTTGTGCCGAATCCAAAGCACGTTGTTCAGCCTGTACAGCAGCAAGTAAAAATTATGACCCACCGGGGTGACGGAATGGCAACGTGTGGTGTTGTGCCGAATCCAAAGCACGTTGTTCAGCGTTACAGCAGCAAGTAAAAGTTATGTCCCACCGGAGTGGCAGAATAGCAACGAGTGGTGTTGTGCCGAAACCAAAACACGTTGTTGAGCCTGTACAGCAGCAAGTAAAAGTTATGACCCGCCGGATTGACGGAATGGCAACGAGTGGTGTTGTGCCGAATCCAAAGCACGTTGTTCAGCCTGTACAGCAGCAAGTAAATGTTATGACCCATCGGAGTGACGGAATGGCAACGAGTAGTGTTGTGCCGAATCCAAAGCACGTTGTTCAGCGTGTACAGCAGCACGTAAAAGTTATGACCCACGGGAGTGACGGAATGGCAACGAGTGGTGTTGCGCCGAATCCAAAGCACGTTGTTTAGCGTGTACAGCAGCAAATAAAAGTTATGACCCACCGGTGTGACGGAATGGCAACGTGTGGTGTTGTGCCGAATCCAAAGCACGTTGTTCAGCGTGTACAGCAGCAATTAAAAGTTATGACCCACCGGTGTGACGGAATGGCAACGTGTGGCGTTGTGCCGAATCCAAAGCACGTTGTTCAGTGTGTACAGCAGCAAGTAAAATTTATGACCCACCAGAGTGACGGAATGGCAACGAGTGGTGTTGCGACGAAACCAAAACACGTTGTTCAGTGTGTACAGCAGCAAGTAAAATTTATGACCCACCAGACTGACGGAATGGCAACGAGTGGTCTTGTGCTGAATCCAAAGCACGTTGTTCAGCGTTACAGCAGCAAGTAAAAGTTATGTCCCACCGGAGTGGCAGAATAGCAACGAGTGGTGTTGTGCCGAAACCAAAACACGTTGTTCAGTGTGTACAGCAGCAAGTAAAAGTTATGTCCCACCGGAGTGGCTGAATAGCAACGAGTGGTGTTGTGCCGAAACCAAAGCACGTTGTTCAGCGTGTACAGCAGCAAATAAAAGTTATGAACCACCGGTGTGACGGAATGGCAACGTGTGGTGTTGTGCCGAAACCAAAACACATTGTTCAGTGTGTACAGCAGCAAGTAAAATTTATGACCCACCGGAGTTACGGAATGGCAACGAGTGGCGTTGTGCCGAATCTAAAGCACGTTGTTCAGCGTGTACAGCAGCCAGTAAAACTTATGTCCCACCGGAGTGGCAGAATAGCAACGAGTGGTGTTGTGCCGAAACCAAAGCATGTTGTTCAGCGTGTACAGCAGCAAATAAAAGTTATGAACCACCGGTGTGACGGAATGGCAACGTGTGGTGTTGTGCCGAAGATAAAGCACATTGTTGAGCCTGTACAGCAGCAAGTAAAAGTTATGACCCACCGGAGTGACGAAATGGCAACGAGTGGTGTTGTGCCGAATCCAAAGCACGTTGTTCAGCCTGTACAGCAGCAAGTAAATGTTACGACCCACGGGAGTGACGGAATGGCGACGAGTAGTGTTGTGCCGAATCCGAAGCACGTTGTTCAGCGTGTACAGCAGCAAGTTAAAGTTATGACCCACCGGAGTGACGGAATGGCAACGAGTGGTGTTGTGCCGAATCCAAAGCACGTTGTTGAGCGTGTACAGCAGCAAATAAAAGTTATGACCCACCGGTGTGACGGAATGGCAACGTGTGGTGTTGTGCCGAAACCAAAGCACGTTGTTCAGCCTGTACAGCAGCAAGTAAAAGTTATGACCCACCGGAGTGACGGAATGGTAATGAGTAGTGTTGTGCCGAATCCAAAGCACGTTGTTCAGCGTGTACAGCAGCCAGTGGAAGTTATGTCCCACCGGAGTGGCTGAATAGCAACGAGTGGTGTTGTGCCGAAACCAAAGCACGTTGATCAGCGTGTACAGCAGCAAATAAAAGTTATGAACCACCGGTGTGACGGAATGGCAACGTGTGGTGTTGTGCCGAAACCAAAGCACGTTGTTCAGCGTGTACAGCAGCAAATAAAAGTTATGAACCACCGGCGTGACGGAATGGAAACGTGTGGTGTTGTGCCGAATCCAAAGCACGTTGTTCAGCGTGTACAGCAGCAAGTAAAGGTTATGTCCCACCGGAGTGGCAGAATAGCAACGAGTGGTGTTGTACCGAAACCAAAGCACGTTGTTCAGCGTGTACAGCATCAAGTAAAAGTTGTGTCCCACCGGAGTGGCAGAATAGCAACGAGTGCTGCTGTGCCGAAACCAAAACACATTGTTCAATGTGTACAGCAGCAAGTAAAATTTATGACCCACCGGAGTTACGGAATGGCAACGAGTGGCGTTGTGCCGAATCTAAAGCACGTTGTTCAGCGTGTACAGCAGCCAGTAAAAGTTATGTCCCACCGGAGTGGCAGAATAGCAACGAGTGGTGTTGTGCCGAAACCAAAGCATGTTGTTCAGCGTGTACAGCAGCAAATAAAAGTTATGAACCACCGGTGTGACGGAATGGCAACGTGTGGTGTTGTGCCGAAGATAAAGCACATTGTTGAGCCTGTACAGCAGCAAGTAAAAGTTATGACCCACCGGAGTGACGAAATGGCAACGAGTGGTGTTGTGCCGAATCCAAAGCACGTTGTTCAGCATGTACAGCAGCAAGTAAATGTTACGACCCACGGGAGTGACGGAATGGCGACGAGTAGTGTTGTGCCGAATCCGAAGCACGTTGTTCAGCGTGTACAGCAGCAAGTAAAAGTTATGACCCACCGGAGTGAAGGAATGGCAACGAGTGGTGTTGTGCCGAATCCAAAGCACGTTGTTGAGCGTGTACAGCAGCAAATAAAAGTTATGACCCACCGGTGTGACGGAATGGCAACGTGTGGTGTTGTGCCGAAACCAAAGCACGTTGTTCAGCCTGTACAGCAGCAAGTAAAAGTTATGACCCACCGGAGTGACGGAATGGCAACGAGTAGTGTTGTGCCGAATCCAAAGCACGTTGTTCAGCGTGTACAGCAGCAAGTAAAAGTTATGTCCCACCGGAGTGGAAGAATAGCAACGAGTGGTGTTGTGCCGAAACCAAAGCACGTTGTTCAGCGTGTGCAGCTGCAAGTAAAAGTTATGATCCACCGGAGTGACGGAATGGCAACGAGTGGTGTTGTGCCGAATCCAAAGCACGTTGTTTAGCGTGTACAGCATCAAATAAAAGTTATGACCCACCGGTGTGACGGAATGGCAACGTGTGGTGTTGTGCCGAAACCAAAGCACGTTGTTCAGCCTGTACAGCAGCAAGTAAAAGTTATGACCCACCGGAGTGACGGAATGGCAACGAGTAGTGTTGTGCCGAATCCAAAGCACGTTGTTCAGCGTGTACAGCAGCAAGTAAAAGTTATGTCCCACCGGAGTGGCAGAATAGCAACGAGTGGTGTTGTGCCGAAACCAAAACACGTTGTTCAGCGTGTACAGCAGTAAGTAAAAGTTATGACCCACCGGAGTGACGGAATGGCAACGAGTGGTGTTGTGCCGAATCCAAAGCACGTTGTTCAGCGTGTTCAGCAGCAAATAAAAGTTATGACCCACCGGTGTGACGGAATGGCAACGTGTGGTGTTGTGCCGAAACCAAAGCACGTTGTTCAGCCTGTACAGCAGCAAGTAAAATTTATGACCCACCGGAGTGACGGAATGGCAACGAGTGGTGTTGTGCCGAATCCAAAGCACGTTGTTCAGCATGTACAGCAGCAAATAAAAGTTATGAACCACCGGTGTGACGGAATGGCAACGTGTGGTGTTGTGCCGAATCCAAAGCACGCTGTTCTGCGTTACAGCAGCAAGTAAAAGTTATGTCCCACCGGAGTGGCAGAATAGCAACGTGTGGTGTTGTGCCGAAACCTAAGCACGTTGTTCAGCTTATACAGCAGCAAGTAAAAGTTATGACCCACCGGAGTGACGGATTGGCAACGAGTGGTGTTGTGCCGAATCCAAAGCACGTTGTTCAGCCTGTACAGCAGCAAGTAAATGTTATTACCCACCGGAGTGACGGAATGGCAACGAGTAGTGTTGTGCCGAATCCAAAGCACGTTGTTCAGAGTGTACAGCAGCAAGTAAAAGTTATGACCCACCGGAGTGACGGAATGGCAACGAGTGGTGTTGTGCCGAATCCAAAGCACGTTGTTCAGCGTGTACAGCAGCAAATAAAAGTTATGACCCACCGGTGTGACGGAATGGCAACGTGTGGTGTTGTGCCGAATCCAAAGAACGTTGTTCAGCGTGTACAGCAGCAAATAAAAGTTATGACCCCCCGGTGTGACGGAATGGCAACGTGCGGTGTTGTGCCGAATCCAAAGCACGTTGTTCAGCCTGTACCGCAGCAAGTAAAAATTATGACCCACCGGAGTGACGGAATGGCAACGAGTGATGTTGTGCCGAATCCAAAGCACGTTGTACAGCGTGTACAGCAGCAAATAAAAGTTATGACCCACCGGTGTGACGGAATGGCAACGTGTGGTGTTGTGCCGAATCCAAAGCACGTTGTTCAGCCTCTACAGCAGCAAGTAAAAGTTATGAACCACCGGTGTGACGGAATAGCAACGTGTGGTGTTGTGCCGAATCCAAAGCACGTTGGTCAGCCTGTACAGCAGCAAGTAAAAGTTATGACCCACCGGAGTGACGGAATGGCAACGAGTGGTGTTGTGCCGAATCCAAAGCACGTTGTTCAGCCTCTACAGCAGCAAGTAAAAGTTATGAACCACCGGTGTGACGGAATAGCAACGTGTGGTGTTGTGCCGAATCCAAAGCACGTTTGTCAGCCTGTACAGCAGCAAGTAAAAGTTATGACCCACCGGAGTGACGGAATGGCAACGAGTGGTGTTGTGCCGAATCCAAAGCACGTTGTTCAGCCTGTAGAGCAGCAAGTAAAAGTTATGACCCACCGGAGTGACGGAATGGCAACGAGTAGTGTTGTGCCGAATCCAAAGCACGTTGTTCAGCCTGTACAGCAGCAAGTAAATGTTATGAACCACCGGTGTGACGGAATGGCAACGTGTGGTGTTTTGCCGAAACGAAAACACGTTGTTCAGCCTGTACAGCAGCAAGTAAAAGTTATGACCCACCGGAGTAACGGAATGGCAACGAGTAGTGTTGTGCCGAATCCGAAGCACGTTGTTCAGCGTGTACAGCAGCAAGTTAAAGTTATGACCCACCGGAGTGACGGAATGGCAACGAGTGGTGTTGTGCCGAATCCAAAGCACGTTGTTGAGCGTGTACAGCAGCAAATAAAAGTTATGACCCACCGGTGTGACGGAATGGCAACGTGTGGTGTTGTGCCGAAACCAAAGCACGTTGTTCAGCCTGTACAGCAGCAAGTAAAAGTTATGACCCACCGGAGTGACGGAATGGTAATGAGTAGTGTTGTGCCGAATCCAAAGCACGTTGTTCAGCGTGTACAGCAGCCAGTGGAAGTTATGTCCCACCGGAGTGGCTGAATAGCAACGAGTGGTGTTGTGCCGAAACCAAAGCACGTTGATCAGCGTGTACAGCAGCAAATAAAAGTTATGAACCACCGGTGTGACGGAATGGCAACGTGTGGTGTTGTGCCGAAACCAAAGCACGTTGTTCAGCGTGTACAGCAGCAAATAAAAGTTATGAACCACCGGCGTGACGGAATGGAAACGTGTGGTGTTGTGCCGAATCCAAAGCACGTTGTTCAGCGTGTACAGCAGCAAGTAAAGGTTATGTCCCACCGGAGTGGCAGAATAGCAACGAGTGGTGTTGTACCGAAACCAAAGCACGTTGTTCAGCGTGTACAGCATCAAGTAAAAGTTGTGTCCCACCGGAGTGGCAGAATAGCAACGAGTGCTGCTGTGCCGAAACCAAAACACATTGTTCAATGTGTACAGCAGCAAGTAAAATTTATGACCCACCGGAGTTACGGAATGGCAACGAGTGGCGTTGTGCCGAATCTAAAGCACGTTGTTCAGCGTGTACAGCAGCCAGTAAAAGTTATGTCCCACCGGAGTGGCAGAATAGCAACGAGTGGTGTTGTGCCGAAACCAAAGCATGTTGTTCAGCGTGTACAGCAGCAAATAAAAGTTATGAACCACCGGTGTGACGGAATGGCAACGTGTGGTGTTGTGCCGAAGATAAAGCACATTGTTGAGCCTGTACAGCAGCAAGTAAAAGTTATGACCCACCGGAGTGACGAAATGGCAACGAGTGGTGTTGTGCCGAATCCAAAGCACGTTGTTCAGCATGTACAGCAGCAAGTAAATGTTACGACCCACGGGAGTGACGGAATGGCGACGAGTAGTGTTGTGCCGAATCCGAAGCACGTTGTTCAGCGTGTACAGCAGCAAGTAAAAGTTATGACCCACCGGAGTGAAGGAATGGCAACGAGTGGTGTTGTGCCGAATCCAAAGCACGTTGTTGAGCGTGTACAGCAGCAAATAAAAGTTATGACCCACCGGTGTGACGGAATGGCAACGTGTGGTGTTGTGCCGAAACCAAAGCACGTTGTTCAGCCTGTACAGCAGCAAGTAAAAGTTATGACCCACCGGAGTGACGGAATGGCAACGAGTAGTGTTGTGCCGAATCCAAAGCACGTTGTTCAGCGTGTACAGCAGCAAGTAAAAGTTATGTCCCACCGGAGTGGAAGAATAGCAACGAGTGGTGTTGTGCCGAAACCAAAGCACGTTGTTCAGCGTGTGCAGCTGCAAGTAAAAGTTATGATCCACCGGAGTGACGGAATGGCAACGAGTGGTGTTGTGCCGAATCCAAAGCACGTTGTTTAGCGTGTACAGCATCAAATAAAAGTTATGACCCACCGGTGTGACGGAATGGCAACGTGTGGTGTTGTGCCGAAACCAAAGCACGTCGTTCAGCCTGTACAGCAGCAAGTAAAAGTTATGACCCACCGGAGTGACGGAATGGCAACGAGTAGTGTTGTGCCGAATCCAAAGCACGTTGTTCAGCGTGTACAGCAGCAAGTAAAAGTTATGTCCCACCGGAGTGGCAGAATAGCAACGAGTGGTGTTGTGCCGAAACCAAAACACGTTGTTCAGCGTGTACAGCAGTAAGTAAAAGTTATGACCCACCGGAGTGACGGAATGGCAACGAGTGGTGTTGTGCCGAATCCAAAGCACGTTGTTCAGCGTGTTCAGCAGCAAATAAAAGTTATGACCCACCGGTGTGACGGAATGGCAACGTGTGGTGTTGTGCCGAAACCAAAGCACGTTGTTCAGCCTGTACAGCAGCAAGTAAAATTTATGACCCACCGGAGTGACGGAATGGCAACGAGTGGTGTTGTGCCGAATCCAAAGCACGTTGTTCAGCATGTACAGCAGCAAATAAAAGTTATGAACCACCGGTGTGACGGAATGGCAACGTGTGGTGTTGTGCCGAATCCAAAGCACGCTGTTCTGCGTTACAGCAGCAAGTAAAAGTTATGTCCCACCGGAGTGGCAGAATAGCAACGTGTGGTGTTGTGCCGAAACCTAAGCACGTTGTTCAGCTTATACAGCAGCAAGTAAAAGTTATGACCCACCGGAGTGACGGATTGGCAACGAGTGGTGTTGTGCCGAATCCAAAGCACGTTGTTCAGCCTGTACAGCAGCAAGTAAATGTTATTACCCACCGGAGTGACGGAATGGCAACGAGTAGTGTTGTGCCGAATCCAAAGCACGTTGTTCAGAGTGTACAGCAGCAAGTAAAAGTTATGACCCACCGGAGTGACGGAATGGCAACGAGTGGTGTTGTGCCGAATCCAAAGCACGTTGTTCAGCGTGTACAGCAGCAAATAAAAGTTATGACCCACCGGTGTGACGGAATGGCAACGTGTGGTGTTGTGCCGAATCCAAAGAACGTTGTTCAGCGTGTACAGCAGCAAATAAAAGTTATGACCCCCCGGTGTGACGGAATGGCAACGTGCGGTGTTGTGCCGAATCCAAAGCACGTTGTTCAGCCTGTACCGCAGCAAGTAAAAATTATGACCCACCGGAGTGACGGAATGGCAACGAGTGATGTTGTGCCGAATCCAAAGCACGTTGTACAGCGTGTACAGCAGCAAATAAAAGTTATGACCCACCGGTGTGACGGAATGGCAACGTGTGGTGTTGTGCCGAATCCAAAGCACGTTGTTCAGCCTCTACAGCAGCAAGTAAAAGTTATGAACCACCGGTGTGACGGAATAGCAACGTGTGGTGTTGTGCCGAATCCAAAGCACGTTGGTCAGCCTGTACAGCAGCAAGTAAAAGTTATGACCCACCGGAGTGACGGAATGGCAACGAGTGGTGTTGTGCCGAATCCAAAGCACGTTGTTCAGCCTCTACAGCAGCAAGTAAAAGTTATGAACCACCGGTGTGACGGAATAGCAACGTGTGGTGTTGTGCCGAATCCAAAGCACGTTTGTCAGCCTGTACAGCAGCAAGTAAAAGTTATGACCCACCGGAGTGACGGAATGGCAACGAGTGGTGTTGTGCCGAATCCAAAGCACGTTGTTCAGCCTGTAGAGCAGCAAGTAAAAGTTATGACCCACCGGAGTGACGGAATGGCAACGAGTAGTGTTGTGCCGAATCCAAAGCACGTTGTTCAGCCTGTACAGCAGCAAGTAAATGTTATGAACCACCGGTGTGACGGAATGGCAACGTGTGGTGTTTTGCCGAAACGAAAACACGTTGTTCAGCCTGTACAGCAGCAAGTAAAAGTTATGACCCACCGGAGTAACGGAATGGCAACGAGTAGTGTTGTGCCGAATCCAAAGCACGTTGTTCAGCGTGTACAGCAGCCAGTAAAAGTTATGTCCCACCGGAGTGGCAGAATAGCAACGAGTGGTGTTGTGCCGGAACCAAAGCACGTTGTTCAGCCTGTACAGCAGCAAGTAAAAGTTATGTCCCACCGGAGTGGCAGAATAGTAACGAGTGGTGTTGTGCCGAAACCAAAACACGTTGTTCAGTGTGTACCGAAGCAAGTAACATTTATGACCCACCGGAGTGACGGAATGGCAACTAGTGGTGTTGTGCCGAATCCAAAGCACGTTGTTCAGCATGTACAGCAGCAAATAAAAGTTATGAACCACCGGTGTTACGGAATGGCAACGTGTGGTGTTGTGCCGAATCCAAAGCACGTTGTTCAGCGTTACAGCAGCAAGTAAAAGTTATATCCCACCGGAGTGGCAGAATAGCAACGAGTGGTGTTGTGCCGAAACGAAAGCACGTTGTTCACCGTGTACAGCAGCAAATAAAAGTTATGAACCACCGGTGTGACGGAATGGCAACGTGTGGTGTTGTGCCGAAACCAAAGCACGTTGTTCAGCCTGTACAGCAGCAAGTAAATGTTAAGAACCACCGGTGTGACGGAATGGCAACGTGTGGTGTTTTGCCGAAACGAAAACACGTTGTTCAGCCTGTACAGCAGCAAGTAAAAGTTATGACCCACCGGAGTGACGGAATGGCAACGAGTAGTGTTGTGCCGAATCCGAAGCACGTTGTTCAGCGTGTACAGCAGCAAGTTAAAGTTATGACCCACCGGAGTGACGGAATGGCAACGAGTGGTGTTGTGCCGAATCCAAAGCACGTTGTTGAGCGTGTACAGCAGCAAATAAAAGTTATGACCCACCGGTGTGACGGAATGGCAACGTGTGGTGTTGTGCCGAAACCAAAGCACGTTGTTCAGCCTGTACAGCAGCAAGTAAAAGTTATGACCCACCGGAGTGACGGAATGGTAATGAGTAGTGTTGTGCCGAATCCAAAGCACGTTGTTCAGCGTGTACAGCAGCCAGTGGAAGTTATGTCCCACCGGAGTGGCTGAATAGCAACGAGTGGTGTTGTGCCGAAACCAAAGCACGTTGATCAGCGTGTACAGCAGCAAATAAAAGTTATGAACCACCGGTGTGACGGAATGGCAACGTGTGGTGTTGTGCCGAAACCAAAGCACGTTGTTCAGCGTGTACAGCAGCAAATAAAAGTTATGAACCACCGGCGTGACGGAATGGAAACGTGTGGTGTTGTGCCGAATCCAAAGCACGTTGTTCAGCGTGTACAGCAGCAAGTAAAGGTTATGTCCCACCGGAGTGGCAGAATAGCAACGAGTGGTGTTGTACCGAAACCAAAGCACGTTGTTCAGCGTGTACAGCATCAAGTAAAAGTTGTGTCCCACCGGAGTGGCAGAATAGCAACGAGTGCTGCTGTGCCGAAACCAAAACACATTGTTCAATGTGTACAGCAGCAAGTAAAATTTATGACCCACCGGAGTTACGGAATGGCAACGAGTGGCGTTGTGCCGAATCTAAAGCACGTTGTTCAGCGTGTACAGCAGCCAGTAAAAGTTATGTCCCACCGGAGTGGCAGAATAGCAACGAGTGGTGTTGTGCCGAAACCAAAGCATGTTGTTCAGCGTGTACAGCAGCAAATAAAAGTTATGAACCACCGGTGTGACGGAATGGCAACGTGTGGTGTTGTGCCGAAGATAAAGCACATTGTTGAGCCTGTACAGCAGCAAGTAAAAGTTATGACCCACCGGAGTGACGAAATGGCAACGAGTGGTGTTGTGCCGAATCCAAAGCACGTTGTTCAGCATGTACAGCAGCAAGTAAATGTTACGACCCACGGGAGTGACGGAATGGCGACGAGTAGTGTTGTGCCGAATCCGAAGCACGTTGTTCAGCGTGTACAGCAGCAAGTAAAAGTTATGACCCACCGGAGTGAAGGAATGGCAACGAGTGGTGTTGTGCCGAATCCAAAGCACGTTGTTGAGCGTGTACAGCAGCAAATAAAAGTTATGACCCACCGGTGTGACGGAATGGCAACGTGTGGTGTTGTGCCGAAACCAAAGCACGTTGTTCAGCCTGTACAGCAGCAAGTAAAAGTTATGACCCACCGGAGTGACGGAATGGCAACGAGTAGTGTTGTGCCGAATCCAAAGCACGTTGTTCAGCGTGTACAGCAGCAAGTAAAAGTTATGTCCCACCGGAGTGGAAGAATAGCAACGAGTGGTGTTGTGCCGAAACCAAAGCACGTTGTTCAGCGTGTGCAGCTGCAAGTAAAAGTTATGATCCACCGGAGTGACGGAATGGCAACGAGTGGTGTTGTGCCGAATCCAAAGCACGTTGTTTAGCGTGTACAGCATCAAATAAAAGTTATGACCCACCGGTGTGACGGAATGGCAACGTGTGGTGTTGTGCCGAAACCAAAGCACGTTGTTCAGGTTGTACAGCAGCAAGTAAAAGTTATGACCCACCGGAGTGACGGAATGGCAACGAGTAGTGTTGTGCCGAATCCAAAGCACGTTGTTCAGCGTGTACAGCAGCAAGTAAAAGTTATGTCCCACCGGAGTGGCAGAATAGCAACGAGTGGTGTTGTGCCGAAACCAAAACACGTTGTTCAGCGTGTACAGCAGCAAGTAAAAGTTATGACCCACCGGAGTGACGGAATGGCAACGAGTGGTGTTGTGCCGAATCCAAAGCACGTTGTTCAGCGTGTTCAGCAGCAAATAAAAGTTATGACCCACCGGTGTGACGGAATGGCAACGTGTGGTGTTGTGCCGAAACCAAAGCACGTTGTTCAGCCTGTACAGCAGCAAGTAAAATTTATGACCCACCGGAGTGACGGAATGGCAACGAGTGGTGTTGTGCCGAATCCAAAGCACGTTGTTCAGCATGTACAGCAGCAAATAAAATTTATGAACCACCGGTGTGACGGAATGGCAACGTGTGGTGTTGTGCCGAATCCAAAGCACGCTGTTCTGCGTTACAGCAGCAAGTAAAAGTTATGTCCCACCGGAGTGGCAGAATAGCAACGTGTGGTGTTGTGCCGAAACCTAAGCACGTTGTTCAGCTTATACAGCAGCAAGTAAAAGTTATGACCCACCGGAGTGACGGATTGGCAACGAGTGGTGTTGTGCCGAATCCAAAGCACGTTGTTCAGCCTGTACAGCAGCAAGTAAATGTTATTACCCACCGGAGTGACGGAATGGCAACGAGTAGTGTTGTGCCGAATCCAAAGCACGTTGTTCAGAGTGTACAGCAGCAAGTAAAAGTTATGACCCACCGGAGTGACGGAATGGCAACGAGTGGTGTTGTGCCGAATCCAAAGCACGTTGTTCAGCGTGTACAGCAGCAAATAAAAGTTATGACCCACCGGTGTGACGGAATGGCAACGTGTGGTGTTGTGCCGAATCCAAAGCACGTTGTTCAGCGTGTACAGCAACAAATAAAAGTTATGACCCCCCGGTGTGACGGAATGGCAACGTGCGGTGTTGTGCCGAATCCAAAGCACGTTGTTCAGCCTGTACCGCAGCAAGTAAAAATTATGACCCACCGGAGTGACGGAATGGCAACGAGTGATGTTGTGCCGAATCCAAAGCACGTTGTACAGCGTGTACAGCAGCAAATAAAAGTTATGACCCACCGGTGTGACGGAATGGCAACGTGTGGTGTTGTGCCGAATCCAAAGCACGTTGTTCAGCCTCTACAGCAGCAAGTAAAAGTTATGAACCACCGGTGTGACGGAATAGCAACGTGTGGTGTTGTGCCGAATCCAAAGCACGTTGGTCAGCCTGTACAGCAGCAAGTAAAAGTTATGACCCACCGGAGTGACGGAATGGCAACGAGTGGTGTTGTGCCGAATCCAAAGCACGTTGTTCAGCCTCTACAGCAGCAAGTAAAAGTTATGAACCACCGGTGTGACGGAATAGCAACGTGTGGTGTTGTGCCGAATCCAAAGCACGTTTGTCAGCCTGTACAGCAGCAAGTAAAAGTTATGACCCACCGGAGTGACGGAATGGCAACGAGTGGTGTTGTGCCGAATCCAAAGCACGTTGTTCAGCCTGTAGAGCAGCAAGTAAAAGTTATGACCCACCGGAGTGACGGAATGGCAACGAGTAGTGTTGTGCCGAATCCAAAGCACGTTGTTCAGCCTGTACAGCAGCAAGTAAATGTTATGAACCACCGGTGTGACGGAATGGCAACGTGTGGTGTTTTGCCGAAACGAAAACACGTTGTTCAGCCTGTACAGCAGCAAGTAAAAGTTATTACCCACCGGAGTAACGGAATGGCAACGAGTAGTGTTGTGCCGAATCCAAAGCACGTTGTTCAGCGTGTACAGCAGCCAGTAAAAGTTATGTCCCACCGGAGTGGCAGAATAGCAACGAGTGGTGTTGTGCCGGAACCAAAGCACGTTGTTCAGCCTGTACAGCAGCAAGTAAAAGTTATGTCCCACCGGAGTGGCAGAATAGTAACGAGTGGTGTTGTGCCGAAACCAAAACACGTTGTTCAGTGTGTACCGAAGCAAGTAACATTTATGACCCACCGGAGTGACGGAATGGCAACTAGTGGTGTTGTGCCGAATCCAAAGCACGTTGTTCAGCATGTACAGCAGCAAATAAAAGTTATGAACCACCGGTGTTACGGAATGGCAACGTGTGGTGTTGTGCCGAATCCAAAGCACGTTGTTCAGCGTTACAGCAGCAAGTAAAAGTTATATCCCACCGGAGTGGCAGAATAGCAACGAGTGGTGTTGTGCCGAAACGAAAGCACGTTGTTCACCGTGTACAGCAGCAAATAAAAGTTATGAACCACCGGTGTGACGGAATGGCAACGTGTGGTGTTGTGCCGAAACCAAAGCACGTTGTTCAGCCTGTACAGCAGCAAGTAAATGTTAAGAACCACCGGTGTGACGGAATGGCAACGTGTGGTGTTTTGCCGAAACGAAAACACGTTGTTCAGCCTGTACAGCAGCAAGTAAAAGTTATGACCCACCGGAGTGACGGAATGGCAACGAGTAGTGTTGTGCCGAATCCAAAGCACGTTGTTCAGCGTGTACAGCAGCCAGTAAAAGTTATGTCCCACCGGAGTGGCAGAATAGCAACGAGTGGTGTTGTGCCGGAACCAAAGCACGTTGTTCAGCCTGTACAGCAGCAAGTAAAAGTTATGTCCCACCGGAGTGGCAGAATAGTAACAAGTGGTGTTGTGCCGAAACCAAAACACGTTGTTCAGTGTGTACAGAAGCAAGTAAACTTTATGACCCACCGGAGTGACGGATTGGCAACGAGTGGTGTTGTGCCGAATCCAAAGCACGTTGTTCAGCGTGTACAGCAGGAAATAAACGTTATGAACCACCGGGGTGACGGAATGGCAACGTGTGGTGTTGTGCCGAATCCAAAGCACGTTGTTCAGCGTTACAGCAGCAAGTAAAAGTTATGTCCCACCGGAGTGGCAGAATAGCAACGAGTGGTGTTGTGCCGAAACCAAAACACGTTGTTCAGTGTGTACAGCAGCAAGTAAAATTTATGACCCACCGGAGTGACGGAATGGCAACGAGTGGTGTTGTGCCGAATCCAAAGCACGTTGTTCAGCGTGTACAGCAGCAAATAAAAGTTATGAACCACTGGTGTGACGGAGTGGCAACGTGTGGTGTTGTGCCGAATACAAAGCACGTTGTTCAGCGTTACAGCAGCAAGTAAAAGTTATGTCCCACCGGAGTGGCAGAATAAAACGAGTGGTGTTGTGCCGAAACCAAAACACGTTGTTCAGTGTGTACAGCAGCAAGTAAAATTTATGTCCCACCGGAGTGGCAGAATAGCAACGAGTGGTGTTGTGCCGAAACCAAAGCACGTTGTTCAGCGTGTACAACAGCAAATAAAAGTTATGAACCACCGGTGTGACGGAATGGCAACGTGTGGTGTTGTGCCGAATCCAAAGCACGTTGTTGAGCCTGTACAGCAGCAAGTAAAAGTTATGACCCGCCGGATTGACGGAATGGCAACGAGTGGTGTTGTGCCGAATCCAAAGCACGTTGTTCAGCCTGTACAGCAGCAAGTAAATGTTATGACCCATCGGAGTGACGGAATGGCAACGAGTAGTGTTGTGCCGAATCCAAAGCACGTTGTTCAGCGTGTACAGCAGCACGTAAAAGTTATGACCCACGGGAGTGACGGAATGGCAACGAGTGGTGTTGCGCCGAATCCAAAGCACGTTGTTTAGCGTGTACAGCAGCAAATAAAAGTTATGACCCACCGGTGTGACGGAATGGCAACGTGTGGTGTTGTGCCGAATCCAAAGCACGTTGTTCAGCGTGTACAGCAGCAATTAAAAGTTATGACCCACCGGTGTGACGGAATGGCAACGTGTGGTGTTGTGCCGAATCCAAAGCACGTTGTTCAGCCTGTACAGCAGCAAGTAAAAATTATGACCCACCGGAGTGACGGAATGGCAATGAGTGATGTGCCGAATCCAAAGCACGTTGTTCAGCGTGTACAGTAGGAAATAAAAGTTATGACCCACCGGTGTGACGGAATGGCAACGTGTGGTGTTGTGTCGAATCCAAAGCATGTTGTTCAGCCTGTACAGCAGCAAGTAAACGTTTTGACCCACCGGAGTGACGGAATGGCAACGAGTGGTGTTGTGCCGAATGCAAAGCACGTTGTTCAGCCTGTAGAGCAGCAAGTAAAAGTTATGACCCACCGGAGTTACGGAATGGCAACGAGTAGGTTTGTGCCGAATCCAAAGCACGTTGTTCAGTGTGTACAGCAGCCAGTAAAAATTATGTCCCACCGGAGTGGCAGAATAGCAACGAGTGGTGTTGTGCCGAAACCAAAGCACGTTGTTCAGCGTGTACAGCAGCAAGTAAAAGTTATGACCCACCGGAGTGACGGAATGGCAACGAGTAGTGTTGAGCCGAATCCAAAGCACGTTGTTCAGCGTGTACAGCAGCAAGTAAAAGTTATGTCCCACCGGAGTGGAAGAATAGCAACGAGTGGTGTTGTGCCGAAACCAAAGCACGTTGTTCAGCGTGTGCAGCTGCAAGTAAAAGTTATGATCCACCGGAGTGACGGAATGGCAACGAGTGGTGTTGTGCCGAAACCAAAGCACGTTGTTCAGGTTGTACAGCAGCAAGTAAAAGTTATGACCCACCGGAGTGACGGAATGGCAACGAGTAGTGTTGTGCCGAATCCAAAGCACGTTGTTCAGCGTGTACAGCAGCAAGTAAAAGTTATGTCCCACCGGAGTGGCAGAATAGCAACGAGTGGTGTTGTGCCGAAACCAAAACACGTTGTTCAGCGTGTACAGCAGCAAGTAAAAGTTATGACCCACCGGAGTGACGGAATGGCAACGAGTGGTGTTGTGCCGAATCCAAAGCACGTTGTTCAGCGTGTTCAGCAGCAAATAAAAGTTATGACCCACCGGTGTGACGGAATGGCAACGTGTGGTGTTGTGCCGAAACCAAAGCACGTTGTTCAGCCTGTACAGCAGCAAGTAAAATTTATGACCCACCGGAGTGACGGAATGGCAACGAGTGGTGTTGTGCCGAATCCAAAGCACGTTGTTCAGCATGTACAGCAGCAAATAAAATTTATGAACCACCGGTGTGACGGAATGGCAACGTGTGGTGTTGTGCCGAATCCAAAGCACGCTGTTCTGCGTTACAGCAGCAAGTAAAAGTTATGTCCCACCGGAGTGGCAGAATAGCAACGTGTGGTGTTGTGCCGAAACCTAAGCACGTTGTTCAGCTTATACAGCAGCAAGTAAAAGTTATGACCCACCGGAGTGACGGATTGGCAACGAGTGGTGTTGTGCCGAATCCAAAGCACGTTGTTCAGCCTGTACAGCAGCAAGTAAATGTTATTACCCACCGGAGTGACGGAATGGCAACGAGTAGTGTTGTGCCGAATCCAAAGCACGTTGTTCAGAGTGTACAGCAGCAAGTAAAAGTTATGACCCACCGGAGTGACGGAATGGCAACGAGTGGTGTTGTGCCGAATCCAAAGCACGTTGTTCAGCGTGTACAGCAGCAAATAAAAGTTATGACCCACCGGTGTGACGGAATGGCAACGTGTGGTGTTGTGCCGAATCCAAAGCACGTTGTTCAGCGTGTACAGCAACAAATAAAAGTTATGACCCCCCGGTGTGACGGAATGGCAACGTGCGGTGTTGTGCCGAATCCAAAGCACGTTGTTCAGCCTGTACCGCAGCAAGTAAAAATTATGACCCACCGGAGTGACGGAATGGCAACGAGTGATGTTGTGCCGAATCCAAAGCACGTTGTACAGCGTGTACAGCAGCAAATAAAAGTTATGACCCACCGGTGTGACGGAATGGCAACGTGTGGTGTTGTGCCGAATCCAAAGCACGTTGTTCAGCCTCTACAGCAGCAAGTAAAAGTTATGAACCACCGGTGTGACGGAATAGCAACGTGTGGTGTTGTGCCGAATCCAAAGCACGTTGGTCAGCCTGTACAGCAGCAAGTAAAAGTTATGACCCACCGGAGTGACGGAATGGCAACGAGTGGTGTTGTGCCGAATCCAAAGCACGTTGTTCAGCCTCTACAGCAGCAAGTAAAAGTTATGAACCACCGGTGTGACGGAATAGCAACGTGTGGTGTTGTGCCGAATCCAAAGCACGTTTGTCAGCCTGTACAGCAGCAAGTAAAAGTTATGACCCACCGGAGTGACGGAATGGCAACGAGTGGTGTTGTGCCGAATCCAAAGCACGTTGTTCAGCCTGTAGAGCAGCAAGTAAAAGTTATGACCCACCGGAGTGACGGAATGGCAACGAGTAGTGTTGTGCCGAATCCAAAGCACGTTGTTCAGCCTGTACAGCAGCAAGTAAATGTTATGAACCACCGGTGTGACGGAATGGCAACGTGTGGTGTTTTGCCGAAACGAAAACACGTTGTTCAGCCTGTACAGCAGCAAGTAAAAGTTATTACCCACCGGAGTAACGGAATGGCAACGAGTAGTGTTGTGCCGAATCCAAAGCACGTTGTTCAGCGTGTACAGCAGCCAGTAAAAGTTATGTCCCACCGGAGTGGCAGAATAGCAACGAGTGGTGTTGTGCCGGAACCAAAGCACGTTGTTCAGCCTGTACAGCAGCAAGTAAAAGTTATGTCCCACCGGAGTGGCAGAATAGTAACGAGTGGTGTTGTGCCGAAACCAAAACACGTTGTTCAGTGTGTACCGAAGCAAGTAACATTTATGACCCACCGGAGTGACGGAATGGCAACTAGTGGTGTTGTGCCGAATCCAAAGCACGTTGTTCAGCATGTACAGCAGCAAATAAAAGTTATGAACCACCGGTGTTACGGAATGGCAACGTGTGGTGTTGTGCCGAATCCAAAGCACGTTGTTCAGCGTTACAGCAGCAAGTAAAAGTTATATCCCACCGGAGTGGCAGAATAGCAACGAGTGGTGTTGTGCCGAAACGAAAGCACGTTGTTCACCGTGTACAGCAGCAAATAAAAGTTATGAACCACCGGTGTGACGGAATGGCAACGTGTGGTGTTGTGCCGAAACCAAAGCACGTTGTTCAGCCTGTACAGCAGCAAGTAAATGTTAAGAACCACCGGTGTGACGGAATGGCAACGTGTGGTGTTTTGCCGAAACGAAAACACGTTGTTCAGCCTGTACAGCAGCAAGTAAAAGTTATGACCCACCGGAGTGACGGAATGGCAACGAGTAGTGTTGTGCCGAATCCAAAGCACGTTGTTCAGCGTGTACAGCAGCCAGTAAAAGTTATGTCCCACCGGAGTGGCAGAATAGCAACGAGTGGTGTTGTGCCGGAACCAAAGCACGTTGTTCAGCCTGTACAGCAGCAAGTAAAAGTTATGTCCCACCGGAGTGGCAGAATAGTAACAAGTGGTGTTGTGCCGAAACCAAAACACGTTGTTCAGTGTGTACAGAAGCAAGTAAACTTTATGACCCACCGGAGTGACGGATTGGCAACGAGTGGTGTTGTGCCGAATCCAAAGCACGTTGTTCAGCGTGTACAGCAGGAAATAAACGTTATGAACCACCGGGGTGACGGAATGGCAACGTGTGGTGTTGTGCCGAATCCAAAGCACGTTGTTCAGCGTTACAGCAGCAAGTAAAAGTTATGTCCCACCGGAGTGGCAGAATAGCAACGAGTGGTGTTGTGCCGAAACCAAAACACGTTGTTCAGTGTGTACAGCAGCAAGTAAAATTTATGACCCACCGGAGTGACGGAATGGCAACGAGTGGTGTTGTGCCGAATCCAAAGCACGTTGTTCAGCGTGTACAGCAGCAAATAAAAGTTATGAACCACTGGTGTGACGGAGTGGCAACGTGTGGTGTTGTGCCGAATACAAAGCACGTTGTTCAGCGTTACAGCAGCAAGTAAAAGTTATGTCCCACCGGAGTGGCAGAATAAAACGAGTGGTGTTGTGCCGAAACCAAAACACGTTGTTCAGTGTGTACAGCAGCAAGTAAAATTTATGTCCCACCGGAGTGGCAGAATAGCAACGAGTGGTGTTGTGCCGAAACCAAAGCACGTTGTTCAGCGTGTACAACAGCAAATAAAAGTTATGAACCACCGGTGTGACGGAATGGCAACGTGTGGTGTTGTGCCGAATCCAAAGCACGTTGTTGAGCCTGTACAGCAGCAAGTAAAAGTTATGACCCGCCGGATTGACGGAATGGCAACGAGTGGTGTTGTGCCGAATCCAAAGCACGTTGTTCAGCCTGTACAGCAGCAAGTAAATGTTATGACCCATCGGAGTGACGGAATGGCAACGAGTAGTGTTGTGCCGAATCCAAAGCACGTTGTTCAGCGTGTACAGCAGCACGTAAAAGTTATGACCCACGGGAGTGACGGAATGGCAACGAGTGGTGTTGCGCCGAATCCAAAGCACGTTGTTTAGCGTGTACAGCAGCAAATAAAAGTTATGACCCACCGGTGTGACGGAATGGCAACGTGTGGTGTTGTGCCGAATCCAAAGCACGTTGTTCAGCGTGTACAGCAGCAATTAAAAGTTATGACCCACCGGTGTGACGGAATGGCAACGTGTGGTGTTGTGCCGAATCCAAAGCACGTTGTTCAGCCTGTACAGCAGCAAGTAAAAATTATGACCCACCGGAGTGACGGAATGGCAATGAGTGATGTGCCGAATCCAAAGCACGTTGTTCAGCGTGTACAGTAGGAAATAAAAGTTATGACCCACCGGTGTGACGGAATGGCAACGTGTGGTGTTGTGTCGAATCCAAAGCATGTTGTTCAGCCTGTACAGCAGCAAGTAAACGTTTTGACCCACCGGAGTGACGGAATGGCAACGAGTGGTGTTGTGCCGAATGCAAAGCACGTTGTTCAGCCTGTAGAGCAGCAAGTAAAAGTTATGACCCACCGGAGTTACGGAATGGCAACGAGTAGGTTTGTGCCGAATCCAAAGCACGTTGTTCAGTGTGTACAGCAGCCAGTAAAAATTATGTCCCACCGGAGTGGCAGAATAGCAACGAGTGGTGTTGTGCCGAAACCAAAGCACGTTGTTCAGCGTGTACAGCAGCAAGTAAAATTATGTCCCACCGGAGTGGCAGAATAGCAACGAGTGGTGCTGTGCCGAAACCAAAACACGTTGTTCAGTGTGTACAGCAGCAAGTAAAATTTATGACCCATCGGAGTTACGGAATGGCAACGAGTGGCGTTGTGCCGAATCCAAAGCACGTTGTTCAGTGTGTACAACAGCCAGTAAAAGTTATGTCCCACCGGAGTGGCAGAATAGCAACGAGTGGTGTTGTGCCGAAACCAAAGCATGTTGTTCACCGTGTACAGCAGCAAATAAAAGTTATGAACCACCGGTGTGACGGAATGGCAACGTGTGGTGTTGTGCCGAAACCAAAGCACGTTGTTCAGCCTGTACAGCAGCAAGTAAATGTTATGAACCACCGGTGTGACGGAATGGCAACGTGTGGTGTTTTGCCGAAACGAAAACACGTTGTTCAGCCTGTACAGCAGCAAGTAAAAGTTATGACCCACCGGAGTAACGGAATGGCAACGAGTAGTGTTGTGCCGAATCCAAAGCACGTTGTTCAGCGTGTACAGCAGCCAGTAAAAGTTATGTCCCACCGGAGTGGCAGAATAGCAACGAGTGGTGTTGTGCCGGAACCAAAGCACGTTGTTCAGCCTGTACAGCAGCAAGTAAAAGTTATGTCCCACCGGAGTGGCAGAATAGTAACGAGTGGTGTTGTGCCGAAACCAAAACACGTTGTTCAGTGTGTACCGAAGCAAGTAACATTTATGACCCACCGGAGTGACGGAATGGCAACTAGTGGTGTTGTGCCGAATCCAAAGCACGTTGTTCAGCATGTACAGCAGCAAATAAAAGTTATGAACCACCGGTGTTACGGAATGGCAACGTGTGGTGTTGTGCCGAATCCAAAGCACGTTGTTCAGCGTTACAGCAGCAAGTAAAAGTTATATCCCACCGGAGTGGCAGAATAGCAACGAGTGGTGTTGTGCCGAAACCTAAGCACGTTGTTCAGCGTGCACCGCAGCAAATAAAAGATATGACCCACCGGTGTGATGGAATGGCAACGTGTGGTGTTGTGCCGAAACCAAAGCACGTTGTTCAGCCTGTACAGCAGCAAGTAAATGATATGAAGCACCGGTGTGACGGAATGGCAACGTGTAGTGTTGTGTCGAAACCAAAGCACGTTGTTCAGCCTGTACAGCAGCAAGTAAAAGTTATGACCCACCGGAGTGACGGAATGGCAACGAGTTGTGTTGTGCCGAATCCAAAGCACGTTGTTCAGCGCGTACAGCAGCCAGTAAAAGTTATGTCCCACCGGAGTGGCAGAATTGCAACGAGTGGTGTTGTGCCGAAACCAAAGCATGTTGTTCAGCGTGTACAGCAGCAAGTAAATGTTATGTCCCACCGGAGTGGCAGAATAGCAACGAGTGGTGTTGCGCTGAAACCAAAACACGTTGTTCAGTGTGTACAGCAGCAAGTAAAATTTATGACCCACCAGAGTGACGGAATGGCAACTAGTGGTGTTGTGCCGAATCCAAAGCACGTTGTTCAGCGTGTACAGCAGCAAATAAACGTTATGAACCACCGGGGTGACGGAATGGCAACGTGTGGTGTTGTGCCGAATCCAAAGCACGTTGTTCAGCGTTACAGCAGCAAGTAAAAGTTATGCCCCACCGGAGTGGCAGAATAGCAACGAGTGGTGTTGTGCCGAAACCAAAACACGTTGTTCAGTGTGTACAGCAGCAAGTAAAATTTATGACCCACCGGAGTGACGGAATGGCAACGAGTGGTGTTGTGCCGAATCCAAAGCACGTTGTTCAGCGTGTACAGCAGCAAATAAAAGTTATGAACCACCGGTGTGACGGAATGGCAACGTGTGGTGTTGTGCCGAATACAAAGCACGTTGTTCAGCGTTACAGCAGCAAGTAAAAGTTATGTCCCTCCGGAGTGGCAGAATAGCAACGAGTGGTGTTGTGCCGAAACCAAAACACGTTGTTCAGTGTGTACAGCAGCAAGTAAAAGTTATGTCCCACCGGAGTGGCAGAATAGCAACGAGTGGTGTTGTGCCGAAACCAAAGCACGTTGCTCAGCGTGTACAGCAGCAAATAAAAGTTATGAACCACCGGTGTGACGGAATGGCAACGTGTGGTGTTGTGCCGAATCCAAAGCACGTTGTTGAGCCTGTACAGCAACAAGTAAAAGTTATGACCCACCGGATTGACGGAATGGCAACGAGTGGTGTTGTGCCGAATCCAAAGCACGTTATTCAGCCTGTACAGCAGCAAGTAAATGTTATGACCCATCGGAGTGACGGAATGGCAATGAGTAGTTTTGTGCCGAATCCAAAGCACGTTGTTCAGCGTGTACAGCAGCAAGTAAAAGTTATGACCCACGGGAGTGACGGAATGGCAACGAGTGGTGTTGCGCCGAATCCAAAGCACGTTGTTTAGCGTGTACAGCAGGAAATAAAAGTTATGACCCACCGGTGTGACGGAATGGCAACGTGTGGTGTTGTGCCGAATCCAAAGCACGTTGTTCAGCCTGTACAGCAGCAAGTAAAAATTATGACCCACCGGGGTGACGGAATGGCAACGTGTGGTGTTGTGCCGAATCCAAAGCACGTTGTTCAGCGTTACAGCAGCAAGTAAAAGTTATGTCCCACCGGAGTGGCAGAATAGCAACGAGTGGTGTTGTGCCGAAACCAAAACACGTTGTTCAGTGTGTACAGCAGCAAGTAAAATTTATGACCCACCGGAGTGACGGAATGGCAACGAGTGGTGTTGTGCCGAATCCAAAGCACGTTGTTCAGCGTGTACAGCAGCAAATAAAAGTTATGAACCACTGGTGTGACGGAGTGGCAACGTGTGGTGTTGTGCCGAATACAAAGCACGTTGTTCAGCGTTACAGCAGCAAGTAAAAGTTATGTCCCACCGGAGTGGCAGAATAAAACGAGTGGTGTTGTGCCGAAACCAAAACACGTTGTTCAGTGTGTACAGCAGCAAGTAAAATTTATGTCCCACCGGAGTGGCAGAATAACAACGAGTGGTGTTGTGCCGAATCCAAAGCACGTTGTTTAGCGTGTACAGCAGGAAATAAAAGTTATGACCCACCGGTGTGACGGAATGGCAACGTGTGGTGTTGTGCCGAATCCAAAGCACGTTGTTCAGCCTGTACAGCAGCAAGTAAAAATTATGACCCACCGGGGTGACGGAATGGCAACGTGTGGTGTTGTGCCGAATCCAAAGCACGTTGTTCAGCGTTACAGCAGCAAGTAAAAGTTATGTCCCACCGGAGTGGCAGAATAGCAACGAGTGGTGTTGTGCCGAAACCAAAACACGTTGTTGAGCCTGTACAGCAGCAAGTAAAATTTATGACCCGCCGGATTGACGGAATGGCAACGAGTGGTGTTGTGCCGAATCCAAAGCACGTTGTTCAGCCTGTACAGCAGCAAGTAAATGTTATGACCCATCGGAGTGACGGAATGGCAACGAGTAGTGTTGTGCCGAATCCAAAGCACGTTGTTCAGCGTGTACAGCAGCACGTAAAAGTTATGACCCACGGGAGTGACGGAATGGCAACGAGTGGTGTTGCGCCGAATCCAAAGCACGTTGTTTAGCGTGTACAGCAGCAAATAAAAGTTATGACCCACCGGTGTGACGGAATGGCAACGTGTGGTGTTGTGCCGAATCCAAAGCGCGTTGTTCAGCGTGTACAGCAGCAATTAAAAGTTATGACCCACCGGTGTGACGGAATGGCAACGTGTGGCGTTGTGCCGAATCCAAAGCACGTTGTTCAGCCTGTACAGCAGCAAGTAAAAATTATGTCCCACCGGAGTGACGGAATGGCAATGAGTGATGTGCCGAATCCAAAGCACGTTGTTCAGCGTGTACAGTAGGAAATAAAAGTTATGACCCACCGGTCTGACGGAATGGCAACGTGTGGTGTTGTGTCGAATCCAAAGCATGTTGTTCAGCCTGTACAGCAGCAAGTAAACGTTTTGACCCACCGGAGTGACGGAATGGCAACGAGTGGTGTTGTGCCGAATGCAAAGCACGTTGTTCAGCGTGTAGAGCAGCAAGCAAAAGTTATGACCCACCGGAGTTACGGAATGGCAACGAGTAGGGTTGTGCCGAATCCAAAGCACGTTGTTCAGTGTGTACAGCAGCCAGTAAAAATTATGTCCCACCGGAGTGGCAGAATAGCAACGAGTGGTGTTGTGCCGAAACCAAAGCACGTTGTTCAGCGTGTACAGCAGCCAGTAAAAGTTATGTCCCACCGGAGTGGCAGAATAGCAACGAGTGGTGTTGTGCCGGAACCAAAGCACGTTGTTCAGCCTGTACAGCAGCAAGTAAAAGTTATGTCCCACCGGAGTGGCAGAATAGTAACGAGTGGTGTTGTGCCGAAACCAAAACACGTTGTTCAGTGTGTACAGAAGCAAGTAACATTTATGACCCACCGGAGTGACGGAATGGCAACTAGTGGTGTTGTGCCGAATCCAAAGCACGTTGTTCAGCATGTACAGCAGCAAATAAAAGTTATGAACCACCGGTGTTACGGAATGGCAACGTGTGGTGTTGTGCCGAACCCAAAGCACGTTGTTCAGCGTTACAGCAGCAAGTAAAAGTTATATCCCACCGGAGTGGCAGAATAGCAACGAGTGGTGTTGTGCCGAAACCTAAGCACGTTGTTCAGCGTGCACCGCAGCAAATAAAAGATATGACCCACCGGTGTGATGGAATGGCAACGTGTGGTGTTGTGCCGAAACCAAAGCACGTTGTTCAGCCTGTACAGCAGCAAGTAAATGATATGAAGCACCGGTGTGACGGAATGGCAACGTGTAGTGTTGTGTCGAAACCAAAGCACGTTGTTCAGCCTGTACAGCAGCAAGTAAAAGTTATGACCCACCGGAGTGACGGAATGGCAACGAGTTGTGTTGTGCCGAATCCAAAGCACGTTGTTCAGCGTGTACAGCAGCCAGTAAAAGTTATGTCCCACCGGAGTGGCAGAATTGCAACGAGTGGTGTTGTGCCGAAACCAAAGCATGTTGTTCAGCGTGTACAGCAGCAAGTAAATGTTATGTCCCACCGGAGTGGCAGAATAGCAACGAGTGGTGTTGCGCTGAAACCAAAACACGTTGTTCAGTGTGTACAGCAGCAAGTAAAATTTATGACCCACCAGAGTGACGGAATGGCAACTAGTGGTGTTGTGCCGAATCCAAAGCACGTTGTTCAGCGTGTACAGCAGCAAATAAACGTTATGAACCACCGGGGTGACGGAATGGCAACGTGTGGTGTTGTGCCGAATACAAAGCACGTTGTTCAGCGTTACAGCAGCAAGTAAAAGTTATGTCCCACCGGAGTGGCAGAATAGCAACGAGTGGTGTTGTGCCGAAACCAAAACACGTTGTTCAGTGTGTACAGCAGCAAGTAAAATTTATGACCCACCGGAGTGACGGAATGGCAACGAGTGGTGTTGTGCCGAATCCAAAGCACGTTGTTCAGCGTGTACAGCAGCAAATAAAAGTTATGAACCACCGGTGTGACGGAATGGCAACGTGTGGTGTTGTGCCGAATACAAAGCACGTTGTTCAGCGTTACAGCAGCAAGTAAAAGTTATGTCCCTCCGGAGTGGCAGAATAGCAACGAGTGGTGTTGTGCCGAAACCAAAACACGTTGTTCAGTGTGTACAGCAGCAAGTAAAAGTTATGTCCCACAGGAGTGGCAGAATAGCAACGAGTGGTGTTGTGCCGAAACCAAAGCACGTTGTTCAGCGTGTACAGCAGCAAATAAAAGTTATGAACCACCGGTGTGACGGAATGGCAACGTGTGGTGTTGTGCCGAATCCAAAGCACGTTGTTGAGCCTGTACAGCAGCAAGTAAAAGTTATGACCCACCGGATTGACGGAATGGCAACGAGTGGTGTTGTGCCGAATCCAAAGCACGTTATTCAGCCTGTACAGCAGCAAGCAAATGTTATGACCCATCGGAGTGACGGAATGGCAACGAGTAGTTTTGTGCCGAATCCAAAGCACGTTGTTCAGCGTGTACAGCAGCAAGTAAAAGTTATGACCCACGGGAGTGACGGAATGGCAACGTGTGGTGTTGTGCCGAATCCAAAGCACGTTGTTCAGCCTGTACAGCAGCAAGTAAACATTATGACCCACCGGAGTGACGGAATGGCAACGAGTGATGTTGTGCCGAATCGAAAGCACGTTGTTCAGCGTGTACAGCAGCAAATAAAAGTTATGACCCACCGGTGTGACAGAATGGCAACGTGTGGTGTTGTGCCGAATCGAAAGCACGTTGTTCAGCCTGTACAGCAGCAAGTAAAAGTTATGAACCACCGGTGTGAGCGAATGGCAACGTGTGGTGTTGTGCCGAATCCAAAGCACGTTGGTCAGCCTGTACAGCAGCAAGTAAAAGTTATGACCCACCGGAGTGACGGAATGGCAACGAGTGGTGTTGTGCCGAATCCAAAGCACGTTGTTCAGCCTGTAGAGCAGCAAGTAAAAGTTATGACCCACCGGAGTGACGGAATGGCAACGAGTAGTGTTGTGCCGAATCCAAAGCACGTTGTTCAGCGTGTACAGCAGCCAATAAAAATTATGTCCCACCGGAGTGGCAGAATAGCAACGAGTGGTGTTGTGCCGAAACCAAAGCACGTTGTTCAGCGTGTACAGCATCAAGTAAAAGTTGTGTTCCACCGGAGTGGCAGAAAAGCAACGAGTGGTGTTGAGCCGAAACCAAAACACGTTGTTCAGTGTGTACAGCAGCAAGTAAAATTTATGACCCACCGGAGTGACGGAATGGCAACGAGTGGTGTTGTGCCGAATCCAAAGCACGTTGTTCAGCGTGTACAGCAGCCAGTAAAAGTTATGTCCCACCGGAGTGGCAGAATAGCAACGAGTGGTGTTGTGCCGAAACCAAAGCACGTTGTTAAGCGTGTACAGCAGCAAATAAAAGTTATGAACCACCGGTGTGACGGAATGGCAACGTGTGGTGTTGTGCCGAATCCAAAGCACGTTGTTCAGCCTGTACAGCAGCAAGTAAAAGTTATGACCCACCGGAGTGACGGAATGCATAGAGTGGTGTTGTGCCGAAACCAAAGCACGTTGTTCAGCCTGTACAGCAGCAAGTAAAAGTTATGACCCACCGGAGTGACGGAATGGCAACGAGTGGTGTTGTGCCGAATGCAAAGCACGTTGTTCAGCCTGTAGAGCAGCAAGTAAAAGTTATGACCCACCGGAGTTACGGAATGGCAACGAGTAGGGTTGTGCCGAATCCAAAGCACGTTGTTCAGCGTGTACAGCAGCCAGTAAAAATTATGTCCCACCGGAGTGGCAGAATAGCAACGAGTGGTGTTGTGCCGAAACCAAAGCACGTTGTTCAGCGTGTACAGCAGCAAGTAAAAGTTATGTCCCACCGGAGTGGCAGAATAGCAACGAGTGGTGCTGTGCCGAAACCAAAACACGTTGTTCAGTGTGTACAGCAGCAAGTAAAATTTATGACCCATCGGAGTTACGGAATGGCAACGAGTGGCGTTGTGCCGAATCCAAAGCACGTTGTTCAGAGTGTACAACAGCCAGTAAACGTTATGTCCCACCGGAGTGGCAGAATAGCAACGAGTGGTGTTGTGCCGAAACCAAAGCATGTTGTTCACCGTGTACAGCAGCAAATAAAAGTTATGAACCACCGGTGTGACGGAATGGCAACGTGTGGTGTTGTGCCGAAACCAAAGCACGTTGTTCAGCCTGTACAGCAGCAAGTAAAAGTTATGACCCACCGGAGTGACGGAATGGCAACGAGTGGTGTTGTGCCGAATCCAAAGCTAGTTGTTCAGCGTGTACAGCAGCCAGTAAAAGTTATGTCCCACTGGAGTGGCAGAATAGCAACGAGTGGTTTTGTGCCGGAACCAAAGCACGTTGTTCAGCCTGTACAGCAGCAGGTAAAAGTTATGTCCCACCGGAGTGGCAGAATAGTAACGAGTGGTTTTGTGCCGAAACCAAAACACGTTGTTCAGTGTGTACAGCAGCAAGTAAAATGTATGACCCACCGGAGTGACGGAATGGCAACGAGTGGTGTTGTGACGAATCCAAAGCACGTTGTTCAGCATGTACAGCAGCAAATAAAAGTTATGAACCACCGGTGTGACGGAATGGCAACGTGTGGTGTTGTGCAGAATCCAAAGCTTGTTGTTCAGCGTTACAGCAGCAAGTAAAAGTTATGTCCCACCGGAGTGGCAGAATAGCAACGAGTGGTGTTGTGCCGAAACCTAAGCACGTTGTTCAGCGTGCACCGCAGCAAATAAAAGATATGACCCACCGGTGTGACGGAATGGCAACGTGTGGTGTTGTGCCGAAACCAAAGCACGTTGTTCAGCCTGTACAGCAGCAAGTAAAAGTTATGACCCACCGGTGTGACGGAATGGCAACGAGTTGTGTTGTGCCGAATCCAAAGCACGTTGTTCAGCATGTACAGCAGCCAGTAAAATTTATGTCCCACCGGAGTGGCAGAATTGCAACGAGTGGTGTTGTGCCGAAACCAAAGCACGTTGTTCAGCGTGTACAGCAGCAAGTAAATGTTATGTCCCACCGGAGTGGCAGAATAGCAACGAGTGGTGTTGCGCCGAAACCAAAACACGTTGTTCAGTGTGTACAGCAGCAAGTAAAATTTATGACCCACCAGAGTGACGGAATGGCAACGAGTGGTGTTGCGACGAAACCAAAACACGTTGTTCAGTGTGTACAGCAGCAAGTAAAATTTATGACCCACCAGAGTGACGGAATGGCAACGAGTGGTCTTGTGCTGAATCCAAAGCACGTTGTTCAGCGTTACAGCAGCAAGTAAAAGTTATGTCCCACCGGAGTGGCAGAATAGCAACGAGTGGTGTTGTGCCGAAACCAAAACACGTTGTTCAGTGTGTACAGCAGCAAGTAAAAGTTATGTCCCACCGGAGTGGCTGAATAGCAACGAGTGGTGTTGTGCCGAAACCAAAGCACGTTGTTCAGCGTGTACAGCAGCAAATAAAAGTTATGAACCACCGGTGTGACGGAATGGCAACGTGTGGTGTTGTGCCGAAACCAAAACACATTGTTCAGTGTGTACAGCAGCAAGTAAAATTTATGACCCACCGGAGTTACGGAATGGCAACGAGTGGCGTTGTGCCGAATCTAAAGCACGTTGTTCAGCGTGTACAGCAGCCAGTAAAACTTATGTCCCACCGGAGTGGCAGAATAGCAACGAGTGGTGTTGTGCCGAAACCAAAGCATGTTGTTCAGCGTGTACAGCAGCAAATAAAAGTTATGAACCACCGGTGTGACGGAATGGCAACGTGTGGTGTTGTGCCGAAGATAAAGCACATTGTTGAGCCTGTACAGCAGCAAGTAAAAGTTATGACCCACCGGAGTGACGAAATGGCAACGAGTGGTGTTGTGCCGAATCCAAAGCACGTTGTTCAGCCTGTACAGCAGCAAGTAAATGTTACGACCCACGGGAGTGACGGAATGGCGACGAGTAGTGTTGTGCCGAATCCGAAGCACGTTGTTCAGCGTGTACAGCAGCAAGTAAAAGTTATGACCCACCGGAGTGACGGAATGGCAACGAGTGGTGTTGTGCCGAATCCAAAGCACGTTGTTGAGCGTGTACAGCAGCAAATAAAAGTTATGACCCACCGGTGTGACGGAATGGCAACGTGTGGTGTTGTGCCGAAACCAAAGCACGTTGTTCAGCCTGTACAGCAGCAAGTAAAAGTTATGACCCACCGGAGTGACGGAATGGTAATGAGTAGTGTTGTGCCGAATCCAAAGCACGTTGTTCAGCGTGTACAGCAGCCAGTGGAAGTTATGTCCCACCGGAGTGGCTGAATAGCAACGAGTGGTGTTGTGCCGAAACCAAAGCACGTTGATCAGCGTGTACAGCAGCAAATAAAAGTTATGAACCACCGGTGTGACGGAATGGCAACGTGTGGTGTTGTGCCGAAACCAAAGCACGTTGTTCAGCGTGTACAGCAGCAAATAAAAGTTATGAACCACCGGCGTGACGGAATGGAAACGTGTGGTGTTGTGCCGAATCCAAAGCACGTTGTTCAGCGTGTACAGCAGCAAGTAAAGGTTATGTCCCACCGGAGTGGCAGAATAGCAACGAGTGGTGTTGTACCGAAACCAAAGCACGTTGTTCAGCGTGTACAGCATCAAGTAAAAGTTGTGTCCCACCGGAGTGGCAGAATAGCAACGAGTGCTGCTGTGCCGAAACCAAAACACATTGTTCAATGTGTACAGCAGCAAGTAAAATTTATGACCCACCGGAGTTACGGAATGGCAACGAGTGGCGTTGTGCCGAATCTAAAGCACGTTGTTCAGCGTGTACAGCAGCCAGTAAAAGTTATGTCCCACCGGAGTGGCAGAATAGCAACGAGTGGTGTTGTGCCGAAACCAAAGCATGTCGTTCAGCGTGTACAGCAGCAAATAAAAGTTATGAACCACCGGTGTGACGGAATGGCAACGTGTGGTGTTGTGCCGAAGATAAAGCACATTGTTGAGCCTGTACAGCAGCAAGTAAAAGTTATGACCCACCGGAGTGACGAAATGGCAACGAGTGGTGTTGTGCCGAATCCAAAGCACGTTGTTCAGCATGTACAGCAGCAAGTAAATGTTACGACCCACGGGAGTGACGGAATGGCGACGAGTAGTGTTGTGCCGAATCCGAAGCACGTTGTTCAGCGTGTACAGCAGCAAGTAAAAGTTATGACCCACCGGAGTGAAGGAATGGCAACGAGTGGTGTTGTGCCGAATCCAAAGCACGTTGTTGAGCGTGTACAGCAGCAAATAAAAGTTATGACCCACCGGTGTGACGGAATGGCAACGTGTGGTGTTGTGCCGAAACCAAAGCACGTTGTTCAGCCTGTACAGCAGCAAGTAAAAGTTATGACCCACCGGAGTGACGGAATGGCAACGAGTAGTGTTGTGCCGAATCCAAAGCACGTTGTTCAGCGTGTACAGCAGCAAGTAAAAGTTATGTCCCACCGGAGTGGAAGAATAGCAACGAGTGGTGTTGTGCCGAAACCAAAGCACGTTGTTCAGCGTGTGCAGCTGCAAGTAAAAGTTATGATCCACCGGAGTGACGGAATGGCAACGAGTGGTGTTGTGCCGAATCCAAAGCACGTTGTTTAGCGTGTACAGCATCAAATAAAAGTTATGACCCACCGGTGTGACGGAATGGCAACGTGTGGTGTTGTGCCGAAACCAAAGCACGTTGTTCAGCCTGTACAGCAGCAAGTAAAAGTTATGACCCACCGGAGTGACGGAATGGCAACGAGTAGTGTTGTGCCGAATCCAAAGCACGTTGTTCAGCGTGTACAGCAGCAAGTAAAAGTTATGTCCCACCGGAGTGGCAGAATAGCAACGAGTGGTGTTGTGCCGAAACCAAAACACGTTGTTCAGCGTGTACAGCAGCAAGTAAAAGTTATGACCCACCGGAGTGACGGAATGGCAACGAGTGGTGTTGTGCCGAATCCAAAGCACGTTGTTCAGCGTGTTCAGCAGCAAATAAAAGTTATGACCCACCGGTGTGACGGAATGGCAACGTGTGGTGTTGTGCCGAAACCAAAGCACGTTGTTCAGCCTGTACAGCAGCAAGTAAAATTTATGACCCACCGGAGTGACGGAATGGCAACGAGTGGTGTTGTGCCGAATCCAAAGCACGTTGTTCAGCATGTACAGCAGCAAATAAAAGTTATGAACCACCGGTGTGACGGAATGGCAACGTGTGGTGTTGTGCCGAATCCAAAGCACGCTGTTCTGCGTTACAGCAGCAAGTAAAAGTTATGTCCCACCGGAGTGGCAGAATAGCAACGTGTGGTGGTGTGCCGAAACCTAAGCACGTTGTTCAGCTTATACAGCAGCAAGTAAAAGTTATGACCCACCGGAGTGACGGATTGGCAACGAGTGGTGTTGTGCCGAATCCAAAGCACGTTGTTCAGCCTGTACAGCAGCAAGTAAATGTTATTACCCACCGGAGTGACGGAATGGCAACGAGTAGTGTTGTGCCGAATCCAAAGCACGTTGTTCAGAGTGTACAGCAGCAAGTAAAAGATATGACCCACCGGAGTGACGGAATGGCAACGAGTGGTGTTGTGCCGAATCCAAAGCACGTTGTTCAGCGTGTACAGCAGCAAATAAAAGTTATGACCCACCGGTGTGACGGAATGGCAACGTGTGGTGTTGTGCCGAATCCAAAGCACGTTGTTCAGCGTGTACAGCAGCAAATAAAAGTTATGACCCCCCGGTGTGACGGAATGGCAACGTGCGGTGTTGTGCCGAATCCAAAGCACGTTGTTCAGCCTGTACCGCAGCAAGTAAAAATTATGACCCACCGGAGTGACGGAATGGCAACGAGTGATGTTGTGCCGAATCCAAAGCACGTTGTACAGCGTGTACAGCAGCAAATAAAAGTTATGACCCACCGGTGTGACGGAATGGCAACGTGTGGTGTTGTGCCGAATCCAAAGCACGTTGTTCAGCCTCTACAGCAGCAAGTAAAAGTTATGAACCACCGGTGTGACGGAATAGCAACGTGTGGTGTTGTGCCGAATCCAAAGCACGTTGGTCAGCCTGTACAGCAGCAAGTAAAAGTTATGACCCACCGGAGTGACGGAATGGCAACGAGTGGTGTTGTGCCGAATCCAAAGCACGTTGTTCAGCCTCTACAGCAGCAAGTAAAAGTTATGAACCACCGGTGTGACGGAATAGCAACGTGTGGTGTTGTGCCGAATCCAAAGCACGTTTGTCAGCCTGTACAGCAGCAAGTAAAAGGTATGACCCACCGGAGTGACGGAATGGCAACGAGTGGTGTTGTGCCGAATCCAAAGCACGTTGTTCAGCCTGTAGAGCAGCAAGTAAAAGTTATGACCCACCGGAGTGACGGAATGGCAACGAGTAGTGTTGTGCCGAATCCAAAGCACGTTGTTCAGAGTGTACAGCAGCAAGTAAAAGTTATGACCCACCGGAGTGACGGAATGGCAACGAGTGGTGTTGTGCCGAATCCAAAGCACGTTGTTCAGCGTGTACAGCAGCAAATAAAAGTTATGACCCACCGGTGTGACGGAATGGCAACGTGTGGTGTTGTGCCGAATCCAAAGCACGTTGTTCAGCGTGTACAGCAGCAAATAAAAGTTATGACCCCCCGGTGTGACGGAATGGCAACGTGTGGTGTTGTGCCGAATCCAAAGCACGTTGTTCAGCCTGTACCGCAGCAAGTAAAAATTATGACCCACCGGAGTGACGGAATGGCAACGAGTGATGTTGTGCCGAATCCAAAGCACGTTGTTCAGCCTGTACAGCAGCAAATAAAATTTATGACCCACCGGAGTGACGGAATGGCAACGAGTGGTGTTGTGCCGAATCCAAAGCACGTTGTTCAGCATGTACAGCAGCAAATAAAAGTTATGAACCACCGGTGTGACGGAATGGCAACGTGTGGTGTTGTGCCGAATCCAAAGCACGCTGTTCAGCGTTACAGCAGCAAGTAAAATTTATGACCCACTGGAGTGACGGAATGGCAACGAGTGGGGATGTGTCGAATCCAAAGCACGTTGTTCAGCATGTACAGCAGCCAGTGGAAGTTATGTCCCACCGGAGTGGCTGATAGCAACGAGTGGTGTTGTGCCGAATGCAAAGCACGTTGTTCAGCCTGTAGAGCAGCAAGTAAAAGTTATGACCCACCGGAGTTACAGAATGGCAACGAGTGGTGTTGTGCCGAATCCAAAGCACGTTGTTCAGCCTCTACAGCAGCAAGTAAAAGTTATGAACCACCGGTGTGACGGAATAGCAACGTGTGGTGTTGTGCCGAATCCAAAGCACGTTTGTCAGCCTGTACAGCAGCAAGTAAAAGTTATGACCCACCGGAGTGACGGAATGGCAACGAGTGGTGTTGTGCCGAATCCAAAGCACGTTGTTCAGCCTGTAGAGCAGCAAGTAAAAGTTATGACCCACCGGAGTGACGGAATGGCAACGAGTAGTGTTGTGCCGAATCCAAAGCACGTTGTTCAGCGTGTACAGCAGCAAGTAAAAGTTATGTCCCACCGGAGTGGCAGAATAGCAACGAGTGGTGTTGTGCCGAAACCAAAACACGTTGTTCAGCGTGTACAGCAGCAAGTAAAAGTTATGACCCACCGGAGTGACGGAATGGCAACGAGTGGTGTTGTGCCGAATCCAAAGCACGTTGTTCAGCGTGTTCAGCAGCAAATAAAAGTTATGACCCACCGGTGTGACGGAATGGCAACGTGTGGTGTTGTGCCGAAACCAAAGCACGTTGTTCAGCCTGTACAGCAGCAAGTAAAATTTATGACCCACCGGAGTGACGGAATGGCAACGAGTGGTGTTGTGCCGAATCCAAAGCACGTTGTTCAGCATGTACAGCAGCAAATAAAAGTTATGAACCACCGGTGTGACGGAATGGCAACGTGTGGTGTTGTGCCGAATCCAAAGCACGCTGTTCTGCTTTACAGCAGCAAGTAAAAGTTATGTCCCACCGGAGTGGCAGAATAGCAACGTGTGGTGTTGTGCCGAAACCTAAGCACGTTGTTCAGCTTATACAGCAGCAAGTAAAAGTTATGACCCACCGGAGTGACGGATTGGCAACGAGTGGTGTTGTGCCGAATCCAAAGCACGTTGTTCAGCCTGTACAGCAGCAAGTAAATGTTATTACCCACCGGAGTGACGGAATGGCAACGAGTAGTGTTGTGCCGAATCCAAAGCACGTTGTTCAGAGTGTACAGCAGCAAGTAAAAGTTATGACCCACCGGAGTGACGGAATGGCAACGAGTGGTGTTGTGCCGAATCCAAAGCACGTTGTTCAGCGTGTACAGCAGCAAATAAAAGTTATGACCCACCGGTGTGACGGAATGGCAACGTGTGGTGTTGTGCCGAATCCAAAGCACGTTGTTCAGCGTGTACAGCAGCAAATAAAAGTTATGACCCCCCGGTGTGACGGAATGGCAACGTGTGGTGTTGTGCCGAATCCAAAGCACGTTGTTCAGCCTGTACCGCAGCAAGTAAAAATTATGACCCACCGGAGTGACGGAATGGCAACGAGTGATGTTGTGCCGAATCCAAAGCACGTTGTACAGCGTGTACAGCAGCAAATAAAAGTTATGACCCACCGGTGTGACGGAATGGCAACGTGTGGTGTTGTGCCGAATCCAAAGCACGTTGTTCAGCCTCTACAGCAGCAAGTAAAAGTTATGAACCACCGGTGTGACGGAATAGCAACGTGTGGTGTTGTGCCGAATCCAAAGCACGTTGGTCAGCCTGTACAGCAGCAAGTAAAAGTTATGACCCACCGGAGTGACGGAATGGCAACGAGTGGTGTTGTGCCGAATCCAAAGCACGTTGTTCAGCCTCTACAGCAGCAAGTAAAAGTTATGAAACACCGGTGTGACGGAATAGCAACGTGTGGTGTTGTGCCGAATCCAAAGCACGTTTGTCAGCCTGTACAGCAGCAAGTAAAAGTTATGACCCACCGGAGTGACGGAATGGCAACGAGTGGTGTTGTGCCGAATCCAAAGCACGTTGTTCAGCCTGTAGAGCAGCAAGTAAAAGTTATGACCCACCGGAGTGACGGAATGGCAACGAGTAGTGTTGTGCCGAATCCAAAGCACGTTGTTCAGCCTGTACAGCAGCAAATAAAATTTATGACCCACCGGAGTGACGGAATGGCAGCGAGTGGTGTTGTGCCGAATCCAAAGCACGTTGTTCAGCATGTACAGCAGCAAATAAAAGTTATGAACCACCGGTGTGACGGAATGGCAACGTGTGGTGTTGTGCCGAATCCAAAGCACGCTGTTCAGCATTACAGCAGCAAGTAAAATTTATGACCCACTGGAGTGACGGAATGGCAACGAGTGGGGATGTGTCGAATCCAAAGCACGTTGTTCAGCATGTACAGCAGCCAGTGGAAGTTATGTCCCACCGGAGTGGCTGATAGCAACGAGTGGTGTTGTGCCGAATGCAAAGCACGTTGTTCAGCCTGTAGAGCAGCAAGTAAAAGTTATGACCCACCGGAGTTACGGAATGGCAACGAGTGGTGCTGTGCCGAAACCAAAACACGTTGTTCAGTGTGTACAGCAGCAAGTAAAATTTATGACCCATCGGAGTTACGGAATGGCAACGAGTGGCGTTGTGCCGAATCCAAAGCACGTTGTTCAGCGTGTACAACAGCCAGTAAAAGTTATGTCCCACCGGAGTGGCAGAATAGCAACGAGTGGTGTTGTGCCGAAACCAAAGCATGTTGTTCACCGTGTACAGCAGCAAATAAAAGTTATGAACCACCGGTGTGACGGAATGGCAACGTGTGGTGTTGTGCCGAAACCAAAGCACGTTGTTCAGCCTGTACAGCAGCAAGTAAAAGTTATGACCCACCGGAGTGACGGAATGGCAACGAGTAGTGTTGTGCCGAATCCAAAGCTAGTTGTTCAGCGTGTACAGCAGCCAGTAAAAGTTATGTCCCACCGGAGTGGCAGAATAGCAACGAGTGGTTTTGTGCCGGAACCAAAGCACGTTGTTCAGCCTGTACAGCAGCAGGTAAAAGTTATGTCCCACCGGAGTGGCAGAATAGTAACGAGTGGTGTTGTGCCGAAACCAAAACACGTTGTTCAGTGTGTACAGCAGCAAGTAAAATGTATGACCCACCGGAGTGACGGAATGGCAACGAGTGGTGTTGTGCCGAATCCAAAGCACGTTGTTCAGCATGTACAGCAGCAAATTAAATTTATGAACCACCGGTGTGACGGAATGGCAACGTGTGGTGTTGTGCAGAATCCAAAGCTTGTTGTTCAGCGTTACAGCAGCAAGTAAAAGTTATGTCCCACCGGAGTGGCAGAATAGCAACGAGTGGTGTTGTGCCGAAACCTAAGCACGTTGTTCAGCGTGCACCGCAGCAAATAAAAGATATGACCCACCGGTGTGACGGAATGGCAACGTGTGGTGTTGTGCCGAAGCCAAAGCACGTTGTTCAGCCTGTACAGCAGCAAGTAAAAGTTATGACCCACCGGTGTGACGGAATGGCAACGAGTTGTGTTGTGCCGAATCCAAAGCACGTTGTTCAGCATGTACAGCAGCCAGTAAAATTTATGTCCCACCGGAGTGGCAGAATTGCAACGAGTGGTGTTGTGCCGAAACCAAAGCACGTTGTTCAGCGTGTACAGCAGCAAGTAAATGTTATGTCCCACCGGAGTGGCAGAATAGCAACGAGTGGTGTTGCGCCGAAACCAAAACACGTTGTTCAGTGTGTACAGCAGCAAGTAAAATTTATGACCCACCAGAGTGACGGAATGGCAACGAGTGGTGTTGCGACGAAACCAAAACACGTTGTTCAGTGTGTACAGCAGCAAGTAAAATTTATGACCCACCAGAGTGACGGAATGGCAACGAGTGGTCTTGTGCCGAATCCAAAGCACGTTGTTCAGCGTTACAGCAGCAAGTAAAAGTTATGTCCCACCGGAGTAGCAGAATAGCAACGAGTGGTGTTGTGCCGAAACCAAAACACGTTGTTCAGTGTGTACAGCAGCAAGTAAAATTTATGACCCACCGGAGTGACGGAATGGCAACGAGTGGTGTTGTGCCGAATCCAAAGCACGTTGTTCAGCGTGTACAGCAGCAAGTAAAAGTTATGACCCACCGGAGTGACGGAATGGCAACGAGTGGTGTTGTGCCGAATCCAAAGCACGCTGTTCAGCCTGTAGAGCAGCATGTAAAAGTTATGACCCACCGGAGTGACGGAATGGCAACGAGTAGTGTTGTGCCGAATCCAAAGCACGTTGTTCAGCCTGTACAGCAGCAAATAAAATTTATGACCCACCGGAGTGACGGAATGGCAACGAGTGGTGTTGTGCCGAATCCAAAGCACGTTGTTCAGCATGTACAGCAGCAAATAAAAGTTATGAACCACCGGTGTGACGGAATGGCAACGTGTGGTGTTGTGCCGAATCCAAAGCACGTTGTGCAGCCTGTACCGCAGCAAGTAAAAATTATGACCCACCGGAGTGACGGAATGGCAACGAGTGATGTTGTGCCGAATCCAAAGCACGTTGTTCAGCGTGTACAGCAGCAAATAAAAGTTATGACCCACCGGTGTGACGGAATGCCAACGTGTGGTGTTGTGCCGAATCCAAAGCACGTTGTTCAGCCTCTACAGCAGCAAGTAAAAGTTATGAACCACCGGTGTGACGGAATAGCAACGTGTGGTGTTGTGCCGAATCCAAAGCACGTTGGTCAGCCTGTACAGCAGCAAGTAAAAGTTATGACCCACCGGAGTGACGGAATGGCAACGAGTGGTGTTGTGCCGAATCCAAAGCACGTTGTTCAGCCTGTAGAGCAGCATGTAAAAGTTATGACCCACCGGAGTGACGGAATGGCAACGAGTAGTGTTGTGCCGAATCCAAAGCACGTTGTTCAGCCTGTACAGCAGCAAATAAAATTTATGACCCACCGGAGTGACGGAATGGCAACGAGTGGTGTTGTGCCGAATCCAAAGCACGTTGTTCAGCATGTACAGCAGCAAATAAAAGTTATGAACCACCGGTGTGACCGAATGGCAACGTGTGGTGTTGTGCCGAATCCAAAGCACGCTGTTCAGCGTTACAGCAGCAAGTAAAATTTATGACCCACTGGAGTGACGGAATGGCAACGAGTGTGGATGTGTCGAATCCAAAGCACGTTGTTCAGCATGTACAGCAGCCAGTGGAAGTTATGTCCCACCGGAGTGGCTGATAGCAACGAGTGGTGTTGTGCCGAAACCAAAGCACGTTGTTCAGCGTGTACAGCAGCAAATAAAAGTTATGAACCACCGGTGTGACGGAATGGCAACGTGTGGTGTTGTGCCGAATCCAAAGCACGTTGTTCAGCGTGTACAGCAGCAAGTAAAAGTTATGTCCCACCGGAGTGGCAGAATAGCAACGAGTGCTGCTGTGCCGAAACCAAAACACATTGTTCAGTGTGTTCAGCAGCAAGAAAAATTTATGACCCACCGGAGTTACGGAATGGCAACGAGTGGCGTTGTGCCGAATCTAAAGCACGTTGTTCAGCGTGTACAGCAGCCAGTAAAAGTTATGTCCCACCGGAGTGGCAGAATAGCAACGAGTGGTGTTGTGCCGAAACCAAAGCATGTTCAGCGTGTACAGCAGCAAATAAAAGTTATGAACCACCGGTGTGACGGAATGGCAACGTGTGGTGTTGTGCCGAAGCTAAAGCACGTTGTTGAGCCTGTACAGCAGCAAGTAAATGTTATGACCCACCGGAGTGACGAAATGGCAACGAGTGGTGTTGTGCCGAATCCAAAGCACGTTGTTCAGCCTGTACAGCAGCAAGTAAATGTTATTGCCCACCGGAGTGAGGGAATGGCGACGAGTAATGTTGTGCCGAATCCGAAGCACGTTGTTCAGCGTGTACAGCAGCAAGTAAAAGTTATGACCCACCGGAGTGACGGAATGGCAACGAGTGGTGTTGTGCCGAATCCAAAGCACATTGTTGAGCGTGTACAGCAGCAAGTAAATGTTATGACCCACCGGAGTGGCAGAATAGCAACGAGTGGTGTTGTGCCGAAACCAAAGCACGTTGTTCAGCGTGTGCAGCAGCAAGTAAAAGTTATGAACCACCGGAGTGACGGAATGGCAACGAGTGGTGTTGTGCCGAATCCAAACCACGTTGTTTAGCGTGTACAGCAGCAAATAAAAGTTATGACCCACCGGTGTGACGGAATGGCAACGTGTGGTGTTGTGCCGAAACCAAAGCACGTTGTTCAGCCTGTACAGCAGCAAATAAAATTTATGACCCACCGGAGTGACGGAATGGCAACGAGTGGTGTTGTGCCGAATCCAAAGCACGTTGTTCAGCATGTACAGCAGCAAATAAAAGTTATGAACCACCGGTGTGACGGAATGGCAACGTGTGGTGTTGTGCCGAATCCAAAGCACGCTGTTCAGCGTTACAGCAGCAAGTAAAAGTTATGTCCCACCGGAGTGGCAGAATAGCAACGAGTGGTGTTGTGCCGAAACCTAAGCACGTTGTTCAGCTTATACAGCAGCAAGTAAATGTTATGACCCACCGGAGTGACGGAATGGCAACGAGTAGTGTTGTGCCGAATCCAAAGCACGTTGTTCAGAGTGTACAGCAGCAAGTAAAAGTTATGACCCACCGGAGTGACGGAATGGCAACGAGTGGTGTTGTGCCGAATCCAAAGCACGTTGTTCAGCGTGTACAGCAGCAAATAAAAGTTATGACCTACCGGTGTGACGGAATGGCAACGTGTGGTGTTGTGCCGAATCCAAAGCACGTTGTTCAGCGTGTTCAGCAGCAAATAAAAGTTATGACCCACCGGTGTGACGGAATGGCAACGTGTGGTGTTGTGCCGAATCCAAAGCACGTTGTTCAGCCTGTACAGCAGCAAGTAAAAATTATGACCCACCGGAGTGACGGAATGGCAACGAGTGATGTGCCGAATCTAAAGCACGTTGTTCAGCGTGTACAGTAGGAAATAAAAGTTATGAACCCCCGGTGTGACGGAATGGCAACGTGTGGTGTTGTGCCGAATCCAAAGCACGTTGGTCAGCCTGTACAGCAGCAAGTAAAAGTTATGACCCACCGGAGTGACGGAATGGCAACGAGTGGTGTTGTGCCGAATCCAAAGCACGTTGTTCAGCCTGTAGAGCAGCAAGTAAAAGTTATGACCCACCGGAGTGACGGAATGGCAACGAGTAGTGTTGTGCCGAATCCAAAGCACGTTGTTCAGCCTGTACAGCAGCAAATAAAAGTTATGACCCACCGGTGTGACGGAATGGCAACGTGTGGTGTTGTGCCGAATCCAAAGCACGTTGTTCAGCCTGTACCGCAGCAAGTAAAAATTATGACCCGCCGGAGTGACGGAATGGCAACGAGTGATGTTGTGCCGAATCCAAAGCACGTTGTTCAGCGTGTACAGCAGCAAATAAAAGTTATGACCCACCGGTGTGACGGAATGGCAACGTGTGGTGTTGTGCCGAATCCAAAGCACGTTGTTCAGCCTCTACAGCAGCAAGTAAAAGTTATGAACCACCGGTGTGACGGAATAGCAACGTCTGGTGTTGTGCCGAATCCAAAGCACGTTGGTCAGCCTGTACAGCAGCAAGTAAAAGTTATGACCCACCGGAGTGACGGAATGGCAACGAGTGGTGTTGTGCCGGATCCAAAGCACGTTGTTCAGCCTGTAGAGCAGCAAGTAAAAGTTATGACCTACCGGAGTGACGGAATGGCAACGAGTAGTGTTGTGCCGAATCCAAAGCACGTTGTTCAGCCTGTACAGCAGCAAATAAAATTTATTACCCACCGGAGTGACGGAATGGCAACGAGTGGTGTTGTGCCGAATCCAAAGCACGTTGTTCAGCATGTACAGCAGCAAATAAAAGTTATGAACCACCGGTGTGACGGAATGGCAACGTGTGGTGTTGTGCCGAATCCAAAGCACGCTGTTCAGCGTGTACAGCAGCAAGTAAAAGTTATGTCCCACCGGAGTGGCAGAATAGCAACGAGTGGTGTTGTGCCGAAGCCAAAGCACGTTGTTCAGCGTGTACAGCAGCAAGTAAAAGTTATGACCCACCGGAGTGACGGAATGGCAACGAGTGGTGTTGTGCCGAATCCAAAGCACGTTGTTCAGCCTGTACAGCAGCAAGTAAATGTTATGACCCACCGGAGTGAGGGAATGGCGACGAGTAGTGTTGTGCCGAATCCGAAGCACGTTGTTCAGCGTGTACAGCAGCAAGTAAAAGTTATGACCCACCGGAGTGACGGAATGGCAACGAGTGGTGTTGTGCCGAATCCAAAGCAGATTGTTGAGCGTGTACAGCAGCAAGTAAATGTTATGACCCACCGGAGTGGCAGAATAGCAACGAGTGGTGTTGTGCCGAAACCAAAGCACGTTGTTCAGCGTGTGCAGCAGCAAATAAAAGTTATGACCTACCGGTGTGACGGAATGGCAACGTGTGGTGTTGTGCCGAATCCAAAGCACGTTGTTCAGCGTGTACAGCAGCAAATAAAAGTTATGACCCACCGGTGTGACGGAATGGCAACGTGTGGTGTTGTGCCGAATACAAAGCACGTTGTTCAGCCTGTACAGCAGCAAGTAAAAATTATGACCCACCGGAGTGACGGAATGGCAACGAGTGATGTGCCGAATCTAAAGCACGTTGTTCAGCGTGTACAGTAGGAAATAAATGTTGTGAACCCCCGGTGTGACGGAATGGCAACGTGTGGTGTTGTGCCGAATCCAAAGCACGTTGGTCAGCCTGTACAGCAGCAAGTAAAAGTTATGACCCACCGGAGTGACGGAATGGCAACGAGTGGTGTTGTGCCGAATCCAAAGCACGTTGTTCAGCCTGTAGAGCAGCAAGTAAAAGTTATGACCCACCGGAGTGACGGATTGGCAACGAGTGGTGTTGTGCCGATTCCAAAGCACGTTGTTCAGCCTGTACAGCAGCAAGTAAATGTTATTACCCACCGGAGTGACGGAATGGCAACGAGTAGTGTTGTGCCGAATCCAAAGCACGTTGTTCAGAGTGTACAGCAGCAAGTAAAAGTTATGACCCACCGGAGTGACGGAATGGCAACGAGTGGTGTTGTGCCGAATCCAAAGCACGTTGTTCAGCGTGTACAGCAGCAAATAAAAGTTATGACCTACCGGTGTGACGGAATGGCAACGTGTGGTGTTGTGCCGAATCCAAAGCACGTTGTTCAGCGTGTACAGCAGCAAATAAAAGTTATGACCCACCGGTGTGACGGAATGGCAACGTGTGGTGTTGTGCCGAATCCAAAGCACGTTGTTCAGCCTGTACAGCAGCAAGTAAAAATTATGACCCACCGGAGTGACGGAATGGCAACGAGTGATGTGCCGAATCTAAAGCACGTTGTTCAGCGTGTACAGTAGGAAATAAAAGTTATGAACCCCCGGTGTGACGGAATGGCAACGTGTGGTGTTGCGCCGAATCCAAAGCACGTTGGTCAGCCTGTACAGCAGCAAGTAAAAGTTATGACCCACCGGAGTGACGGAATGGCAACGAGTGGTGTTGTGCCGAATCCAAAGCACGTTGTTCAGCCTGTAGAGCAGCAAGTAAAAGTTATGACCCACCGGAGTGACGGAATGGCAACGAGTAGTGTTGTGCCGAATCCAAAGCACGTTGTTCAGCCTGTACAGCAGCAAATAAAAGTTATGACCCACCGGTGTGACGGAATGGCAACGTGTGGTGTTGTGCCGAATCCAAAGCACGTTGTTCAGCCTGTACCGCAGCAAGTAAAAATTATGACCCACCGGAGTGACGGAATGGCAACGAGTGATGTTGTGCCGAATCCAAAGCACGTTGTTCAGCGTGTACAGCAGCAAATAAAAGTTATGACCCACCGGAGTGACGGAATGGCAACGTGTGGTGTTGTGCCGAATCCAAAGCACGTTGTTCAGCCTCTACAGCAGCAAGTAAAAGTTATGAACCACCGGTGTGACGGAATAGCAACGTGTGGTGTTGTGCCGAATCCAAAGCACGTTGGTCAGCCTGTACAGCAGCAAGTAAAAGTTATGACCCACCGGAGTGACGGAATGGCAACGAGTGGTGTTGTGCCGAATCCAAAGCACGTTGTTCAGCCTGTAGAGCAGCAAGTAAAAGTTATGACCCACCGGAGTGACGGAATGGCAACGAGTAGTGTTGTGCCGAATCCAAAGCACGTTGTTCAGCCTGTACAGCAGCAAATAAAATTTATGACCCACCGGAGTGACGGAATGGCAACGAGTGGTGTTGTGCCGAATCCAAAGCACGTTGTTCAGCATGTACAGCAGCAAATAAAAGTTATGAACTACCGGTGTGACGGAATGGCAACGTGTGGTGTTGTGCCGAATCCAAAGCACGCTGTTCAGCGTTACAGCAGCAAGTAAAATTTATGACCCACTGGAGTGACGGAATGGCAACGAGTGGGGATGTGTCGAATCCAAAGCACGTTGTTCAGCATGTACAGCAGCCAGTGGAAGTTATGTCCCACCGGAGTGGCTGATAGCAACGAGTGGTGTTGTGCCGAAACCAAAGCACGTTGTTCAGCGTGTACAGCAGCAAATAAAAGTTATGAACCACCGGTGTGACGGAATGGCAACGTGTGGTGTTGTGCCGAATCCAAAGCACGTTGTTCAGCGTGTACAGCAGCAAGTAAAAGTTATGTCCCACCGGAGTGGCAGAATAGCAACGAGTGCTGCTGTGCCGAAACCAAAACACATTGTTCAGTGTGTACAGCAGCAAGAAAAATTTATGACCCACCGGAGTTACGGAATGGCAACGAGTGGCGTTGTGCCGAATCTAAAGCACGTTGTTCAGCGTGTACAGCAGCCAGTAAAAGTTATGTCCCACCGGAGTGGCAGAATAGCAACGAGTGGTGTTGTGCCGAAACCAAAGCATGTTGTTCAGCGTGTACAGCAGCAAATAAAAGTTATGAACCACCGGTGTGACGGAATGGCAACGTGTGGCGTTGTGCCGAAGCTAAAGCACGTTGTTGAGCCTGTACAGCAGCAAGTAAAAGTTATGACCCACCGGAGTGACGAAATGGCAACGAGTGGTGTTGTGCCGAATCCAAAGCACGTTGTTCAGCCTGTACAGCAGCAAGTAAATGTTATGACCCACCGGAGTGAGGGAATGGCGACGAGTAGTGTTGTGCCGAATCCGAAGCACGTTGTTCAGCGTGTACAGCAGCAAGTAAAAGTTATGACCCACCGGAGTGACGGAATGGCAACGAGTGGTGTTGTGCCGAATCCAAAGCACGTTGTTGAGCGTGTACAGCAGCAAGTAAATGTTATGACCCACCGGAGTGGCAGAATAGCAACGAGTGGTGTTGTGCCGAAACCAAAGCACGTTGTTCAGCGTGTGCAGCAGCAAGTAAAAGTTATGAACCACCGGAGTGACGGAATGGCAACGAGTGGTGTTGTGCCGAATCCAAAGCACGTTGTTTAGCGTGTACAGCAGCAAATAAAAGTTATGACCCACCGGTGTGACGGAATGGCAACGTGTGGTGTTGTGCCGAATCCAAAGCACGTTGTTCAGCGTGTACAGCAGCAAATAAAAGTTATGACCCACCGGTGTGACGGAATGGCAACGTGTGGTGTTGTGCCGAATACAAAGCACGTTGTTCAGCCTGTACAGCAGCAAGTAAAAATTATGACCCACCGGAGTGACGGAATGGCAACGAGTGATGTGCCGAATCTAAAGCACGTTGTTCAGCGTGTACAGTAGGAAATAAATGTTGTGAACCCCCGGTGTGACGGAATGGCAACGTGTGGTGTTGTGCCGAATCCAAAGCACGTTGGTCAGCCTGTACAGCAGCAAGTAAAAGTTATGACCCACCGGAGTGACGGAATGGCAACGAGTGGTGTTGTGCCGAATCCAAAGCACGTTGTTCAGCCTGTAGAGCAGCAAGTAAAAGTTATGACCCACCGGAGTGACGGATTGGCAACGAGTGGTGTTGTGCCGATTCCAAAGCACGTTGTTCAGCCTGTACAGCAGCAAGTAAATGTTATTACCCACCGGAGTGACGGAATGGCAACGAGTAGTGTTGTGCCGAATCCAAAGCACGTTGTTCAGAGTGTACAGCAGCAAGTAAAAGTTATGACCCACCGGAGTGACGGAATGGCAACGAGTGGTGTTGTGCCGAATCCAAAGCACGTTGTTCAGCGTGTACAGCAGCAAATAAAAGTTATGACCTACCGGTGTGACGGAATGGCAACGTGTGGTGTTGTGCCGAATCCAAAGCACGTTGTTCAGCGTGTACAGCAGCAAATAAAAGTTATGACCCACCGGTGTGACGGAATGGCAACGTGTGGTGTTGTGCCGAATCCAAAGCACGTTGTTCAGCCTGTACAGCAGCAAGTAAAAATTATGACCCACCGGAGTGACGGAATGGCAACGAGTGATGTGCCGAATCTAAAGCACGTTGTTCAGCGTGTACAGTAGGAAATAAAAGTTATGAACCCCCGGTGTGACGGAATGGCAACGTGTGGTGTTGCGCCGAATCCAAAGCACGTTGGTCAGCCTGTACAGCAGCAAGTAAAAGTTATGACCCACCGGAGTGACGGAATGGCAACGAGTGGTGTTGTGCCGAATCCAAAGCACGTTGTTCAGCCTGTAGAGCAGCAAGTAAAAGTTATGACCCACCGGAGTGACGGAATGGCAACGAGTAGTGTTGTGCCGAATCCAAAGCACGTTGTTCAGCCTGTACAGCAGCAAATAAAAGTTATGACCCACCGGTGTGACGGAATGGCAACGTGTGGTGTTGTGCCGAATCCAAAGCACGTTGTTCAGCCTGTACCGCAGCAAGTAAAAATTATGACCCACCGGAGTGACGGAATGGCAACGAGTGATGTTGTGCCGAATCCAAAGCACGTTGTTCAGCGTGTACAGCAGCAAATAAAAGTTATGACCCACCGGAGTGACGGAATGGCAACGTGTGGTGTTGTGCCGAATCCAAAGCACGTTGTTCAGCCTCTACAGCAGCAAGTAAAAGTTATGAACCACCGGTGTGACGGAATAGCAACGTGTGGTGTTGTGCCGAATCCAAAGCACGTTGGTCAGCCTGTACAGCAGCAAGTAAAAGTTATGACCCACCGGAGTGACGGAATGGCAACGAGTGGTGTTGTGCCGAATCCAAAGCACGTTGTTCAGCCTGTAGAGCAGCAAGTAAAAGTTATGACCCACCGGAGTGACGGAATGGCAACGAGTAGTGTTGTGCCGAATCCAAAGCACGTTGTTCAGCCTGTACAGCAGCAAATAAAATTTATGACCCACCGGAGTGACGGAATGGCAACGAGTGGTGTTGTGCCGAATCCAAAGCACGTTGTTCAGCATGTACAGCAGCAAATAAAAGTTATGAACTACCGGTGTGACGGAATGGCAACGTGTGGTGTTGTGCCGAATCCAAAGCACGCTGTTCAGCGTTACAGCAGCAAGTAAAATTTATGACCCACTGGAGTGACGGAATGGCAACGAGTGGGGATGTGTCGAATCCAAAGCACGTTGTTCAGCATGTACAGCAGCCAGTGGAAGTTATGTCCCACCGGAGTGGCTGATAGCAACGAGTGGTGTTGTGCCGAAACCAAAGCACGTTGTTCAGCGTGTACAGCAGCAAATAAAAGTTATGAACCACCGGTGTGACGGAATGGCAACGTGTGGTGTTGTGCCGAATCCAAAGCACGTTGTTCAGCGTGTACAGCAGCAAGTAAAAGTTATGTCCCACCGGAGTGGCAGAATAGCAACGAGTGCTGCTGTGCCGAAACCAAAACACATTGTTCAGTGTGTACAGCAGCAAGAAAAATTTATGACCCACCGGAGTTACGGAATGGCAACGAGTGGCGTTGTGCCGAATCTAAAGCACGTTGTTCAGCGTGTACAGCAGCCAGTAAAAGTTATGTCCCACCGGAGTGGCAGAATAGCAACGAGTGGTGTTGTGCCGAAACCAAAGCATGTTGTTCAGCGTGTACAGCAGCAAATAAAAGTTATGAACCACCGGTGTGACGGAATGGCAACGTGTGGCGTTGTGCCGAAGCTAAAGCACGTTGTTGAGCCTGTACAGCAGCAAGTAAAAGTTATGACCCACCGGAGTGACGAAATGGCAACGAGTGGTGTTGTGCCGAATCCAAAGCACGTTGTTCAGCCTGTACAGCAGCAAGTAAATGTTATGACCCACCGGAGTGAGGGAATGGCGACGAGTAGTGTTGTGCCGAATCCGAAGCACGTTGTTCAGCGTGTACAGCAGCAAGTAAAAGTTATGACCCACCGGAGTGACGGAATGGCAACGAGTGGTGTTGTGCCGAATCCAAAGCACGTTGTTGAGCGTGTACAGCAGCAAGTAAATGTTATGACCCACCGGAGTGGCAGAATAGCAACGAGTGGTGTTGTGCCGAAACCAAAGCACGTTGTTCAGCGTGTGCAGCAGCAAGTAAAAGTTATGAACCACCGGAGTGACGGAATGGCAACGAGTGGTGTTGTGCCGAATCCAAAGCACGTTGTTTAGCGTGTACAGCAGCAAATAAAAGTTATGACCCACCGGTGTGACGGAATGGCAACGTGTGGTGTTGTGCCGAAACCAAAGCACGTTGTTCAGCCTGTACAGCAGCAAGTAAAAGTTATGACCCACCGGAGTGACGGAATGGCAACGAGTAGTGTTGTGCCGAATCCAAAGCACGTTGTTCAGCGTGTACAGCAGCAAGTAAAAGTTATGTCCCACCGGAGTGGCAGAATAGCAACGAGTGGTGTTGTGCCGAAACCAAAGCACGTTGTTCAGCGTGTACAGCAGCAAGTAAAAGTTATGACCCACCAGAGTGACGGAATGGCAACGAGTGGTGTTGTGCCGAATCCAAAGCACGTTGTTCAGCGTGTTCAGCAGCAAATAAAAGTTATGACCCACCGGTGTGACGGAATGGCAACGTGTGGTGTTGTGCCGAAACCAAAGCACGTTGTTCAGCCTGTACAGCAGCAAATAAAATTTATGACCCACCGGAGTGACGGAATGGCAACGAGTGGTGTTGTGCCGAATCCAAAGCACGTTGTTCAGCCTGTACAGCAGCAAGTAAAAATTATGACCCACCGGAGTGACAAAATGGCAACGAGTGATGTGCCGAATCTAAAGCACGTTGTTCAGCGTGTACAGTAGGAAATAAAAGTTATGACCCACCGGTGTGACGGAATGGCAACGTGTGGTGTTGTGCCGAATCCAAAGCACGTTTTTCAGCCTGTACAGCAGCAAGTAAATGTTGTGACCCACCGGAGTGACGGAATGGCAACGAGTGGTGTTGTGCCGAATGCAAAGCACGTTGTTCAGCCTGTAGAGCAGCAAGTAAAAGTTATGACCCACCGGAGTTACGGAATGGCAACGAGTAGGGTTGTGCCGAATCCAATGCACGTTGTTCAGCGTGTACAGCGGCCAGTAAAAATTATGTCCCACCGGAGTGGCAGAATAGCAACGAGTGGTGTTGTGCCGATACCAAAGCACGTTGTTCAGCGTTACAGCAGCAAGTAAAAGTTATGTCCCACCGGATTGGCAGAATAGCAACGAGTAGTGTTGTGCCGAAACCAGAACACGTTGTTCAGCGTGTACAGCAGCAAATAAAAGTTATGAACCACCGGTGTGACGGAATGGCAACTTGTGGTGTTGTGCCGAATCCAAAGCACGTTGTTGAGCCTGTACAGCAGCAAGTAAAAGTTATGACCCACCGGAGTGACGGAATGGCAACGAGTGGTGTTGTGCCGAATCCAAAGCACGTTGTTGAGCGTGTACAGCAGCAAGTAAATGTTATGACCCACCGGAGTGGCAGAATAGCAACGAGTGGTTTTGTGCCGAAACCAAAGCACGTTGTTCAGCGTGTACAGCAGCAAGTAAAAGTTATGACCCACCGGAGTGACGGAATGGCAACGAGTGGTGTTGTGCCGAATTCAAAGCACGTTGTTCAGCGTGTACAGCAGCAAATAAAAGTTATGACCCACCGGTGTGACGGAATGGCAACGTGTGGTGTTGTGCCGAATACAAAGCACGTTGTTCAGCGTGTACAGCAGCAAATAAAAGTGATGACCCACCGGTGTGACGGAATGGCAACGTGTGGTGTTGTGCCGCACCCAAAGCACGTTTTTCAGCGTGTGCAGCAGCAAATAAAAGTTATGACCCACCGGTGTGACGGAATGGCAACGTGTGGTCTTGTGCCGAATCCAAAGCACGTTGTTCAGCCTGTACAGCAGCAAGTAAAAATTATGACCCACCGGAGTGACGGAATGGCAACGAGTGGTGTTGTGCCGAATCCAAAGCACGTTGTTCAGCGTGTTCAGCAGCAAATAAAAGTTATGACCCACCGGTGTGACGGAATGGCAACGTGTGGTGTTGTGCCGAAACCAAAGCACGTTGTTCAGCCTGTACAGCAGCAAGTAAAATTTATGACCCACCGGAGTGACGGAATGGCAACGAGTGGTGTTGTGCCGAATCCAAAGCACGTTGTTCAGCATGTACAGCAGCAAGTAAAAATTATGACCCACCGGTGTGACGGAATGGCAACGTGTGGTGTTGTGCCGAATCCAAAGCATGTTGTTCAGCCTGTACAGCAGCAAGTAAAAGTTATGACCCACCGGAGTGGCAGAATAGCAACGAGTGGTGTTGTGCCGAAACCTAAGCACGTTGTTCAGCTTGTCAGCAGCAAGTAAAAGTTATGACCCACCGGAGTGACGGAATGGCAACGAGTGGTGTTGTGCCGAATGCAAAGCACGTTGTTCAGCCTGTAGAACAGCAAGTAAAAGTTATGACCCACCGGAGTTACGGAATGGCAACGAGTAGGGTTGTGCCAATCCAATGCACGTTGTTCAGCGTGTACAGCAGCCATTAAAAATTATGTCCCACCGGAGTGGCAGAATAGCAACGAGTGGTGTTGTGCCGAAACCAAATCACGTTGTTCAGCGTTACAGCAGCAAGTAAAAGTTATGTCCCACCGGATTGGCAGAATAGCAACGAGTAGTGTTGTGCCGAAACCAGAACACGTTGTTCAGCGTGTACAGCAGCAAATAAAAGTTATGAACCACCGGTGTGACGGAATGGCAACGTGTGGTGTTGCGCCGAATCCAAAGCACGTTGTTGAGCCTGTACAGCAGCAAGTAAAAGTTATGACACACCGGAGTGACGGAATGGCAACGAGTGGTGTTGTGCCGAATCCAAAGCACGTTGTTGAGCGTGTACAGCAGCAAGTAAATGTTATGACCCACCGGAGTGGCAGAATAGCAACGAGTGGTGTTGTGCCGAAACCAAAGCACGTTGTTCAGCGTGTACAGCAGCAAGTAAAAGTTATGACCCACCGGAGTGACGGAATGGCAACGAGTGGTGTTGTGCTGAATCCAAAACACGTTGTTCAGCGTGTACAGCAGCAAATAAAAGTTATGACCCACCAATGTGACGGAATGGCAACGTGTGGTGTTGTGCCGAATCCAAAGCACGTTGTTCAGCCTGTACAGCAGCAAGTAAAAATTATGACCCACCGGAGTGACGGAATGGCAACGAGTGATGTGCCGAATCCAAAGCACGTTGTTCAGCATGTACAGTAGGAAATAAAAGTTATGACCCACCGGTGTGACGGAATGGCAACGTGTATGGTGTTGTGCCGAATCCAAAGCACGTTGTTCAGCCTGTACAGCGGCAAGTAAAAGTTATGACCCACCGGAGTGACGGAATGGCAACGAGTGGTGTTTTGCCGAATGCAAAGCACGTTGTTCAGCCTGTAGAGCAGCAAGTAAAAGATATGACCCACCGGAGTTACGGAATGGCAGCGAGTAGGGTTGTGCCGAATCCAATGCACGTTGTTCAGCGTGTACAGCAGCCAGTAAAAATTATGTCCCACCGGTGTGGCAGAATAGCAACGAGTGGTGTTGTGCCGAAACCAAAGCACGTTGTTCAGCGTTACAGCAGCAAGTAAAAGTTATGTCCCACCGGATTGGCAGAATAGCAACGAGTAGTGTTGTGCCGAAACCAGAACACGTTGTTCAGCGTGTACAGCAGCAAATAAAAGTTATGAACCACCGGTGTGACGCGATGGCAACGTGTGGTGTTGTGCCGAATCCAAAGCACGTTGTTGAGCCTGTACAGCAGCAAGAAAAAGTTATGACCCACCGGAGTGACGGAATGGCAACGAGTGGTGTTGTGCCGAATCCAAAGCACGTTGTTGAGCGTGTACAGCAGCAAGTAAATGTTATGACCCACCGGTGTTGCAGAATAGCAACGAGTGGTGTTGTGCCGAAACCAAAGCACGTTGTTCAGCGTGTACAGCAGCAAGTAAAAGTTATGACCCACCGGAGTGACGGAATGGCAACGAGTGGTGTTGTGCCGAATCGAAAGCACGTTGTTCAGCGTGTACAGCAGCAAATAAAAGTTATGACCCACCGGTGTGACGGAATGGCAACGTGTGGTGTTGTGCCGAACCCAAAGCACGTTGTTCAGCCTGTACAGCAGCAAGTAAAAGTTATGACCCACCGGAGTGACGGAATGGCAACGAGTAGTGTTGTGCCGAATCCAAAGCACGTTGTTCAGCGTGTACAGCAGCAAGTAAAAAATATGTCCCACTGGAGTGGCAGAATAGCAACGAGTGGTGTCGTGCCGAAACCAAAGCACGTTGTTCAGCGTGTACAGCAGCAAGTAAATTTTATGACCCACCGGAGTGCCGGCATGGCAACGAGTGGTGTTGTGCCGAATCCAAAGCACGTTGTTCAGCGTGTACAGCAGCAAATAAAAGTTATGACCCACCTGTGTGACGGAATGGCAACGTGTGGTGTTGTGCCGAAACCAAAGCACGTTGTTCAGCCTGTACAGCAGCAAGTAAAATTTATGACCCACCGGAGTGACGGAATGGCAACGAGTGGTGTTGTGCCGAATCCAAAGCACGTTTTTCAGCATGTACAGCAGCAAATAAAAGTTATGAACCACCGGTGTGACGGAATGGCAACGTGTGGTGTTGTGCCGAATCCAAAGCACGTTGTTCAGCGTTACAGCAGCAAGTAAAAGTTATGTTCCACCGGAGTGGCAGAATAGCAACGAGTGGTGTTGTGCCGAAACCTAAGCACGTTGTTCAGCTTGTCAGCAGCAAGTAAAAGTTATGACCCACCGGAGTGACGGATTGGCAACGAGTGGTGTTGTGCCGAATCCAAAGCACGTTGTTCAGCCTGTACAGCAGCAAGTAAATGTTATTACCCACCGGAGTGACGGAATGGCAACGAGTAGTGTTGTGCCGAATCCAAAGCACGTTGTTCAGCGTGTACAGCAGCAAGTAAAAGTTATGACCCACCGGAGTGACGGAATGGCAACGAGTGGTGTTGTGCCGAATCCAAAGCACGTTGTTCAGCGTGTACAGCAGCAAATAAAAGGTATGACCCACCGGTGTGACGGAATGGCAACGTGTGGCGTTGTGCCGAATCCAAAGCACGTTGTTCAGCGTGTACAGTAGCAAATAAAAGTTATGACCCACCGTTGGGACGGAATGGCAACGTGTGGTGTTGTGCCGAATCCAAAGCACGTTGTTCAGCCTGTACAGCAGCAAGTAAAAATTATGACCCACCGGAGTGACGGAATGGCAACGAGTGATGTGCCGAATCCAAAGCACGTTGTTCAGCGTGTACAGTAGGAAATAAATGTTATGACCCACCGGTGTGACGGAATGGCAACGTGTGGTGTTGTGTCGAATCCAAAGCATGTTGTTCAGCCTGTACAGCAGCAAGTAAACGTTTTGACCCACCGGAGTGACGGAATGGCAACGAGTGGTGTTGTGCCGAATGCAAAGCACTTTGTTCAGCCTGTAGAGCAGCAAGTAAAAGTTATGACCCACCGGAGTTACGGAATGGCAACGAGTAGGGTTGTGCCGAATCCAAAGCACGTTGTTCAGCGTGTACAGGAGCCAGTAAAAATTATGTCCCACCGGAGTGGCAGAATAGCAACGAGTGGTGTTGTGCCGAAACCAAAGCACGTTGTTCAGCGTGTACAGCAGCAAGTAAACGTTATGTCCCACCGGAGTGGCAGAATAGCAACAAGTGGTGTTGTGCCGAATCCAAAGCACGTTGTTCAGCGTGTACAGCAGCAAATAAAAGTTATGACCCACCGGTGTGACGGAATGGCAACGTGTGGTGTTGTGCCGAAACCAAAGCACGTTGTTCAGCCTGTACAGCAGCAAGTAAAATTTATGACCCACCGGAGTGACGGAATGGCAACGAGTGGTGTTGTGCCGAATCCAAAGCACGTTGTTCGGCATGTACAGCAGCAAGTAAAAATTATGACCCACCGGTGTGACGGAATGGCAACGAGTGGTGTTGTGCCGAATTCAAAGCACGTTGTTCAGCGTGTACAGCAGCAAATAAAAGTTATGACCCACCGGTGTGACGGAATGGCAACGTGTGGTGTTGTGCCGAAACCAAAGCACGTTGTTCAGCCTGTACAGCAGCAAGTAAAATTTATGACCCACCGGAGTGACGGAATGGCAACGAGTGGTTTTGTGCCGAAACCAAAGCACGTTGTTCAGCGTGTACAGCAGCAAGTAAAAGTTATGACCCACCGGAGTGACGGAATGGCAACGAGTGGTGTTGTGCCGAATTCAAAGCACGTTGTTCAGCGTGTACAGCAGCAAATAAAAGTTATGACCCACCGGTGTGACGGAATGGCAACGTGTGGTGTTGTGCCGAATACAAAGCACGTTGTTCAGCGTGTACAGCAGCAAATAAAAGTGATGACCCACCGGTGTGACGGAATGGCAACGTGTGGTGTTGTGCCGCATCCAAAGCACGTTTTTCAGCGTGTGCAGCAGCAAATAAAAGTTATGACCCACCGGTGTGACGGAATGGCAACGTGTGGTCTTGTGCCGAATCCAAAGCACGTTGTTCAGCCTGTACAGCAGCAAGTAAAAATTTTGACCCACCGGAGTGACGGAATGGCAACGAGTGGTGTTGTGCCGAATCCAAAGCACGTTGTTCAGCGTGTTCAGCAGCAAATAAAAGTTATGACCCACCGGTGTGACGGAATGGCAACGTGTGGTGTTGTGCCGAAACCAAAGCACGTTGTTCAGCCTGTACAGCAGCAAGTAAAATTTATGACCCACCGGAGTGACGGAATGGCAACGAGTGGTGTTGTGCCGAATCCAAAGCACGTTGTTCAGCATGTACAGCAGCAAGTAAAAATTATGACCCACCGGTGTGACGGAATGGCAACGTGTGGTGTTGTGCCGAATCCAAAGCATGTTGTTCAGCGTTACAGCAGCAAGTAAAAGTTATGTTCCACCGGAGTGGCAGAATAGCAACGAGTGGTGTTGTGCCGAAACCTAAGCACGTTGTTCAGCTTGTCAGCAGCAAGTAAAAGTTATGACCCACCGGAGTGACGGATTGGCAACGAGTGGTGTTGTGCCGAATCCAAAGCACGTTGTTCAGCCTGTACAGCAGCAAGTAAATGTTATTACCCACCGGAGTGACGGAATGGCAACGAGTAGTGTTGTGCCGAATCCAAAGCACGTTGTTCAGCGTGTACAGCAGCAAGTAAAAGTTATGACCCACCGGAGTGACGGAATGGCAACGAGTGGTGTTGTGCCGAATCCAAAGCACGTTGTTCAGCGTATACAGCAGCAAATAAAAGGTATGACCCACCGGTGTGACGGAATGGCAACGTGTGGCGTTGTGCCGAATCCAAAGCACGTTGTTCAGCGTGTACAGTAGCAAATAAAAGTTATGACCCACCGTTGGGACGGAATGGCAACGTGTGGTGTTGTGCCGAATCCAAAGCACGTTGTTCAGCCTGTACAGCAGCAAGTAAAAATTATGACCCACCGGAGTGACGGAATGGCAACGAGTGATGTGCCGAATCCAAAGCACGTTGTTCAGCGTGTACAGTAGGAAATAAATGTTATGACCCACCGGTGTGACGGAATGGCAACGTGTGGTGTTGTGTCGAATCCAAAGCATGTTGTTTAGCCTGTACAGCAGCAAGTAAACGTTTTGACTCACCGGAGTGACGGAATGGCAACGAGTGGTGTTGTGCCGAATGCAAAGCACTTTGTTCAGCCTGTAGAGCAGCAAGTAAAAGTTATGACCCACCGGAGTTACGGAATGGCAACGAGTAGGGTTGTGCCGAATCCAAAGCACGTTGTTCAGCGTGTACAGGAGCCAGTAAAAATTATGTCCCACCGGAGTGGCAGAATAGCAACGAGTGGTGTTGTGCCGAAACCAAAGCACGTTGTTCAGCGTGTACAGCAGCAAGTAAACGTTATGTCCCACCGGAGTGGCAGAATAGCAACAAGTGGTGTTGTGCCGAATCCAAAGCACGTTGTTCAGCGTGTACAGCAGCAAATAAAAGTTATGACCCACCGGTGTGACGGAATGGCAACGTGTGGTGTTGTGCCGAAACCAAAGCACGTTGTTCAGCCTGTACAGCAGCAAGTAAAATTTATGACCCACCGGAGTGACGGAATGGCAACGAGTGGTGTTGTGCCGAATCCAAAGCACGTTGTTCGGCATGTACAGCAGCAAGTAAAAATTATGACCCACCGGTGTGACGGAATGGCAACGAGTGGTGTTGTGCCGAATTCAAAGCACGTTGTTAAGCGTGTACAGCAGCAAATAAAAGTTATGACCCACCGGTGTGACGGAATGGCAACGTGTGGTGTTGTGCCGAAACCAAAGCACGTTGTTCAGCCTGTACAGCAGCAAGTAAAATTTATGACCCACCGGAGTGACGGAATGGCAACGAGTGGTTTTGTGCCGAAACCAAAGCACGTTGTTCAGCGTGTACAGCAGCAAGTAAAAGTTATGACCCACCGGAGTGACGGAATGGCAACGAGTGGTGTTGTGCCGAATTCAAAGCACGTTGTTCAGCGTGTACAGCAGCAAATAAAAGTTATGACCCACCGGTGTGACGGAATGGCAACGTGTGGTGTTGTGCCGAATACAAAGCACGTTGTTCAGCGTGTACAGCAGCAAATAAAAGTGATGACCCACCGGTGTGACGGAATGGCAACGTGTGGTGTTGTGCCGCATCCAAAGCACGTTTTTCAGCGTGTGCAGCAGCAAATAAAAGTTATGACCCACCGGTGTGACGGAATGGCAACGTGTGGTCTTGTGCCGAATCCAAAGCACGTTGTTCAGCCTGTACAGCAGCAAGTAAAAATTATGACCCACCGGAGTGACGGAATGGCAACGAGTGGTGTTGTGCCGAATCCAAAGCACGTTGTTCAGCGTGTTCAGCAGCAAATAAAAGTTATGACCCACCGGTGTGACGGAATGGCAACGTGTGGTGTTGTGCCGAAACCAAAGCACGTTGTTCAGCCTGTACAGCAGCAAGTAAAATTTATGACCCACCGGAGTGACGGAATGGCAACGAGTGGTGTTGTGCCGAATCCAAAGCACGTTGTTCAGCATGTACAGCAGCAAGTAAAAATTATGACCCACCGGTGTGACGGAATGGCAACGTGTGGTGTTGTGCCGAATCCAAAGCATGTTGTTCAGCCTGTACAGCAGCAAGTAAAAGTTATGACCCACCGGAGTGGCAGAATAGCAACGAGTGGTGTTGTGCCGAAACCTAAGCACGTTGTTCAGCTTGTCAGCAGCAAGTAAAAGTTATGACCCACCGGAGTGACGGAATGGCAACGAGTGGTGTTGTGCCGAATGCAAAGCACGTTGTTCAGCCTGTAGAACAGCAAGTAAAAGTTATGACCCACCGGAGTTACGGAATGGCAACGAGTAGGGTTGTGCCAATCCAATGCACGTTGTTCAGCGTGTACAGCAGCCATTAAAAATTATGTCCCACCGGAGTGGCAGAATAGCAACGAGTGGTGTTGTGCCGAAACCAAATCACGTTGTTCAGCGTTACAGCAGCAAGTAAAAGTTATGTCCCACCGGATTGGCAGAATAGCAACGAGTAGTGTTGTGCCGAAACCAGAACACGTTGTTCAGCGTGTACAGCAGCAAATAAAAGTTATGAACCACCGGTGTGACGGAATGGCAACGTGTGGTGTTGCGCCGAATCCAAAGCACGTTGTTGAGCCTGTACAGCAGCAAGTAAATGTTATGACACACCGGAGTGACGGAATGGCAACGAGTGGTGTTGTGCCGAATCCAAAGCACGTTGTTGAGCGTGTACAGCAGCAAGTAAATGTTATGACCCACCGGAGTGGCAGAATAGCAACGAGTGGTGTTGTGCCGAAACCAAAGCACGTTGTTCAGCGTGTACAGCAGCAAGTAAAAGTTATGACCCACCGGAGTGACGGAATGGCAACGAGTGGTGTTGTGCTGAATCCAAAACACGTTGTTCAGCGTGTACAGCAGCAAATAAAAGTTATGACCCACCAATGTGACGGAATGGCAACGTGTGGTGTTGTGCCGAATCCAAAGCACGTTGTTCAGCCTGTACAGCAGCAAGTAAAAATTATGACCCACCGGAGTGACGGAATGGCAACGAGTGATGTGCCGAATCCAAAGCACGTTGTTCAGCGTGTACAGTAGGAAATAAAAGTTATGACCCACCGGTGTGACGGAATGGCAACGTGTATGGTGTTGTGCCGAATCCAAAGCACGTTGTTCAGCCTGTACAGCGGCAAGTAAAAGTTATGACCCACCGGAGTGACGGAATGGCAACGAGTGGTGTTTTGCCGAATGCAAAGCACGTTGTTCAGCCTGTAGAGCAGCAAGTAAAAGATATGACCCACCGGAGTTACGGAATGGCAGCGAGTAGGGTTGTGCCGAATCCAATGCACGTTGTTCAGCGTGTACAGCAGCCAGTAAAAATTATGTCCCACCGGTGTGGCAGAATAGCAACGAGTGGTGTTGTGCCGAAACCAAAGCACGTTGTTCAGCGTTACAGCAGCAAGTAAAAGTTATGTCCCACCGGATTGGCAGAATAGCAACGAGTAGTGTTGTGCCGAAACCAGAACACGTTGTTCAGCGTGTACAGCAGCAAATAAAAGTTATGAACCACCGGTGTGACGCGATGGCAACGTGTGGTGTTGTGCCGAATCCAAAGCACGTTGTTGAGCCTGTACAGCAGCAAGAAAAAGTTATGACCCACCGGAGTGACGGAATGGCAACGAGTGGTGTTGTGCCGAATCCAAAGCACGTTGTTGAGCGTGTAGAGCAGCAAGTAAATGTTATGACCCACCGGTGTTGCAGAATAGCAACGAGTGGTGTTGTGCCGAAACCAAAGCACGTTGTTCAGCGTGTACAGCAGCAAGTAAAAGTTATGACCCACCGGAGTGACGGAATGGCAACGAGTGGTGTTGTGCCGAATCGAAAGCACGTTGTTCAGCGTGTACAGCAGCAAATAAAAGTTATGACCCACCGGTGTGACGGAATGGCAACGTGTGGTGTTGTGCCGAACCCAAAGCACGTTGTTCAGCCTGTACAGCAGCAAGTAAAAGTTATGACCCACCGGAGTGACGGAATGGCAACGAGTAGTGTTGTGCCGAATCCAAAGCACGTTGTTCAGCGTGTACAGCAGCAAGTAAAAAATATATCCCACTGGAGTGGCAGAATAGCAACGAGTGGTGTCGTGCCGAAACCAAAGCACGTTGTTCAGCGTGTACAGCAGCAAGTAAATTTTATGACCCACCGGAGTGCCGGCATGGCAACGAGTGGTGTTGTGCCGAATCCAAAGCACGTTGTTCAGCGTGTACAGCAGCAAATAAAAGTTATGACCCACCTGTGTGACGGAATGGCAACGTGTGGTGTTGTGCCGAAACCAAAGCACGTTGTTCAGCCTGTACAGCAGCAAGTAAAATTTATGACCCACCGGAGTGACGGAATGGCAACGAGTGGTGTTGTGCCGAATCCAAAGCACGTTTTTCAGCATGTACAGCAGCAAATAAAAGTTATGAACCACCGGTGTGACGGAATGGCAACGTGTGGTGTTGTGCCGAATCCAAAGCACGTTGTTCAGCGTTACAGCAGCAAGTAAAAGTTATGTTCCACCGGAGTGGCAGAATAGCAACGAGTGGTGTTGTGCCGAAACCTAAGCACGTTGTTCAGCTTGTCAGCAGCAAGTAAAAGTTATGACCCAACGGAGTGACGGATTGGCAACGAGTGGTGTTGTGCCGAATCCAAAGCACGTTGTTCAGCCTGTACAGCAGCAAGTAAATGTTATTACCCACCGGAGTGACGGAATGGCAACGAGTAGTGTTGTGCCGAATCCAAAGCACGTTGTTCAGCGTGTACAGCAGCAAGTAAAAGTTATGACCCACCGGAGTGACGGAATGGCAACGAGTGGTGTTGTGCTGAATCCAAAACACGTTGTTCAGCGTGTACAGCAGCAAATAAAAGTTATGACCCACCAATGTGACGGAATGGCAACGTGTGGTGTTGTGCCGAATCCAAAGCACGTTGTTCAGCCTGTACAGCAGCAAGTAAAAATTATGACCCACCGGAGTGACGGAATGGCAACGAGTGATGTGCCGAATCCAAAGCACGTTGTTCAGCGTGTACAGTAGGAAATAAAAGTTATGACCCACCGGTGTGACGGAATGGCAACGTGTATGGTGTTGTGCCGAATCCAAAGCACGTTGTTCAGCCTGTACAGCGGCAAGTAAAAGTTATGACCCACCGGAGTGACGGAATGGCAACGAGTGGTGTTTTGCCGAATGCAAAGCACGTTGTTCAGCCTGTAGAGCAGCAAGTAAAAGATATGACCCACCGGAGTTACGGAATGGCAGCGAGTAGGGTTGTGCCGAATCCAATGCACGTTGTTCAGCGTGTACAGCAGCCAGTAAAAATTATGTCCCACCGGTGTGGCAGAATAGCAACGAGTGGTGTTGTGCCGAAACCAAAGCACGTTGTTCAGCGTTACAGCAGCAAGTAAAAGTTATGTCCCACCGGATTGGCAGAATAGCAACGAGTAGTGTTGTGCCGAAACCAGAACACGTTGTTCAGCGTGTACAGCAGCAAATAAAAGTTATGAACCACCGGTGTGACGCGATGGCAACGAGTGGTGTTGTGCCGAATCCAAAGCACGTTGTTCAGCCTGTACAGCAGCAAGTAAATGTTATTACCCACCGGAGTGACGGAATGGCAACGAGTAGTGTTGTGCCGAATCCAAAGCACGTTGTTCAGCGTGTACAGCAGCAAGTAAAAGTTATGACCCACCGGAGTGACGGAATGGCAACGAGTGGTGTTGTGCTGAATCCAAACCACGTTGTTCAGCGTGTACAGCAGCAAATAAAAGTTATGACCCACCAATGTGACGGAATGGCAACGTGTGGTGTTGTGCCGAATCCAAAGCACGTTGTTCAGCCTGTACAGCAGCAAGTAAAAATTATGACCCACCGGAGTGACGGAATGGCAACGAGTGATGTGCCGAATCCAAAGCACGTTGTTCAGCGTGTACAGTAGGAAATAAAAGTTATGACCCACCGGTGTGACGGAATGGCAACGTGTATGGTGTTGTGCCGAATCCAAAGCACGTTGTTCAGCCTGTACAGCGGCAAGTAAAAGTTATGACCCACCGGAGTGACGGAATGGCAACGAGTGGTGTTTTGCCGAATGCAAAGCACGTTGTTCAGCCTGTAGAGCAGCAAGTAAAAGATATGACCCACCGGAGTTACGGAATGGCAGCGAGTAGGGTTGTGCCGAATCCAATGCACGTTGTTCAGCGTGTACAGCAGCCAGTAAAAATTATGTCCCACCGGTGTGGCAGAATAGCAACGAGTGGTGTTGTGCCGAAACCAAAGCACGTTGTTCAGCGTTACAGCAGCAAGTAAAAGTTATGTCCCACCGGATTGGCAGAATAGCAACGAGTAGTGTTGTGCCGAAACCAGAACACGTTGTTCAGCGTGTACAGCAGCAAATAAAAGTTATGAACCACCGGTGTGACGCGATGGCAACGAGTGGTGTTGTGCCGAATCCAAAGCACGTTGTTCAGCCTGTACAGCAGCAAGTAAATGTTATTACCCACCGGAGTGACGGAATGGCAACGAGTAGTGTTGTGCCGAATCCAAAGCACGTTGTTCAGCGTGTACAGCAGCAAGTAAAAGTTATGACCCACCGGAGTGACGGAATGGCAACGAGTGGTGTTGTGCTGAATCCAAAACACGTTGTTCAGCGTGTACAGCAGCAAATAAAAGTTATGACCCACCAATGTGACGGAATGGCAACGTGTGGTGTTGTGCCGAATCCAAAGCACGTTGTTCAGCCTGTACAGCAGCAAGTAAAAATTATGACCCACCGGAGTGACGGAATGGCAACGAGTGATGTGCCGAATCCAAAGCACGTTGTTCAGCGTGTACAGTAGGAAATAAAAGTTATGACCCACCGGTGTGACGGAATGGCAACGTGTATGGTGTTGTGCCGAATCCAAAGCACGTTGTTCAGCCTGTACAGCGGCAAGTAAAAGTTATGACCCACCGGAGTGACGGAATGGCAACGAGTGGTGTTTTGCCGAATGCAAAGCACGTTGTTCAGCCTGTAGAGCAGCAAGTAAAAGATATGACCCACCGGAGTTACGGAATGGCAGCGAGTAGGGTTGTGCCGAATCCAATGCACGTTGTTCAGCGTGTACAGCAGCCAGTAAAAATTATGTCCCACCGGTGTGGCAGAATAGCAACGAGTGGTGTTGTGCCGAAACCAAAGCACGTTGTTCAGCGTTACAGCAGCAAGTAAAAGTTATGTCCCACCGGATTGGCAGAATAGCAACGAGTAGTGTTGTGCCGAAACCAGAACACGTTGTTCAGCGTGTACAGCAGCAAATAAAAGTTATGAACCACCGGTGTGACGCGATGGCAACGTGTGGTGTTGTGCCGAATCCAAAGCACGTTGTTGAGCCTGTACAGCAGCAAGAAAAAGTTATGACCCACCGGAGTGACGGAATGGCAACGAGTGGTGTTGTGCCGAATCCAAAGCACGTTGTTGAGCGTGTACAGCAGCAAGTAAATGTTATGACCCACCGGTGTTGCAGAATAGCAACGAGTGGTGTTGTGCCGAAACCAAAGCACGTTGTTCAGCGTGTACAGCAGCAAGTAAAAGTTATGACCCACCGGAGTGACGGAATGGCAACGAGTGGTGTTGTGCCGAATCGAAAGCACGTTGTTCAGCGTGTACAGCAGCAAATAAAAGTTATGACCCACCGGTGTGACGGAATGGCAACGTGTGGTGTTGTGCCGAACCCAAAGCACGTTGTTCAGCCTGTACAGCAGCAAGTAAAAGTTATGACCCACCGGAGTGACGGAATGGCAACGAGTAGTGTTGTGCCGAATCCAAAGCACGTTGTTCAGCGTGTACAGCAGCAAGTAAAAAATATGTCCCACTGGAGTGGCAGAATAGCAACGAGTGGTGTCGTGCCGAAACCAAAGCACGTTGTTCAGCGTGTACAGCAGCAAGTAAATTTTATGACCCACCGGAGTGCCGGCATGGCAACGAGTGGTGTTGTGCCGAATCCAAAGCACGTTGTTCAGCGTGTACAGCAGCAAATAAAAGTTATGACCCACCTGTGTGACGGAATGGCAACGTGTGGTGTTGTGCCGAAACCAAAGCACGTTGTTCAGCCTGTACAGCAGCAAGTAAAATTTATGACCCACCGGAGTGACGGAATGGCAACGAGTGGTGTTGTGCCGAATCCAAAGCACGTTTTTCAGCATGTACAGCAGCAAATAAAAGTTATGAACCACCGGTGTGACGGAATGGCAACGTGTGGTGTTGTGCCGAATCCAAAGCACGTTGTTCAGCGTTACAGCAGCAAGTAAAAGTTATGTTCCACCGGAGTGGCAGAATAGCAACGAGTGGTGTTGTGCCGAAACCTAAGCACGTTGTTCAGCTTGTCAGCAGCAAGTAAAAGTTATGACCCACCGGAGTGACGGATTGGCAACGAGTGGTGTTGTGCCGAATCCAAAGCACGTTTTTCAGCCTGTACAGCAGCAAGTAAATGTTATTACCCACCGGAGTGACGGAATGGCAACGAGTAGTGTTGTGCCGAATCCAAAGCACGTTGTTCAGCGTGTACAGCAGCAAGTAAAAGTTATGACCCACCGGAGTGACGGAATGGCAACGAGTGGTGTTGTGCCGAATCCAAAGCACGTTGTTCAGCGTGTACAGCAGCAAATAAAAGGTATGACCCACCGGTGTGACGGAATGGCAACGTGTGGCGTTGTGCCGAATCCAAAGCACGTTGTTCAGCGTGTACAGTAGCAAATAAAAGTTATGACCCACCGTTGGGACGGAATGGCAACGTGTGGTGTTGTGCCGAATCCAAAGCACGTTGTTCAGCCTGTACAGCAGCAAGTAAAAATTATGACCCACCGGAGTGACGGAATGGCAACGAGTGATGTGCCGAATCCAAAGCACGTTGTTCAGCGTGTACAGTAGGAAATAAATGTTATGACCCACCGGTGTGACGGAATGGCAACGTGTGGTGTTGTGTCGAATCCAAAGCATGTTGTTCAGCCTGTACAGCAGCAAGTAAACGTTTTGACCCACCGGAGTGACGGAATGGCAACGAGTGGTGTTGTGCCGAATGCAAAGCACTTTGTTCAGCCTGTAGAGCAGCAAGTAAAAGTTATGACCCACCGGAGTTACGGAATGGCAACGAGTAGGGTTGTGCCGAATCCAAAGCACGTTGTTCAGCGTGTACAGGAGCCAGTAAAAATTATGTCCCACCGGAGTGGCAGAATAGCAACGAGTGGTGTTGTGCCGAAACCAAAGCACGTTGTTCAGCGTGTACAGCAGCAAGTAAACGTTATGTCCCACCGGAGTGGCAGAATAGCAACAAGTGGTGTTGTGCCGAATCCAAAGCACGTTGTTCAGCGTGTACAGCAGCAAATAAAATTTATGACCCACCGGTGTGACGGAATGGCAACGTGTGGTGTTGTGCCGAAACCAAAGCACGTTGTTCAGCCTGTACAGCAGCAAGTAAAATTTATGACCCACCGGAGTGACGAAATGGCAACGAGTGGTGTTGTGCCGAATCCAAAGCACGTTGTTCGGCATGTACAGCAGCAAGTAAAAATTATGACCCACCGGTGTGACGGAATGGCAACGAGTGGTGTTGTGCCGAATTCAAAGCACGTTGTTCAGCGTGTACAGCAGCAAATAAAAGTTATGACCCACCGGTGTGACGGAATGGCAACGTGTGGTGTTGTGCCGAAACCAAAGCACGTTGTTCAGCCTGTACAGCAGCAAGTAAAATTTATGACCCACCGGAGTGACGGAATGGCAACGAGTGGTTTTGTGCCGAAACCAAAGCACGTTGTTCAGCGTGTACAGCAGCAAGTAAAAGTTATGACCCACCGGAGTGACGGAATGGCAACGAGTGGTGTTGTGCCGAATTCAAAGCACGTTGTTCAGCGTGTACAGCAGCAAATAAAAGTTATGACCCACCGGTGTGACGGAATGGCAACGTGTGGTGTTGTGCCGAATACAAAGCACGTTGTTCAGCGTGTACAGCAGCAAATAAAAGTGATGACCCACCGGTGTGACGGAATGGCAACGTGTGGTGTTGTGCCGCATCCAAAGCACGTTTTTCAGCGTGTGCAGCAGCAAATAAAAGTTATGACCCACCGGTGTGACGGAATGGCAACGTGTGGTCTTGTGCCGAATCCAAAGCACGTTGTTCAGCCTGTACAGCAGCAAGTAAAAATTATGACCCACCGGAGTGACGGAATGGCAACGAGTGGTGTTGTGCCCAATCCAAAGCACGTTGTTCAGCGTGTTCAGCAGCAAATAAAAGTTATGACCCACCGGTGTGACGGAATGGCAACGTGTGGTGTTGTGCCGAAACCAAAGCACGTTGTTCAGCCTGTACAGCAGCAAGTAAAATTTATGACCCACCGGAGTGACGGAATGGCAACGAGTGGTGTTGTGCCGAATCCAAAGCACGTTGTTCAGCATGTACAGCAGCAAGTAAAAATTATGACCCACCGGTGTGACGGAATGGCAACGTGTGGTGTTGTGCCGAATCCAAAGCATGTTGTTCAGCCTGTACAGCAGCAAGTAAAAGTTATGACCCACCGGAGTGGCAGAATAGCAACGAGTGGTGTTGTGCCGAAACCTAAGCACGTTGTTCAGCTTGTCAGCAGCAAGTAAAAGTTATGACCCACCGGAGTGACGGAATGGCAACGAGTGGTGTTGTGCCGAATGCAAAGCACGTTGTTCAGCCTGTAGAACAGCAAGTAAAAGTTATGACCCACCGGAGTTACGGAATGGCAACGAGTAGGGTTGTGCCAATCCAATGCACGTTGTTCAGCGTGTACAGCAGCCATTAAAAATTATGTCCCACCGGAGTGGCAGAATAGCAACGAGTGGTGTTGTGCCGAAACCAAATCACGTTGTTCAGCGTTACAGCAGCAAGTAAAAGTTATGTCCCACCGGATTGGCAGAATAGCAACGAGTAGTGTTGTGCCGAAACCAGAACACGTTGTTCAGCGTGTACAGCAGCAAATAAAAGTTATGAACCACCGGTGTGACGGAATGGCAACGTGTGGTGTTGCGCCGAATCCAAAGCACGTTGTTGAGCCTGTACAGCAGCAAGTAAAAGTTATGACACACCGGAGTGACGGAATGGCAACGAGTGGTGTTGTGCCGAATCCAAAGCACGTTGTTGAGCGTGTACAGCAGCAAGTAAATGTTATGACCCACCGGAGTGGCAGAATAGCAACGAGTGGTGTTGTGCCGAAACCAAAGCACGTTGTTCAGCGTGTACAGCAGCAAGTAAAAGTTATGACCCACCGGAGTGACGGAATGGCAACGAGTGGTGTTGTGCTGAATCCAAAACACGTTGTTCAGCGTGTACAGCAGCAAATAAAAGTTATGACCCACCAATGTGACGGAATGGCAACGTGTGGTGTTGTGCCGAATCCAAAGCACGTTGTTCAGCCTGTACAGCAGCAAGTAAAAATTATGACCCACCGGAGTGACGGAATGGCAACGAGTGATGTGCCGAATCCAAAGCACGTTGTTCAGCGTGTACAGTAGGAAATAAAAGTTATGACCCACCGGTGTGACGGAATGGCAACGTGTATGGTGTTGTGCCGAATCCAAAGCACGTTGTTCAGCCTGTACAGCGGCAAGTAAAAGTTATGACCCACCGGAGTGACGGAATGGCAACGAGTGGTGTTTTGCCGAATGCAAAGCACGTTGTTCAGCCTGTAGAGCAGCAAGTAAAAGATATGACCCACCGGAGTTACGGAATGGCAGCGAGTAGGGTTGTGCCGAATCCAATGCACGTTGTTCAGCGTGTACAGCAGCCAGTAAAAATTATGTCCCACCGGTGTGGCAGAATAGCAACGAGTGGTGTTGTGCCGAAACCAAAGCACGTTGTTCAGCGTTACAGCAGCAAGTAAAAGTTATGTCCCACCGGATTGGCAGAATAGCAACGAGTAGTGTTGTGCCGAAACCAGAACACGTTGTTCAGCGTGTACAGCAGCAAATAAAAGTTATGAACCACCGGTGTGACGCGATGGCAACGTGTGGTGTTGTGCCGAATCCAAAGCACGTTGTTGAGCCTGTACAGCAGCAAGAAAAAGTTATGACCCACCGGAGTGACGGAATGGCAACGAGTGGTGTTGTGCCGAATCCAAAGCACGTTGTTGAGCGTGTACAGCAGCAAGTAAATGTTATGACCCACCGGTGTTGCAGAATAGCAACGAGTGGTGTTGTGCCGAAACCAAAGCACGTTGTTCAGCGTGTACAGCAGCAAGTAAAAGTTATGACCCACCGGAGTGACGGAATGGCAACGAGTGGTGTTGTGCCGAATCGAAAGCACGTTGTTCAGCGTGTACAGCAGCAAATAAAAGTTATGACCCACCGGTGTGACGGAATGGCAACGTGTGGTGTTGTGCCGAACCCAAAGCACGTTGTTCAGCCTGTACAGCAGCAAGTAAAAGTTATGACCCACCGGAGTGACGGAATGGCAACGAGTAGTGTTGTGCCGAATCCAAAGCACGTTGTTCAGCGTGTACAGCAGCAAGTAAAAAATATGTCCCACTGGAGTGGCAGAATAGCAACGAGTGGTGTCGTGCCGAAACCAAAGCACGTTGTTCAGCGTGTACAGCAGCAAGTAAATTTTATGACCCACCGGAGTGCCGGCATGGCAACGAGTGGTGTTGTGCCGAATCCAAAGCACGTTGTTCAGCGTGTACAGCAGCAAATAAAAGTTATGACCCACCTGTGTGACGGAATGGCAACGTGTGGTGTTGTGCCGAAACCAAAGCACGTTGTTCAGCCTGTACAGCAGCAAGTAAAATTTATGACCCACCGGAGTGACGGAATGGCAACGAGTGGTGTTGTGCCGAATCCAAAGCACGTTTTTCAGCATGTACAGCAGCAAATAAAAGTTATGAACCACCGGTGTGACGGAATGGCAACGTGTGGTGTTGTGCCGAATCCAAAGCACGTTGTTCAGCGTTACAGCAGCAAGTAAAAGTTATGTTCCACCGGAGTGGCAGAATAGCAACGAGTGGTGTTGTGCCGAAACCTAAGCACGTTGTTCAGCTTGTCAGCAGCAAGTAAAAGTTATGACCCACCGGAGTGACGGATTGGCAACGAGTGGTGTTGTGCCGAATCCAAAGCACGTTGTTCAGCCTGTACAGCAGCAAGTAAATGTTATTACCCACCGGAGTGACGGAATGGCAACGAGTAGTGTTGTGCCGAATCCAAAGCACGTTGTTCAGCGTGTACAGCAGCAAGTAAAAGTTATGACCCACCGGAGTGACGGAATGGCAACGAGTGGTGTTGTGCCGAATCCAAAGCACGTTGTTCAGCGTGTACAGCAGCAAATAAAAGGTATGACCCACCGGTGTGACGGAATGGCAACGTGTGGCGTTGTGCCGAATCCAAAGCACGTTGTTCAGCGTGTACAGTAGCAAATAAAAGTTATGACCCACCGTTGGGACGGAATGGCAACGTGTGGTGTTGTTCCGAATCCAAAGCACGTTGTTCAGCCTGTACAGCAGCAAGTAAAAATTATGACCCACCGGAGTGACGGAATGGCAACGAGTGATGTGCCGAATCCAAAGCACGTTGTTCAGCGTGTACAGTAGGAAATAAATGTTATGACCCACCGGTGTGACGGAATGGCAACGTGTGGTGTTGTGTCGAATCCAAAGCATGTTGTTCAGCCTGTACAGCAGCAAGTAAACGTTTTGACCCACCGGAGTGACGGAATGGCAACGAGTGGTGTTGTGCCGAATGCAAAGCACTTTGTTCAGCCTGTAGAGCAGCAAGTAAAAGTTATGACCCACCGGAGTTACGGAATGGCAACGAGTAGGGTTGTGCCGAATCCAAAGCACGTTGTTCAGCGTGTACAGGAGCCAGTAAAAATTATGTCCCACCGGAGTGGCAGAATAGCAACGAGTGGTGTTGTGCCGAAACCAAAGCACGTTGTTCAGCGTGTACAGCAGCAAGTAAACGTTATGTCCCACCGGAGTGGCAGAATAGCAACAAGTGGTGTTGTGCCGAATCCAAAGCACGTTGTTCAGCCTGTACAGCAGCAAGTAAAAGTTATGACCCACCGGAGTGATGGAATGGCAACGAGTAGTGTTGTGCCGAATCCAAAGCACGTTGTTCAGCGTGTACAGCAGCAAGTAAAAGTTATGACCCACCGGAGTGACGGAATGGCAACGAGTGGTGTTGTGCCGAATCGAAAGCACGTTGTTCAGCGTGTACAGCAGCAAATAAAAGTTATGACCCACCGGTGTGAGGGAATGGCAACGTGTGGTGTTGTGCCGAACCCAAAGCACGTTGTTCAGCCTATACAGCAGCAAGTAAAAGTTATGACCCACCGGAGTGACGGAATGGCAACGAGTAGTGTTGTGCCGAATCCAAAGCACGTTGTTCAGCGTGTACAGCAGCAAGTAAAAAATATGTCCCACTGGAGTGGCAGAATAGCAACGAGTGGTGTCGTGCCGAAACCAAAGCACGTTGTTCAGCGTGTACAGCAGCAAGTAAATTTTATGACCCACCGGAGTGCCGGCATGGCAACGAGTGGTGTTGTGCCGAATCCAAAGCACGTTGTTCAGCGTGTACAGCAGCAAATAAAAGTTATGACCCACCTGTGTGACGGAATGGCAACGTGTGGTGTTGTGCCGAAACCAAAGCACGTTGTTCAGCCTGTACAGCAGCAAGTAAAATTTATGACCCACCGGAGTGACGGAATGGCAACGAGTGGTGTTGTGCCGAATCCAAAGCACGTTTTTCAGCATGTACAGCAGCAAATAAAAGTTATGAACCACCGGTGTGACGGAATGGCAACGTGTGGTGTTGTGCCGAATCCAAAGCACGTTGTTCAGCGTTACAGCAGCAAGTAAAAGTTATGTTCCACCGGAGTGGCAGAATAGCAACGAGTGGTGTTGTGCCGAAACCTAAGCACGTTGTTCAGCTTGTCAGCAGCAAGTAAAAGTTATGACCCACCGGAGTGACGGATTGGCAACGAGTGGTGTTGTGCCGAATCCAAAGCACGTTGTTCAGCCTGTACAGCAGCAAGTAAATGTTATTACCCACCGGAGTGACGGAATGGCAACGAGTAGTGTTGTGCCGAATCCAAAGCACGTTGTTCAGCGTGTACAGCAGCAAGTAAAAGTTATGACCCACCGGAGTGACGGAATGGCAACGAGTGGTGTTGTGCCGAATCCAAAGCACGTTGTTCAGCGTGTACAGCAGCAAATAAAAGGTATGACCCACCGGTGTGACGGAATGGCAACGTGTGGCGTTGTGCCGAATCCAAAGCACGTTGTTCAGCGTGTACAGTAGCAAATAAAAGTTATGACCCACCGTTGGGACGGAATGGCAACGTGTGGTGTTGTTCCGAATCCAAAGCACGTTGTTCAGCCTGTACAGCAGCAAGTAAAAATTATGACCCACCGGAGTGACGGAATGGCAACGAGTGATGTGCCGAATCCAAAGCACGTTGTTCAGCGTGTACAGTAGGAAATAAATGTTATGACCCACCGGTGTGACGGAATGGCAACGTGTGGTGTTGTGTCGAATCCAAAGCATGTTGTTCAGCCTGTACAGCAGCAAGTAAACGTTTTGACCCACCGGAGTGACGGAATGGCAACGAGTGGTGTTGTGCCGAATGCAAAGCACTTTGTTCAGCCTGTAGAGCAGCAAGTAAAAGTTATGACCCACCGGAGTTACGGAATGGCAACGAGTAGGGTTGTGCCGAATCCAAAGCACGTTGTTCAGCGTGTACAGGAGCCAGTAAAAATTATGTCCCACCGGAGTGGCAGAATAGCAACGAGTGGTGTTGTGCCGAAACCAAAGCACGTTGTTCAGCGTGTACAGCAGCAAGTAAACGTTATGTCCCACCGGAGTGGCAGAATAGCAACAAGTGGTGTTGTGCCGAATCCAAAGCACGTTGTTCAGCGTGTACAGCAGCAAATAAAAGTTATGACCCACCGGTGTGACGGAATGGCAACGTGTGGTGTTGTGCCGAAACCAAAGCACGTTGTTCAGCCTGTACAGCAGCAAGTAAAATTTATCACCCACCGGAGTGACGGAATGGCAACGAGTGGTGTTGTGCCGAATCCAAAGCACGTTGTTCGGCATGTACAGCAGCAAGTAAAAATTATGACCCACCGGTGTGACGGAATGGCAACGTGTGGTGTTGTGCCGAATCCAAAGCATGTTGTTCAGCCTGTACAGCAGCAAGTAAAAGTTATGACCCACCGGAGTGGCAGAATAGCAACGAGTGGTGTTGTGCCGAATCCAAAGCATGTTGTTCAGCCTGTACAGCAGCAAGTAAACGTTTTGACCCACCGGAGTGACGGAATGGCAACGAGTGGTGTTGTGCCGAATGCAAAGCACTTTGTTCAGCCTGTAGAGCAGCAAGTAAAAGTTATGACCCACCGGAGTTACGGAATGGCAACGAGTAGGGTTGTGCCGAATCCAAAGCACGTTGTTCAGCGTGTACAGGAGCCAGTAAAAATTATGTCCCACCGGAGTGGCAGAATAGCAACGAGTGGTGTTGTGCCGAAACCAAAGCACGTTGTTCAGCGTGTACAGCAGCAAGTAAACGTTATGTCCCACCGGAGTGGCAGAATAGCAACAAGTGGTGTTGTGCCGAATCCAAAGCACGTTGTTCAGCGTGTACAGCAGCAAATAAAAGTTATGACCCACCGGTGTGACGGAATGGCAACGTGTGGTGTTGTGCCGAAACCAAAGCACGTTGTTCAGCCTGTACAGCAGCAAGTAAAATTTATGACCCACCGGAGTGACGGAATGGCAACGAGTGGTGTTGTGCCGAATCCAAAGCACGTTGTTCGGCATGTACAGCAGCAAGTAAAAATTATGACCCACCGGTGTGACGGAATGGCAACGTGTGGTGTTGTGCCGAATCCAAAGCATGTTGTTCAGCCTGTACAGCAGCAAGTAAAAGTTATGACCCACCGGAGTGGCAGAATAGCAACGAGTGGTGTTGTGCCGAAACCTAAGCACGTTGTTCAGCTTGTCAGCAGCAAGTAAAAGTTATGACCCAACGGAGTGACGGAATGGCAACGAGTGGTGTTGTGCCGAATGCAAAGCACGTTGTTCAGCCTGTAGAACAGCAAGTAAAAGTTATGACCCACCGGAGTTACGGAATGGCAACGAGTAGGGTTGTGCCGAATCCAATGCACGTTGTTCAGCGTGTACAGCAGCCAGTAAAAATTATGTCCCACCGGAGTGGCAGAATAGCAACGAGTGGTGTTGTGCCGAAACCAAAGCACGTTGTTCAGCGTTACAGCAGCAAGTAAAAGTTATGTCCCACCGGATTGGCAGAATAGCAACGAGTAGTGTTGTGCCGAAACCAGAACACGTTGTTCAGCGTGTACAGCAGCAAATAAAAGTTATGAACCACCGGTGTGACGGAATGGCAACGTGTGGTGTTGTGCCGAATCCAAAGCACGTTGTTGAGCCTGTACAGCAGCAAGTAAAAGTTATGACACACCGGAGTGACGGAATGGCAACGAGTGGTGTTGTGCCGAATCCAAAGCACGTTGTTGAGCGTGTACAGCAGCAAGTAAATGTTATGACCCACCGGAGTGGCAGAATAGCAACGAGTGGTGTTGTGCCGAAACCAAAGCACGTTGTTCAGCGTGTACAGCAGCAAGTAAAAGTTATGACCCACCGGAGTGACGGAATGGCAACGAGTGGTGTTGTGCCGAATCCAAAACACGTTGTTCAGCGTGTACAGCAGCAAATAAAAGTTATGACCCACCGGTGTGACGGAATGGCAACGTGTGGTGTTGTGCCGAATCCAAAGCACGTTGTTCAGCCTGTACAGCAGGAAGTAAAAATTATGACCCACCGGAGTGACGGAATGGCAACGAGTGATGTGCCGAATCCAAAGCACGTTGTTCAACGTGTACAGTAGGAAATAAAAGTTATGACCCACCGGTGTGACGGAATGGCAACGTGAGGTGTTGTGCCGAATCCAAAGCACGTTGTTCAGCCTGTACAGCGGCAAGTAAAAGTTATGACCCACCGGAGTGACGGAATGGCAACGAGTGGTGTTGTGCCGAATGCAAAGCACGTTGTTCAGCCTGTAGAGCAGCAAGTAAAAGATATGACCCACCGGAGTTACGGAATGGCAGCGAGTAGGGTTGTGCCGAATCCAATACACGTTGTTCAGCGTGTACAGCAGCCAGTAAAAATTATGTCCCACCGGTGTGGCAGAATAGCAACGAGTGGTGTTGTGCCGAAACCAAAGCACGTTGTTCAGCGTTACAGCAGCAAGTAAAAGTTATGTCCCACCGGATTGGCAGAATAGCAACGAGTGGTGTTGTGCCGAAACCAAAGCACGTTGTTCAGCGTGTACAGCAGCAAGTAAAAGTTATGACCCACCGGAGTGACGGAATGGCAACGAGTGGTGTTGTGCCGAATCCAAAACACGTTGTTCAGCGTGTACAGCAGCAAATAAAAATTATGACCCACCGGTGTGACGGAATGGCAACGTGTGGTGTTGTGCCGAATCCAAAGCATGTTGTTCAGCCTGTACAGCAGCAAGTAAAAGTTATGACCCACCGGAGTGGCAGAATAGCAACGAGTGGTGTTGTGCCGAATCCAAAGCATGTTGTTCAGCCTGTACAGCAGCAAGTAAACGTTTTGACCCACCGGAGTGACGGAATGGCAACGAGTGGTGTTGTGCCGAATGCAAAGCACTTTGTTCAGCCTGTAGAGCAGCAAGTAAAAGTTATGACCCACCGGAGTTACGGAATGGCAACGAGTAGGGTTGTGCCGAATCCAAAGCACGTTGTTCAGCGTGTACAGGAGCCAGTAAAAATTATGTCCCACCGGAGTGGCAGAATAGCAACGAGTGGTGTTGTGCCGAAACCAAAGCACGTTGTTCAGCGTGTACAGCAGCAAGTAAACGTTATGTCCCACCGGAGTGGCAGAATAGCAACAAGTGGTGTTGTGCCGAATCCAAAGCACGTTGTTCAGCGTGTACAGCAGCAAATAAAAGTTATGACCCACCGGTGTGACGGAATGGCAACGTGTGGTGTTGTGCCGAAACCAAAGCACGTTGTTCAGCCTGTACAGCAGCAAGTAAAATTTATGACCCACCGGAGTGACGGAATGGCAACGAGTGGTGTTGTGCCGAATCCAAAGCACGTTGTTCGGCATGTACAGCAGCAAGTAAAAATTATGACCCACCGGTGTGACGGAATGGCAACGTGTGGTGTTGTGCCGAATCCAAAGCATGTTGTTCAGCCTGTACAGCAGCAAGTAAAAGTTATGACCCACCGGAGTGGCAGAATAGCAACGAGTGGTGTTGTGCCGAAACCTAAGCACGTTGTTCAGCTTGTCAGCAGCAAGTAAAAGTTATGACCCAACGGAGTGACGGAATGGCAACGAGTGGTGTTGTGCCGAATGCAAAGCACGTTGTTCAGCCTGTAGAACAGCAAGTAAAAGTTATGACCCACCGGAGTTACGGAATGGCAACGAGTAGGGTTGTGCCGAATCCAATGCACGTTGTTCAGCGTGTACAGCAGCCAGTAAAAATTATGTCCCACCGGAGTGGCAGAATAGCAACGAGTGGTGTTGTGCCGAAACCAAAGCACGTTGTTCAGCGTTACAGCAGCAAGTAAAAGTTATGTCCCACCGGATTGGCAGAATAGCAACGAGTAGTGTTGTGCCGAAACCAGAACACGTTGTTCAGCGTGTACAGCAGCAAATAAAAGTTATGAACCACCGGTGTGACGGAATGGCAACGTGTGGTGTTGTGCCGAATCCAAAGCACGTTGTTGAGCCTGTACAGCAGCAAGTAAAAGTTATGACACACCGGAGTGACGGAATGGCAACGAGTGGTGTTGTGCCGAATCCAAAGCACGTTGTTGAGCGTGTACAGCAGCAAGTAAATGTTATGACCCACCGGAGTGGCAGAATAGCAACGAGTGGTGTTGTGCCGAAACCAAAGCACGTTGTTCAGCGTGTACAGCAGCAAGTAAAAGTTATGACCCACCGGAGTGACGGAATGGCAACGAGTGGTGTTGTGCCGAATCCAAAACACGTTGTTCAGCGTGTACAGCAGCAAATAAAAGTTATGACCCACCGGTGTGACGGAATGGCAACGTGTGGTGTTGTGCCGAATCCAAAGCACGTTGTTCAGCCTGTACAGCAGGAAGTAAAAATTATGACCCACCGGAGTGACGGAATGGCAACGAGTGATGTGCCGAATCCAAAGCACGTTGTTCAACGTGTACAGTAGGAAATAAAAGTTATGACCCACCGGTGTGACGGAATGGCAACGTGAGGTGTTGTGCCGAATCCAAAGCACGTTGTTCAGCCTGTACAGCGGCAAGTAAAAGTTATGACCCACCGGAGTGACGGAATGGCAACGAGTGGTGTTGTGCCGAATGCAAAGCACGTTGTTCAGCCTGTAGAGCAGCAAGTAAAAGATATGACCCACCGGAGTTACGGAATGGCAGCGAGTAGGGTTGTGCCGAATCCAATACACGTTGTTCAGCGTGTACAGCAGCCAGTAAAAATTATGTCCCACCGGTGTGGCAGAATAGCAACGAGTGGTGTTGTGCCGAAACCAAAGCACGTTGTTCAGCGTTACAGCAGCAAGTAAAAGTTATGTCCCACCGGATTGGCAGAATAGCAACGAGTAGTGTTGTGCCGAAACCAGAACACGTTGCTCAGCGTGTACAGCAGCAAATAAAAGTTATGAACCACCGGTGTGACGGAATGGCAACGTGTGGTGTTGTGCCGAATCCAAAGCACGTTGTTGAGCCTCTACAGCAGCAAGAAAAAGTTATGACCCACCGGAGTGACGGAATGGCAACGAGTGGTGTTGTGCCGAATCCAAAGCACGTTGTTGAGCGTGTACAGCAGCAAGTAAATGTTATGACCCACCGGTGTTGCAGAATAGCAACGAGTGGTGTTGTGCCGAAACCAAAGCACGTTGTTCAGCGTGTACAGCAGCAAGTAAAAGTTATGACCCACCGGAGTGACGGAATGGCAACGAGTGGTGTTGTGCCGAATCGAAAGCACGTTGTTCAGCGTGTACAGCAGCAAATAAAAGTTATGACCCACCGGTGTGACGGAATGGCAACGTGTGGTGTTGTGCCGAAACCAAAGCACGTTGTTCAGCCTGTACAGCAGCAAGTAAAAGTTATGACCCACCGGAGTGACGGAATGGCAACGAGTAGTGTTGTGCCGAATCCAAAGCACGTTGTTCAGCGTGTACAGCAGGAAGTAAAAGTTATGTCCCACTGGAGTGGCAGAATAGCAACGAGTGGTGTCGTGCCGAAACCAAAGCACGTTGTTCAGCGTGTACAGCAGCAAGTAAATTTTATGACCCACCGGAGTGCCGGCATGGCAACGAGTGGTGTTGTGCCGAATCCAAAGCACGTTGTTCAGCGTGTACAGCAGCAAATAAAAGTTATGACCCACCGGTGTGACGGAATGGCAACGTGTGGTGTTGTGCCGAAACCAAAGCACGTTGTTCAGCCTGTACAGCAGCAAGTAAAATTTATGACCCACCGGAGTGACGGAATGGCAACGAGTGGTGTTGTGCCGAATCCAAAGCACGTTTTTCAGCATGTACAGCAGCAAATAAAAGTTATGAACCACCGGTGTGACGGAATGGCAACGTGTGGTGTTGTGCCGAATCCAAAGCACGTTGTTCAGCGTTACAGCAGCAAGTAAAAGTTATGTTCCACCGGAGTGGCAGAATAGCAACGAGTGGTGTTGTGCCGAAACCTAAGCACGTTGTTCAGCTTGTCAGCAGCAAGTAAAAGTTATGACCCACCGGAGTGACGGATTGGCAACGAGTGGTGTTGTGCCGAATCCAAAGCACGTTGTTCAGCCTGTACAGCAGCAAGTAAATGTTATTACCCACCGGAGTGACGGAATGGCAACGAGTAGTGTTGTGCCGAATCCAAAGCACGTTGTTCAGCGTGTACAGCAGCAAGTAAAAGTTATGACCCACCGGAGTGACGGAATGGCAACGAGTGGTGTTGTGCCGAATCCAAAGCACGTTGTTCAGCGTGTACAGCAGCAAATAAAAGTTATGACCCACCGGTGTGACGGAATGGCAACGTGTGGCGTTGTGCCGAATCCAAAGCACGTTGTTCAGCGTGTACAGTAGCAAATAAAAGTTATGACCCACCGTTGGGACGGAATGGCAACGTGTGGTCTTGTGCCGAATCCAAAGCACGTTGTTCAGCGTGTACAGCAGCAAATAAAAGTTATGAACCACCGGTGTGACGCGATGGCAACGTGTGGTGTTGTGCCGAATCCAAAGCACGTTGTTGAGCCTGTACAGCAGCAAGAAAAAGTTATGACCCACCGGAGTGACGGAATGGCAACGAGTGGTGTTGTGCCGAATCCAAAGCACGTTGTTGAGCGTGTACAGCAGCAAGTAAATGTTATGACCCACCGGTGTTGCAGAATAGCAACGAGTGGTGTTGTGCCGAAACCAAAGCACGTTGTTCAGCGTGTACAGCAGCAAGTAAAAGTTATGACCCACCGGAGTGACGGAATGGCAACGAGTGGTGTTGTGCCGAATCGAAAGCACGTTGTTCAGCGTGTACAGCAGCAAATAAAAGTTATGACCCACCGGTGTGACGGAATGGCAACGTGTGGTGTTGTGCCGAACCCAAAGCACGTTGTTCAGCCTGTACAGCAGCAAGTAAAAGTTATGACCCACCGGAGTGACGGAATGGCAACGAGTAGTGTTGTGCCGAATCCAAAGCACGTTGTTCAGCGTGTACAGCAGCAAGTAAAAAATATGTCCCACTGGAGTGGCAGAATAGCAACGAGTGGTGTCGTGCCGAAACCAAAGCACGTTGTTCAGCGTGTACAGCAGCAAGTAAATTTTATGACCCACCGGAGTGCCGGCATGGCAACGAGTGGTGTTGTGCCGAATCCAAAGCACGTTGTTCAGCGTGTACAGCAGCAAATAAAAGTTATGACCCACCTGTGTGACGGAATGGCAACGTGTGGTGTTGTGCCGAAACCAAAGCACGTTGTTCAGCCTGTACAGCAGCAAGTAAAATTTATGACCCACCGGAGTGACGGAATGGCAACGAGTGGTGTTGTGCCGAATCCAAAGCACGCTTTTCAGCATGTACAGCAGCAAATAAAAGTTATGAACCACCGGTGTGACGGAATGGCAACGTGTGGTGTTGTGCCGAATCCAAAGCACGTTGTTCAGCGTTACAGCAGCAAGTAAAAGTTATGTTCCACCGGAGTGGCAGAATAGCAACGAGTGGTGTTGTGCCGAAACCTAAGCACGTTGTTCAGCTTGTCAGCAGCAAGAAAAAGTTATGACCCACCGGAGTGACGGATTGGCAACGAGTGGTGTTGTGCCGAATCCAAAGCACGTTGTTCAGCCTGTACAGCAGCAAGTAAATGTTATTACCCACCGGAGTGACGGAATGGCAACGAGTAGTGTTGTGCCGAATCCAAAGCACGTTGTTCAGCGTGTACAGCAGCAAGTAAAAGTTATGACCCACCGGAGTGACGGAATGGCAACGAGTGGTGTTGTGCCGAATCCAAAGCACGTTGTTCAGCGTGTACAGCAGCAAATAAAAGGTATGACCCACCGGTGTGACGGAATGGCAACGTGTGGCGTTGTGCCGAATCCAAAGCACGTTGTTCAGCGTGTACAGTAGCAAATAAAAGTTATGACCCACCGTTGGGACGGAATGGCAACGTGTGGTGTTGTGCCGAATCCAAAGCACGTTGTTCAGCCTGTACAGCAGCAAGTAAAAATTATGACCCACCGGAGTGACGGAATGGCAACGAGTGATGTGCCGAATCCAAAGCACGTTGTTCAGCGTGTACAGTAGGAAATAAATGTTATGACCCACCGGTGTGACGGAATGGCAACGTGTGGTGTTGTGTCGAATCCAAAGCATGTTGTTCAGCCTGTACAGCAGCAAGTAAACGTTTTGACCCACCGGAGTGACGGAATGGCAACGAGTGGTGTTGCGCCGAATGCAAAGCACTTTGTTCAGCCTGTAGAGCAGCAAGTAAAAGTTATGACCCACCGGAGTTACGGAATGGCAACGAGTAGGGTTGTGCCGAATCCAAAGCACGTTGTTCAGCGTGTACAGGAGCCAGTAAAAATTATGTCCCACCGGAGTGGCAGAATAGCAACGAGTGGTGTTGTGCCGAAACCAAAGCACGTTGTTCAGCGTGTACAGCAGCAAGTAAACGTTATGTCCCACCGGAGTGGCAGAATAGCAACAAGTGGTGTTGTGCCGAATCCAAAGCACGCTGTTCAGCGTGTACAGCAGCAAATAAAAGTTATGACCCACCGGTGTGACGGAATGGCAACGTGTGGTGTTGTGCCGAAACCAAAGCACGTTGTTCAGCCTGTACAGCAGCAAGTAAAATTTATGACCCACCGGAGTGACGGAATGGCAACGAGTGGTGTTGTGCCGAATCCAAAGCACGTTGTTCGGCATGTACAGCAGCAAGTAAAAATTATGACCCACCGGTGTGACGGAATGGCAACGTGTGGTGTTGTGCCGAATCCAAAGCATGTTGTTCAGCCTGTACAGCAGCAAGTAAAAGTTATGACCCACCGGAGTGGCAGAATAGCAACGAGTGGTGTTGTGCCGAAACCTAAGCACGTTGTTCAGCTTGTCAGCAGCAAGTAAAAGTTATGACCCAACGGAGTGACGGAATGGCAACGAGTGGTGTTGTGCCGAATGCAAAGCACGTTGTTCAGCCTGTAGAACAGCAAGTAAAAGTTATGACCCACCGGAGTTACGGAATGGCAACGAGTAGGGTTGTGCCGAATCCAATGCACGTTGTTCAGCGTGTACAGCAGCCAGTAAAAATTATGTCCCACCGGAGTGGCAGAATAGCAACGAGTGGTGTTGTGCCGAAACCAAAGCACGTTGTTCAGCGTTACAGCAGCAAGTAAAAGTTATGTCCCACCGGATTGGCAGAATAGCAACGAGTAGTGTTGTGCCGAAACCAGAACACGTTGTTCAGCGTGTACAGCAGCAAATAAAAGTTATGAACCACCGGTGTGACGGAATGGCAACGTGTGGTGTTGTGCCGAATCCAAAGCACGTTGTTGAGCCTGTACAGCAGCAAGTAAAAGTTATGACACACCGGAGTGACGGAATGGCAACGAGTGGTGTTGTGCCGAATCCAAAGCACGTTGTTGAGCGTGTACAGCAGCAAGTAAATGTTATGACCCACCGGAGTGGCAGAATAGCAACGAGTGGTGTTGTGCCGAAACCAAAGCACGTTGTTCAGCGTGTACAGCAGCAAGTAAAAGTTATGACCCACCGGAGTGACGGAATGGCAACGAGTGGTGTTGTGCCGAATCCAAAACACGTTGTTCAGCGTGTACAGCAGCAAATAAAAGTTATGACCCACCGGTGTGACGGAATGGCAACGTGTGGTGTTGTGCCGAATCCAAAGCACGTTGTTCAGCCTGTACAGCAGGAAGTAAAAATTATGACCCACCGGAGTGACGGAATGGCAACGAGTGATGTGCCGAATCCAAAGCACGTTGTTCAACGTGTACAGTAGGAAATAAAAGTTATGACCCACCGGTGTGACGGAATGGCAACGTGAGGTGTTGTGCCGAATCCAAAGCACGTTGTTCAGCCTGTACAGCGGCAAGTAAAAGTTATGACCCACCGGAGTGACGGAATGGCAACGAGTGGTGTTGTGCCGAATGCAAAGCACGTTGTTCAGCCTGTAGAGCAGCAAGTAAAAGGTATGACCCACCGGTGTTGCAGAATAGCAACGAGTGGTGTTGTGCCGAAACCAAAGCACGTTGTTCAGCGTGTACAGCAGCAAGTAAAAGTTATGACCCACCGGAGTGACGGAATGGCAACGAGTGGTGCTGTGCCGAATCGAAAGCACGTTGTTCAGCGTGTACAGCAGCAAATAAAAGTTATGACCCACCGGTGTGACGGAATGGCAACGTGTGGTGTTGTGCCGAAACCAAAGCACGTTGTTCAGCCTGTACAGCAGCAAGTAAAAGTTATGACCCACCGGAGTGACGGAATGGCAACGAGTAGTGTTGTGCCGAATCCAAAGCACGTTGTTCAGCGTGTACAGCAGGAAGTAAAAGTTATGTCCCACTGGAGTGGCAGAATAGCAACGAGTGGTGTCGTGCCGAAACCAAAGCACGTTGTTCAGCGTGTACAGCAGCAAGTAAATTTTATGACCCACCGGAGTGCCGGCATGGCAACGAGTGGTGTTGTGCCGAATCCAAAGCACGTTGTTCAGCGTGTACAGCAGCAAATAAAAGTTATGACCCACCGGTGTGACGGAATGGCAACGTGTGGTGTTGTGCCGAAACCAAAGCACGTTGTTCAGCCTGTACAGCAGCAAGTAAAATTTATGACCCACCGGAGTGACGGAATGGCAACGAGTGGTGTTGTGCCGAATCCAAAGCACGTTTTTCAGCATGTACAGCAGCAAATAAAAGTTATGAACCACCGGTGTGACGGAATGGCAACGTGTGGTGTTGTGCCGAATCCAAAGCACGTTGTTCAGCGTTACAGCAGCAAGTAAAAGTTATGTTCCACCGGAGTGGCAGAATAGCAACGAGTGGTGTTGTGCCGAAACCTAAGCACGTTGTTCAGCTTGTCAGCAGCAAGTAAAAGTTATGACCCACCGGAGTGACGGATTGGCAACGAGTGGTGTTGTGCCGAATCCAAAGCACGTTGTTCAGCCTGTACAGCAGCAAGTAAATGTTATTACCCACCGGAGTGACGGAATGGCAACGAGTAGTGTTGTGCCGAATCCAAAGCACGTTGTTCAGCGTGTACAGCAGCAAGTAAAAGTTATGACCCACCGGAGTGACGGAATGGCAACGAGTGGTGTTGTGCCGAATCCAAAGCACGTTGTTCAGCGTGTACAGCAGCAAATAAAAGTTATGACCCACCGGTGTGACGGAATGGCAACGTGTGGCGTTGTGCCGAATCCAAAGCACGTTGTTCAGCGTGTACAGTAGCAAATAAAAGTTATGACCCACCGTTGGGACGGAATGGCAACGTGTGGTGTTGTGCCGAATCCAAAGCACGTTGTTCAGCGTGTACAGTAGGAAATAAAAGTTATGACCCACCGGTGTGACGGAATGGCAACGTGTGGTGTTGTGTCGAATCCAAAGCATGTTGTTCAGCCTGTACTGCAGCAAGTAAAAGTTTTGACCCACCGGAGTGACGGAATGGCAACGAGTGGTGTTGTGCCGAATGCAAAGCACTTTGTTCAGCCTGTAGAGCAGCAAGTAAAAGTTATGACCCACCGGAGTTACGGAATGGCAACGAGTAGGGTTGTGCCGAATCCAAAGCACGTTGTTCAGCGTGTACAGGAGCCAGTAAAAATTATGTCCCACCGGAGTGGCAGAATAGCAACGAGTGGTGTTGTGCCGAAACCAAAGCACGTTGTTCAGCGTGTACAGCAGCAAGTAAAAGTTATGTCCCACCGGAGTGGCAGAATAGCAACGAGTGGTGCTGTGCCGAAACCAAAACACGTTGTTCAGTGTGTACAGCAGCAAGTAAAATTTATGACCCATCGGAGTTACGGAATGGCAACGAGTGGCGTTGTGCCGAATCCAAAGCACGTTGTTCAGTGTGTACAACAGCCAGTAAAAGTTATGTCCCACCGGAGTGGCACAATAGCAACGAGTGGTGTTGTGCCGAAACCTAAGCACGTTGTTCAGCGTGCACCGCAGCAAATAAAAGATATGACCCACCGGTGTTACGGAATGGCAACGTGTGGTGTTGTGCCGAAACCAAAGCACGTTGTTCAGCCTGTACAGCAGCAAGTAAATGTTATGAACCACCGGTGTGATGGAATGGCAACGTGTGGTGTTGTGTCGAAACCAAAGCACGTTGTTCAGCCTGTACAGCAGCAAGTAAAAGTTATGACCCACCGGAGTGACGGAATGGCAACGAGTTGTGTTGTGCCGAATCCAAAGCACGTTGTTCAGCGTGTACAGCAGCCAGTAAAAGTTATGTCCCACCGGAGTGGCAGAATTGCAACGAGTGGTGTGGTGCCGAAACCAAAGCACGTTGTTCAGCGTGTACAGCAGCAAGTAAATGTTATGTCCCACCGGAGTGGCAGAATAGCAACGAGTGGTGTTGCGCCGAAACCAAAACACGTTGTTCAGTGTGTACAGCAGCAAGTAAAATTTATGACCCACCAGAGTGACGGAATGGCAACGAGTGGTGTTGCGCCGAAACCAAAACACGTTGTTCAGTGTGTACAGCAGCAAGTAAAATTTATGACCCACCAGAGTGACGGAATGGCAACGAGTGGTGTTGTGCCGAATCCAAAGCACGTTGTTCAGCGTGTACAGCAGCAAATAAACGTTATGAACCACCGGGGTGACGGAATGGCAACGTGTGGTGTTGTGCCGAATCCAAAGCACGTTGTTCAGCGTTACAGCAGCAAGTAAAAGTTATGTCCCACCGGAGTGGCAGAATAGCAACGAGTGGTGTTGTGCCGAAACCAAAACACGTTGTTCAGTGTGTACAGCAGCAAGTAAAAGTTATGTCCCGCCGGAGTGGCAGAATAGCAACGAGTGGTGTTCTGCCGAAACCAAAGCACGTTGTTCAGCGTGTACAGCAGGAAATAAAAGTTATGAACCACCGGTGTGACGGAATGGCAACGTGTGGTGTTGTGCCGAATCCAAAGCACGTTGTTGAGCGTGTACAGCAGCAAGTAAAAGTTATGACCCACCGGATTGATGGAATGGCAACGAGTGGTGTTGTGCCGAATCCAAAGCACGTTGTTCAGCCTGTACAGCAGCAAGTAAATGTTATGACACATCGGAGTGACGGAATGGCAACGAGTAGTGTTGTGCCGAATCCAAAGCACGTTGTTCAGCGTGTACAGCAGCAAGTAAAAGTTATGGCCCACGGGAGTGACGGAATGGCAACGAGTGGTGTTGTGCCGAATCCAAAGCACGTTGTTTAGCGTGTACAGCAGCAAATAAAAGTAATGACCCACCGGTGTGACGGAATGGCAACGTGTGGTGTTGTGCCGAATCCAAAGCACGTTGTTCAGCTTGTCAGCAGCAAGTAAAAGTTATGACCCACCGGAGTGACGGATTGTCAACGAGTGGTGTTGTGCCGAATACAAAGCACGTTGTTCAGCCTGTACAGCAGCAAGTAAATGTTATTATCCACCGGAGTGACGGAATGGCGACGAGTAGTGTTGTGCCGAATCCAAAGCACGTTGTTCAGCGTGTACAGCAGCAAGTAAAAGTTATGACCCACCGGAGTGACGGAATGGCAACGAGTGGTGTTGTGTCGAATCCAAAGCAGGTTGTTCAGCGTGTACAGCAGCAAATAAAAGTTATGACCCACCGGAGTGACGGAATGGCAACGAGTGATGTTGTGCCGAATCCAAAGCACGTTGTTCAGCGTGTACAGCAGCAAATAAAAGTTATGACCCACCGGTGTGACGGAATGGCAAAGTGTGGTGTTGTGCCGAATCCAAAGCACGTTGGTCAGCCTGTACAGCAGCAAGTAAAAGTTATGACCCACCGGTGTGACGGAATGGCAACGTGTGGTGTTGTGTCGAATCCAAAGCATGTTGTTCAGCCTGTTCAGCAGCAAGTAAAAGTTTTGACCCACCGGAGTGACGGAATGGCAACGAGTGGTGTTGTGCCGAATGCAAAGCACGTTGTTCAGCCTGTAGAGCAGCAAGTAAAAGTTATGACCCACCGGAGTTACGGAATGGCAACGAGTAGGGTTGTGCCGAATCCAAAGCACGTTGTTCAGCGTGTACAGCAGCCAGTAAAAATTATGTCCCACCGGAGTGGCAGAATAGCAACGAGTGGTGTTGTGCCGAAACCAAAGTACGTTGTTCAGCCTGTACAGCAGCAAGTAAAATTTATGACCCACCGGAGTGACGGAATGGCAACGAGTGGTGTTGTGCCGAATCCAAAGCACGTTTTTCAGCATGTACAGCAGCAAATAAAGGTTATTAACCACCGGTGTGACGGAATGGCAACGTGTGGTGTTGTGCCGAATCCAAAGCACGTTGTTCAGCGTTACAGCAGCAAGTAAAAGTTACGTCCCACCGGAGTGACGGATTGGCAACGAGTGGTGTTGTGCCGAATCCAAAGCACGTTGTTCAGCCTGTACAGCAGCAAGTAAATGTTATTACCCACCGGAGTGACGGAATGGCAACGAGTAGTGCTGTGCCGAATCCAAAGCACGTTGTTCAGCGTGTACAGCAGCAAGTAAAAGTTATGACCCACCGGAGTGACGGAATGGCAACGAGTGGTGTTGTGCCGAATCCAAAGCACGTTGTTCAGCGTGTACAGCAGCAAATAAAAGTTATGACCCACCGGTGTGACGGAATGGCAACGTGTGGTGTTGTGCCGAATCCAAAGCACGTTGTTCAGCGTGTACACCAGCAAATAAAAGTTATGACCCACCGTTGGGACGGAATGGCAACGTGTGGTGTTGTGCCGAATCCAAAGCACGTTGTTCAGCCTGTACAGCAGCAAGTAAAAATTATGACCCACCGGAGTGACGGAATGGCAACGAGTGATGTGCCGAATCCAAAGCACGTTGTTCAGCGTGTACAGTAGGAAATAAAAGTTATGACCCACCGGTGTGACGGAATGGCAACGTGTGGTGTTGTGTCGAATCCGAAGCATGTTGTTCAGCCTGTACAGCAGCAAGTAAAAGTTTTGACCCACCGGAGTGACGGAATGGCAACGAGTGGTGTTGTGCCGAATGCAAAGCACTTTGTTCAGCCTGTAGAGCAGCAAGTAAAAGTTATGACCCACCGGAGTTACGGAATGGCAACGAGTAGGGTTGTGCCGAATCCAAAGCACGTTGTTCAGCGTGTACAGGAGCCAGTAAAAATTCAGGAGCCAGTAAAAATTATGTCCCACCGGAGTGGCAGAATAGCAACGAGTGGTGTTGTGCCGAAACCAAAGCACGTTGTTCAGCGTGTACAGCAGCAAGTAAAAGTTATGTCCCACCGGAGTGGCAGAATAGCAACGAGTGGTGCTGTGCCGAAACCAAGCACGTTGTTCAGTGTGTACAGCAGCAAGTAAAATTTATGACCAATCTTAGTTACGGAATGGCAACGAGTGGCGTTGTGCCGAATCCAAAGCACGTTGTTCAGTGTGTACAACAGCCAGTAAAAGTTATGTCCCACCGGAGTGGCAGAATAGCAACGAGTGGCGTTGTGCCGAAACCTAAGCACGTTGTTCAGCGTGCACCGCAGCAAATAAAAGATATGACCCACCGGTGTGACGGAATGGCAACGTGTGGTGTTGTGCCGAAACCAAAGCACGTTGTTCAGCCTGTACAGCAGCAAGTAAATGTTATGAACCACCGGTGTGATGGAATGGCAACGTGTGGTGTGTTGTCGAAACCAAAGCACGTTGTTCAGCCTGTACAGCAGCAAGTAAAAGTTATGTCCCACCGGAGTGGCAGAATTGCAACGAGTGGTGTTGTGCCGAAACCAAAGCACGTTGTTCAGCGTGTACAGCAGCAAGTAAATGTTATGTCCCACCGGAGTGGCAAAATAGCAACGAGTGGTGTTGCGCCGAAACCAAAACACGTTGTTCAGTGTGTACAGCAGCAAGTAAAATTTATGACCCACCAGAGTGACGGAATGGCAACGAGTGAGTGTTGCGCCGAAACCAAAACACGTTGTTCAGTGTGTACAGCAGCAAGTAAAATTTATGACCCACCAGAGTGACGGAATGGCAACGAGTGGTGTTGTGCCGAATCCAAAGCACGTTGTTCAGCGTGTACAGCAGCAAATAAACGTTATGAACCACCGGGGTGACGGAATGGCAACGTGTGGTGTTGTGCCGAATCCAAAGCACGTTGTTCAGCGTTACAGCAGCAAGTAAAAGTTATGACCCACCGGAGTGACGGAATGGCAACGAGTGGTGTTGTGCCGAATCCAAAGCACGTTGTTTAGCGTGTACAGCAGCAAATAAAAGTTATGACCCACCGGTGTGACGGAATGGCAACGTGTGGTGTTGTGCCGAATCCAAAGCACGTTGTTCAGCCTGTACAGCAGCAAGTAAAAATTATGACCCACCGGAGTGACGGAATGGCAACGAGTGATGTTGTGCCGAATCCAAAGCACGTTGTTCAGCGTGTACAGCAGCAAATAAAAGTTATGACCCACCGGTGTGACGGAATGGGAACGTGTGGTGTTGTGCCGAATCCAAAGCACGTTGGTCAGCCTGTACAGCAGCAAGTAAAAGTTATGACCCACCGGAGTGACGGAATGGCAACGAGTGGTGTTGTGCCGAATCCAAGGGACGTTGCTCAGCTTGTCAGCAGCAAGTAAAAGTTATGACCCACCGGAGTGACGGATTGGCAACGAGTGGTGTTGTGCCGAATCCAAAGCACGTTGTTCAGCCTGTACAGCAGCAAGTAAATGTTATTACCCACCGGAGTGACGGAATGGCAACGAGTAGTGTTGTGCCGAATCCAAAGCACGTTGTTCAGCGCGTACAGCAGCAAGTAAAAGTTATGACCCACCGGAGTGACGGAATGGCAACGAGTGGTGTTGTGCCGAATGCAAAGCACTTTGTTCAGCCTGTAGAGCAGCAAGTAAAAGTTATGACCCACCGGAGTTACGGAATGGCAACGAGTAGGGTTGTGCCGAATCCAAAGCACGTTGTTCAGCGTGTACAGGAGCCAGTAAAAATTATGTCCCACCGGAGTGGCAGAATAGCAACGAGTGGTGTTGTGCCGAAACCAAAGCACGTTGTTCAGCGTGTACAGCAGCAAGTAAAAGTTATGTCCCACCGGAGTGGCAGAAGAGCAACGAGTGGTGCTGTGCCGAAACCAAAACACGTTGTTCAGTGTGTACAGCAGCAAGTAAAATTTATGACCCATCTTAGTTACGGAATGGCAACGAGTGGCGTTGTGCCGAATCCAAAGCACGTTGTTCAGTGTGTACAACAGCCAGTAAAAGTTATGTCCCACCGGAGTGGCAGAATAGCAACGAGTGGTGTTGTGCCGAAACCTAAGCACGTTGTTCAGCGTGCACCGCAGCAAATAAAAGATATGACCCACCGGTGTGACGGAATGGCAACGTGTGGTGTTGTGCCGAAACCAAAGCACGTTGTTCAGCCTGTACAGCAGCAAGTAAATGTTATGAACCACCGGTGTGATGGAATGGCAACGTGTGGTGTTGTGTCGAAACCAAAGCACGTTGTTCAGCCTGTACAGCAGCAAGTAAAAGTTATGTCCCACCGGAGTGGCAGAATTGCAACGAGTGGTGTTGTGCCGAAACCAAAGCACGTTGTTCAGCGTGTACAGCAGCAAGTAAATGTTATGTCCCACCGGAGTGGCAGAATAGCAACGAGTGGTGTTGCGCCGAAACCAAAACACGTTGTTCAGTGTGTACAGCAGCAAGTAAAATTTATGACCCACCAGAGTGACGGAATGGCAACGAGTGGTGTTGCGCCGAAACCAAAACACGTTGTTCAGTGTGTACAGCAGCAAGTAAAATTTATGACCCACCAGAGTGACGGAATGGCAACGAGTGGTGTTGTGCCGAATCCAAAGCACGTTGTTCAGCGTGTACAGCAGCAAATAAACGTTATGAACCACCGGGGTGACGGAATGGCAACGTGTGGTGTTGTGCCGAATCCAAAGCACGTTGTTCAGCGTTACAGCAGCAAGTAAAAGTTATGTCCCACCGGAGTGGCAGAATAGCAACGAGTGGTGTTGTGCCGAAACCAAAACACGTTGTTCAGTGTGTACAGCAGCAAGTAAAAGTTATGTCCCGCCGGAGTGGCAGAATAGCAACGAGTGGTGTTCTGCCGAAACCAAAGCACGTTGTTCAGCGTGTACAGCAGCAAATAAAAGTTATGAACCACCGGTGTGACGGAATGGCAACGTGTGGTGTTGTGCCGAATCCAAAGCACGTTGTTGAGCCTGTACAGCAGCAAGTAAAAGTTATGACCCACCGGATTGATGGAATGGCAACGAGTGGTGTTCTGCCGAATCCAAAGCACGTTGTTCAGCCTGTACAGCAGCAAGTAAATGTTATGACCCATCGGAGTGACGGAATGGCAACGAGTAGTGTTGTGCCGAATCCAAAGCACGTTGTTCAGCGTGTACAGCAGCAAGTAAAAGTTATGACCCACGGGAGTGACGGAATGGCAACGAGTGGTGTTGTGCCGAATCCAAAGCACGTTGTTTAGCGTGTACAGCAGCAAATAAAAGTTATGACCCACCGGTGTGACGGAATGGCAACGTGTGGTGTTGTGCCGAATCCAAAGCACGTTGTTCAGCCTGTACAGCAGCAAGTAAAAATTATGACCCACCGGAGTGACGGAATGGCAACGAGTGATGTTGTGCCGAATCCAAAGCACGTTGTTCAGCGTGTACAGCAGCAAGTAAAAATTATGACCCACCGGAGTGACGGAATGGCAACGAGTGATGTTGTGCCGAATCCAAAGCACGTTGTTCAGCGTGTACAGCAGCAAATAAAAGTTATGACCCACCGGTGTGACGGAATGGCAAAGTGTGGTGTTGTGCCGAATCCAAAGCACGTTGGTCAGCCTGTACAGCAGCAAGTAAAAGTTATGACCCACCGGAGTGACGGAATGGCAACGAGTGGTGTTGTGCCGAATCCAAGGCACGTTGTTCAGCTTGTCAGCAGCAAGTAAAAGTTATGACCCACCGGAGTGACGAATTGGCAACGAGTGGTGTTGTGCCGAATCCAAAGCACGTTGTTCAGCCTGTACAGCAGCAAGTAAATGTTATTACCCACCGGAGGGACGGAATGGCAACGAGTAGTGTTGTGCCGAATCCAAAGCACGTTGTTCAGCGTGTACAGCAGCAAGTAAAAGTTATGACCCACCGGAGTGACGGAATGGCAACGAGTGGTGTTGTGTCGAATCCAAAGCAGGTTGTTCAGCGTGTACAGCAGCAAATAAAAGTTATGACCCACCGGTGTGACGGAATGGCAACGTGTGGTGTTGTGCCGAATCCAAAGCACGTTGTTCAGCGTGTACAGCAGCAAATAAAAGTTATGACCCACCGGTGTGACGGAATGGCAACGTGTGGTGTTGTGCCGAATCCAAAGCACGTTGTTCAGCCTGTACAGCAGCAAGCAAAAATTATGACCCACCGGAGTGACAGAATGGCAACGAGTGATGTGCCGAATCCAAAGCACGTTGTTCAGCGTGTACAGTAGGAAATAAAAGTTATGACCCACCGGTGCGACGGAATGGCAACGTGTGGTGTTGTGTCGAATCCAAAGCATGTTGTTCAGCCTGTTCAGCAGCAAGTAAAAGTTTTGACCCACCGGAGTGACGGAATGGCAACGAGTGGTGTTGTGCCGAATGCAAAGCACGTTGTTCAGCCTGTAGAGCAGCAAGTAAAAGTTATGACCCACCGGAGTTACGGAATGGCAACGAGTAGGGTTGTGCCGAATCCAAAGCACGTTGTTCAGCGTGTACAGCAGCAAGTAAAAGTTATGTCCCACCGGAGTGGCAGAATAGCAACGAGTGGTGTTGTGCCGAAACCTAAGCACGTTGTTCAGCTTGTCAGCAGCAAGTAAAAGTTATGACCCACCGGAGTGACGGATTGGCAACGAGTGGTGTTGTGCCGAATCCAAAGCACGTTGTTCAGCCTGTACAGCAGCAAGTAAATGTTATTACCCACCGGAGTGACGGAATGGCAACGAGTAGTGTTGTGCCGAATCCAAAGCACGTTGTTCAGCGTGTACAGCAGCAAGTAAAAGTTATGACCCACCGGAGTGACGGAATGGCAACGAGTGGTGTTGTGCCGAATCCAAAGCACGTTGTTCAGCGTGTACAGCAGCAAATAAAAGTTATGACCCACCGGTGTGACGGAATGGCAACGTGTGGTGTTGTGCCGAATCCAAAGCACGTTGTTCAGCGTGTACAGCAGCAAATAAAAGTTATGACCCACCGTTGGGACGGAATGGCAACGTGTGGTGTTGTGCCGAATCCAAAGCACGTTGTTCAGCCTGTACAGCAGCAAGTAAAAATTATGACCCACCGAAGTGACGGAATGGCAACGAGTGATGTGCCGAATCCAAAGCACGTTGTTCAGCGTGTACAGTAGGAAATAAAAGTTATGACCCACCGGTGTGACGGAATGGCAACGTGTGGTGTTGTGTCGAATCCGAAGCATGTTGTTCAGCCTGTACAGCAGCAAGTAAAAGTTTTGACCCACCGGAGTGACGGATTGGCAACGAGTGGTGTTGTGCCGAACGCAAAGCACTTTGTTCAGCCTGTAGAGCAGCAAGTAAAAGTTATGACCCACCGGAGTTACGGAATGGCAACGAGTAGGGTTGTGCCGAATCCAAAGCACGTTGTTCAGCGTGTACAGGAGCCAGTAAAAATTATGTCCCACCGGAGTGGCAGAATAGCAACGAGTGGTGTTGTGCCGAAACCAAAGCACGTTGTTCAGCGTGTACAGCAGCAAGTAAAGGTTATGTCCCACCGGAGTGGCAGAATAGCAACGAGTGGTGCTGTGCCGAAACCAAAACACGTTGTTCAGTGTGTACAGCAGCAAGTAAAATTTATGACCCATCTTAGTTACGGAATGGCAACGAGTGGCGTTGTGCCGAATCCAAAGCACGTTGTTCAGTGTGTACAACAGCCAGTAAAAGTTATGTCCCACCGGAGTGGCAGAATAGCAACGAGTGGTGTTGTGCCGAAACCTAAGCACGTTGTTCAGCGTGCACCGCAGCAAATAAAAGATATGACCCACCGGTGTGACGGAATGGCAACGTGTGGTGTTGTGCCGAAACCAAAGCACGTTGTTCAGCCTGTACAGCAGCAAGTAAATGTTATGAACCACCGGTGTGATGGAATGGCAACGTGTGGTGTGTGTGTCGAAACCAAAGCACGTTGTTCAGCCTGTACAGCAGCAAGTAAAAGTTATGACCCACCGGAGTGACGGAATGGCAACGAGTTGTGTTGTGCCGAATCCAAAGCACGTTGTTCAGCGTGTACAGCAGCCAGTAAAAGTTATGTCCCACCGGAGTGGCAGAATTGCAACGAGTGGTGTTGTGCCGAAACCAAAGCACGTTGTTCAGCGTGTACAGCAGCAAGTAAATGTTATGTCCCACCGGAGTGGCAAAATAGCAACGAGTGGTGTTGCGCCGAAACCAAAACACGTTGTTCAGTGTGTACAGCAGCAAGCAAAATTTATGACCCACCAGAGTGACGGAATGGCAACGAGTGGTGTTGCGCCGAAACCAAAACACGTTGTTCAGTGTGTACAGCAGCAAGTAAAATTTATGACCCACCAGAGTGACGGAATGGCAACGAGTGGTGTTGTGCCGAATCCAAAGCACGTTGTTCAGCGTGTACAGCAGCAAATAAACGTTATGAACCACCGGGGTGACGGAATGGCAACGTGTGGTGTTGTGCCGAATCCAAAGCACGTTGTTCAGCGTTACAGCAGCAAGTAAAAGTTATGTCCCACCGGAGTGGCAGAATAGCAACGAGTGGTGTTGTGCCGAAACCAAAACACGTTGTTCAGTGTGTACAGCAGCAAGTAAAAGTTATGTCCCGCCGGAGTGGCAGAATAGCAACGAGTGGTGTTCTGCCGAAACCAAAGCACGTTGTTCAGCGTGTACAGCAGCAAATAAAAGTTATGAACCACCGGTGTGACGGAATGGCAACGTGTGGTGTTGTGCCGAATCCAAAGCACGTTGTTGAGCCTGTACAGCAGCAAGTAAAAGTTATGACCCACCGGATTGATGGAATGGCAACGAGTGGTGTTGTGCCGAATCCAAAGCACGTTGTTCAGCCTGTACAGCAGCAAGTAAATGTTATGACCCATCGGAGTGACGGAATGGCAACGAGTAGTGTTGTGCCGAATCCAAAGCACGTTGTTCAGCGTGTACAGCAGCAAGTAAAAGTTATGACCCACGGGAGTGACGGAATGGCAACGAGTGGTGTTGTGCCGAATCCAAAGCACGTTGTTTAGCGTGTACAGCAGCAAATAAAAGTTATGACCCACCGGTGTGACGGAATGGCAACGTGTAGTGTTGTGCCGAATCCAAAGCACGTTGTTCAGCTTGTACAGCAGCAAGTAAAAATTATGACCCACCGGAGTGACGGAATGGCAACGAGTGATGTTGTGCCGAATCCAAAGCACGTTGTTCAGCGTGTACAGCAGCAAATAAAAGTTATGACCCACCGGTGTGACGGAATGGCAAAGTGTGGTGTTGTGCCGAATCCAAAGCACGTTGGTCAGCCTGTACAGCAGCAAGTAAAAGTTATGACCCACCGGAGTGACGGAATGGCAACGAGTAGTGTTGTGCCGAATCCAAAGCACGTTGTTCAGCGTGTACAGCAGCCAGTAAAAGTTATGTCCCACCGGAGTGGCAGAATAGCAACGAGTGGTGTTGTGCCGGAACCAAAGCACGTTGTTCAGCCTGTACAGCAGCAAGTAAAAGTTATGTCCCACCGGAGTGGCAGAATAGCAACGAGTGGTGTTGTGCCGAAACCAAAACACGTTGTTCAGTGTGTACAGCAGCAAGTAAAAGTTATGTCCCACCGGAGTGGCAGAATAGCAACGAGTGGTGTTGTGCCGAAACCTAAGCACGTTGTTCAGCGTGCACCGCAGCAAATAAAAGATATGACCCACCGGTGTGACGGAATGGCAACGTGTGGTGTTGTGCCGAAACCAAAGCACGTTGTTCAGCCTGTACAGCAGCAAGTAAATGTTATGAACCACCGGTGTGATGGAATGGCAACGTGTGGTGTTGTGTCGAAACCAAAGCACGTTGTTCAGCCTGTACAGCAGCAAGTAAAAGTTATGACCCACCGGAGTGACGGAATGGCAACGAGTGGTGTTGTGCCGAATCCAAAGCACGTTGTTCAGCGTGTACAGCAGCAAGTAAAAGTTATGTCCCACCGGAGTGGCAGAATAGCAACGAGTGGTGTTGTGCGAAACCAAAGCACGTTGTTCAGCGTGTACAGCAGCAAGTAAAAGTTATGACCCACCGGAGTGACGGAATGGCAACGAGTGGTGTTGTGCCGAAACCAAAGCACGTTGTTCAGCCTGTACAGCAGCAAGTAAAAGTTATGACCCACCGGAGTGACGGAATGGCAACGAGTGGTGTTGTGCCGAAACCAAAGCACGTTGTTCAGCGTGTACAGCAGCAAGTAAAAGTTATGTCCCACCGGAGTGGCAGAATAGCAACGAGTGGTGTTGTGCCGAAACCAAAGCACGTTGTTCAGCGTGTACAGCAGCAAGTAAATGTTATGTGCCACCGGAGTGGCAGAATAGCAACGAGTGGTGCTGTGCCGAAACCAAAACACGTTGTTCAGTGTGTACAGCAGCAAGTAAAATTTATGACCCACCGGAGTTGACGGAATGGCAACGAGTGGTGTTGTGCCGAATCCAAAGCACGTTGTTCAGTGTGTACAGCAGCAAGTAAAAGTTATGTCCCACCGGAGTGGCAGAATAGCAACGAGTGGTGTTGTGCCGAAACCAAAGCACGTTGTTCAGCGTGTACAGCAGCAAGTAAAAGTTATGACCCACCGGAGTGACGGAATGGCAACGAGTGGTGTTGTGCCGAATCCAAAGCACGTTGTTCAGCGTGTACAGCAGCAAGTAAAAGTTATGACCCACCGGAGTGACGGAATGGCAACGAGTGGTGTTGTGCCGAATCCAAAGCACGTTGTGCAGCCTGTACAGCAGCAAGTAAAAGTTATGACCCACCGGAGTGACGGAATGGCAACGAGTGAGTGTTGTGCCGAATCCAAAGCACGTTGTTCAGCGTGTACAGCAGCAAGTAAATGTTATGTCCCAACGGAGTGACAGAATAGCAACGAGTGGTGTTGTGCCGAAACCAAAGCACGTTGTTCAGCGTGTACAGCAGCAAGTAAAAGTTATGACCCACCGGAGTGACGGAATGGCAACGAGTGGTGTTGTGCCGAATCCAAAGCACGTTGTTCAGCGTGTACAGCAGCAAATAAAAGTTATGACCCACCGGTGTGACGGAATGGCAACGTGTGGTGTTGTGCCGAATCCAAAGCACGCTGTTCAGCGTGTACAGCAGCAAATAAAAGTTATGACCCACCGGTGTGACGGAATGGCAACGTGTGGTGTTGTGCCGAATCCAAAGCACGTTGTTCAGCCTGTACAGCAGCAAGTAAAAATTATGACCCACCGGAGTGACGGAATGGCAACGAGTGATGTGCCGAATCCAAAGCACGTTGTTCAGCGTGTACAGTAGGAAATAAAAGTTATGACCCACCGGTGTGACGGAATGGCAACGTGTGGTGTTGTGTCGAATCCAAAGCATGTTGTTCAGAATGTACAGCAGCAAGTAAAAGTTTTGACCCACCGGAGTGACGGAATGGCAACGAGTGGTGTTGTGCCGAATGCAAAGCACGTTGTTCAGCCATGTAGAGCAGCAAGTAAAAGTTATGACCCACCGGAGTTACGGAATGGCAACGAGTAGGGTTGTGCCGAATCCAAAGCACGTTGTTCAGCGTGTACAGCAGCCAGTAAAAATTATGTCCCATCGGAGTGGCAGAATGGCAACGAGTGGCGTTGTGCCGAATCCAAAGCACGTTGTTCAGTGTGTACAACAGCCAGTAAAAGTTATGTCCCACCGGAGTGGCAGAATAGCAACGAGTGGTGTTGTGCCGAAACCAAAGCATGTTGTTCACCGTGTACAGCAGCAAATAAAAGTTATGAACCACCGGTGTGACGGAATGGCAACGTGTGGTGTTGTGCCGAAACCAAAGCACGTTGTTCAGCCTGTACAGCAGCAAGTAAAAGTTATGAACCACCGGTGTGACGGAATGGCAACGTGTGGTGTTTTGCCGAAACGAAAGCACGTTGTTCAGCCTGTACAGCAGCAAGTAAAAGTTATGACCCACCGGAGTGACGGAATGGCAACGAGTAGTGTTGTGCCGAATCCAAAGCACGTTGTTCAGCGTGTACAGCAGCCAGTAAAAGTTATGTCCCACCGGAGTGGCAGAATAGCAACGAGTGGTGTTGTGCCGGAACCAAAGCACGTTGTTCAGCCTGTCAGAGCAGCGAGTAAAAGTTATGTCCCACCGGAGTGGCAGAATAGCAACGAGTGGTGTTGTGCCGAAACCTAAGCACGTTGTTCAGCGTGCACCGCAGCAAATGAAAGATATGACCCACCGGTGTGACGGAATGGCAACGTGTGGTGTTGTGCCGAAACCAAAGCACGTTGTTCAGCCTGTACAGCAGCAAGTAAATGTTATGAACCACCGGTGTGATGGAATGGCAACGTGTGGTGTTGTGTCGAAACCAAAGCACGTTGTTCAGCCTGTACAGCAGCAAGTAAAAGTTATGACCCACCGGAGTGACGGAATGGCAACGAGTTGTGTTGTGCCGAATCCAAAGCACGTTGTTCAGCGTGTACAGCAGCCAGTAAAAGTTATGTCCCACCGGAGTGGCAGAATTGCAACGAGTGGTGTTGTGCCGAAACCAAAGCACGTTGTTCAGCGTGTACAGCAGCAAGTAAATGTTATGTCCCACCGGAGTGGCAGAATAGCAACGAGTGGTGTTGCGCCGAAACCAAAACACGTTGTTCAGTGTGTACAGCAGCAAGTAAAATTTATGACCCACCAGAGTGACGGAATGGCAACGAGTGGTGTTGCGCCGAAACCAAAACACGTTGTTCAGTGTGTACAGCAGCAAGTAAAATTTATGACCCACCAGAGTGACGGAATGGCAACGAGTGGTGTTGTGCCGAATCCAAAGCACGTTGTTCAGCGTGTACAGCACAAAATAAACGTTATGAACCACCGGGGTGACGGAATGGCAACGTGTGGTGTTGTGCCGAATCCAAAGCACGTTGTTCAGCGTTACAGCAGCAAGTAAAAGTTATGTCCCGCCGGAGTGGCAGAATAGCAACGAGTGGTGTTCTGCCGAAACCAAAGCACGTTGTTCAGCGTGTACAGCAGCAAATAAAAGTTATGATCCACCGGTGTGACGGAATGGCAACGTGTGGTGTTGTGCCGAATCCAAAGCACGTTGTTGAGCCTGTACAGCAGCAAGTAAAAGTTATGACCCACCGGATTGATGGAATGGCAACGAGTGGTGTTGTGCCGAATCCAAAGCACGTTGTTCAGCCTGTACAGCAGCAAGTAAATGTTATGACCCACCGGAGTGACGGAATGGCAACGAGTGGTGTTGTGTCGAATCCAAAGCAGGTTGTTCAGCGTGTACAGCAGCAAATAAAAGTTATGACCCACCGGTGTGACGGAATGGCAACGTGTGGTGTTGTGCCGAATCCAAAGCACGTTGTTCAGCGTGTACAGCAGCAAATAAAAGTTATGACCCTCCGGTGTGACGGAATGGCAACGTGTGGTGTTGTGCCGAATCCAAAGCACGTTGTTCAGCCTGTACAGCAGCAAGCAAAAATTATGACCCACCGGAGTGACGGAATGGCAACGAGTGATGTGCCGAATCCAAAGCACGTTGTTCAGCGTGTACAGTAGGAAATAAAAGTTATGACCCACCGGTGTGACGGAATGGCAACGTGTGGTGTTGTGTCGAATCCAAAGCTTGTTGTTCAGCCTGTACAGCAGCAAGTAAAAGTTTTGACCCACCGGAGTGACGGAATGGCAACGAGTGGTGTTGTGCCGAATGCAAAGCACGTTGTTCAGCCTGTAGAGCAGCAAGTAAAAGTTATGACCCACCGGAGTTACGGAATGGCAACGAGTAGGGTTGTGCCGAATCCAAAGCACGTTGTTCAGCGTGTACAGCAGCCAGTAAAAATTATGTCCCACCGGAGTGGCAGAATAGCAACGAGTGGTGTTGTGCCGAAACCAAAGCACGTTGTTCAGCGTGTACAGCAGCAAGTAAATGTTATGTGCCACCGGAGTGGCAGAATAGCAACGAGTGGTGCTGTGCCGAAACCAAAACACGTTGTTCAGTGTGTACAGCAGCAAGTAAAATTTATGACCCATCGGAGTTACGGAATGGCAACGAGTGGCGTTGTGCCGAATCCAAAGCACGTTGTTCAGTGTGTACAGCAGCCAGTAAAAGTTATGTCCCACCGGAGTGGCAGAATAGCAACGAGTGGTGTTGTGCCGAAACCAAAGCATGTTGTTCACCGTGTACAGCAGCAAATAAAAGTAATGAACCACCGGTGTGACGGAATGGCAACGTGTGGTGTTGTGCCGAATCCAAAGCACGTTGTTCAGCCTGTACAGCAGCAAGTAAAAGTTATGTCCCACCGGAGTGGCCGAATTGCAACGAGTGGTGTTGTGCCGAAACCAAAGCACGTTGTTCAGCGTGTACAGCAGCAAGTAAAAGTTATGTCCCACCGGAGTGGCAGAATAGCAACGAGTGGTGTTGCGCCGAAACCAAAGCACGTTGTTCAGCGTGTACAGCAGCAAGTAAAATTTATGACCCACCAGAGTGACGGAATGGCAACGAGTGGTGTTGCGCCGAAACCAAAGCACGTTGTTCAGTGTGTACAGCAGCAAGTAAAATTTATGACCCACCGGAGTGACGGAATGGCAACGAGTGGTGTTGTGCCGAAACCAAAGCACGTTGTTCAGCGTGTACAGCAGCAAGTAAAATGTTATGACCCACCGGAGTGACGGAATGGCAACGAGTGGTGTTGTGCCGAAACCAAAGCACGTTGTTCAGCGTGTACAGCAGCAAGTAAAAGTTATGACCCACCGGAGTGACGGAATGGCAACGAGTGGTGTTGTGCCGAATCCAAAGCACGTTGTTCAGCGTGTACAGCAGCAAGTAAAAGTTATGTCCCACCGGAGTGGCAGAATAGTAACGAGTGGTGTTGTGCCGAAACCAAAACACGTTGTTCAGTGTGTACAGAAGCAAGTAAAAGTTATGTCCCACCGGAGTGGCAGAATAGCAACGAGTGGTGTTGTGCCGAAACCTAAGCACGTTGTTCAGCGTGCACCGCAGCAAATAAAAGATATGACCCACCGGTGTGACGGAATGGCAACGTGTGGTGTTGTGCCGAAACCAAAGCACGTTGTTCAGCCTGTACAGCAGCAAGTAAAAGTTATGACCCACCGGAGTGACGGAATGGCAACGAGTTGTGTTGTGCCGAATCCAAAGCACGTTGTTCAGCGTGTACAGCAGCCAGTAAAAGTTATGTCCCACCGGAGTGGCAGAATTGCAACGAGTGGTGTTGTGCCGAAACCAAAGCACGTTGTTCAGCGTGTACAGCAGCAAGTAAATGTTATGTCCCACCGGAGTGGCAGAATAGCAACGAGTGGTGTTGCGCCGAAACCAAAACACGTTGTTCAGTGTGTACAGCAGCAAGTAAAATTTATGACCCACCAGAGTGACGGAATGGCAACGAGTGGTGTTGCGCCGAAACCAAAACACGTTGTTCAGTGTGTACAGCAGCAAGTAAAATTTATGACCCACCAGAGTGACGGAATGGCAACGAGTGGTGTTGTGCCGAATCCAAAGCACGTTGTTCAGCGTGTACAGCACCAAATAAACGTTATGAACCACCGGGTGACGGAATGGCAACGTGTGGTGTTGTGCCGAATCCAAAGCACGTTGTTCAGCGTTACAGCAGCAAGTAAAAGTTATGTCCCACCGGAGTGGCAGAATAGCAACGAGTGGTGTTGTGCCGAAACCAAAACACGTTGTTCAGTGTGTACAGCAGCAAGTAAAAGTTATGTCCCGCCGGAGTGGCAGAATAGCAACGAGTGGTGTTCTGCCGAAACCAAAGCACGTTGTTCAGCGTGTACAGCAGCAAATAAAAGTTATGATCCACCGGTGTGACGGAATGGCAACGTGTGGTGTTGTGCCGAATCCAAAGCACGTTGTTGAGCCTGTACAGCAGCAAGTAAAAGTTATGACCCACCGGATTGATGGAATGGCAACGAGTGGTGTTCTGCCGAAACCAAAGCACGTTGTTCAGCGTGTACAGCAGCAAATAAAAGTTATGATCCACCGGTGTGACGGAATGGCAACGTGTGGTGTTGTGCCGAATCCAAAGCACGTTGTTGAGCCTGTACAGCAGCAAGTAAAAGTTATGACCCACCGGAGTGACGGAATGGCAACGAGTGGTGTTGTGTCGAATCCAAAGCAGGTTGTTCAGCGTGTACAGCAGCAAATAAAAGTTATGACCCACCGGTGTGACGGAATGGCAACGTGTGGTGTTGTGCCGAATCCAAAGCACGTTGTTCAGCGTGTACAGCAGCAAATAAAAGTTATGACCCTCCGGTGTGACGGAATGGCAACGTGTGGTGTTGTGCCGAATCCAAAGCACGTTGTTCAGCCTGTACAGCAGCAAGCAAAAATTATGACCCACCGGAGTTACGGAACGGCAACGAGTGATGTGCCGAATCCAAAGTGCGTTGTTCAGCGTGTAGAGTAGGAAATAAAAGTTATGACCCACCGGTGTGACGGAATGGCAACGTGTGGTGTTGTGTCGAATCCAAAGCTTGTTGTTCAGCCTGTACAGCAGCAAGTAAAAGTTTTGACCCACCGGAGTGACGGAATGGCAACGAGTGGTGTTGTGCCGAATGCAAAGCACGTTGTTCAGCCTGTAGAGCAGCAAGTAAAAGTTATGACCCACCGGAGTTACGGAATGGCAACGAGTAGGGTTGTGCCGAATCCAAAGCACGTTGTTCAGCGTGTACAGCAGCCAGTAAAAATTATGTCCCACCGGAGTGGCAGAATAGCAACGAGTGGTGTTGTGCCGAAACCAAAGCACGTTGTTCAGCGTGTACAGCAGCAAGTAAATGTTATGTGCCACCGGAGTGGCAGAATAGCAACGAGTGGTGCTGTGCCGAAACCAAAACACGTTGTTCAGTGTGTACAGCAGCAAGTAAAATTTATGACCCATCGGAGTTACGGAATGGCAACGAGTGGCGTTGTGCCGAATCCAAAGCACGTTGTTCAGTGTGTACAACAGCCAGTAAAAGTTATGTCCCACCGGAGTGGCAGAATAGCAACGAGTGGTGTTGTGCCGAAACCAAAGCATGTTGTTCACCGTGTACAGCAGCAAATAAAAGTAATGAACCACCGGTGTGACGGAATGGCAACGTGTGGTGTTGTGCCGAATCCAAAGCACGTTGTTCAGCCTGTACAGCAGCAAGTAAAAGTTATGTCCCACCGGAGTGGCAGAATTGCAACGAGTGGTGTTGTGCCGAAACCAAAGCACGTTGTTCAGCGTGTACAGCAGCAAGTAAATGTTATGTCCCACCGGAGTGGCAGAATAGCAACGAGTGGTGTTGCGCCGAAACCAAAACACGTTGTTCAGTGTGTACAGCAGCAAGTAAAATTTATGACCCACCAGAGTGACGGAATTGCAACGAGTGGTGTTGCGCCGAAACCAAAACACGTTGTTCAGTGTGTACAGCAGCAAGTAAAATTTATGACCCACCAGAGTGACGGAATGGCAACGAGTGGTGTTGCGCCGAAACCAAAACACGTTGTTCAGTGTGTACAGCAGCAAGTAAAATTTGTGACCCACCAGAGTGACGGAATGGCAACGAGTGGTGTTGTGCCGAATCCAAAGCACGTTGTTCAGCGTGTACAGCAGCAAATAAACGTTATGAACCACCGGGGTGACGGAATGGCAACGTGTGGTGTTGTGCCGAATCCAAAGCACGTTGTTCAGCGTTACAGCAGCAAGTAAAAGTTATGTCCCACCGGAGTGGCAGAATAGCAACGAGTGGTGTTGTGCCGAAACCAAAACACGTTGTTCAGTGTGTACAGCAGCAAGTAAAAGTTATGTCCCGCCGGAGTGGCAGAATAGCAACGAGTGGTGTTCTGCCGAAACCAAAGCACGTTGTTCAGCGTGTACAGCAGCAAATAAAAGTTATGATCCACCGGTGTGACGGAATGGCAACGTGTGGTGTTGTGCCGAATCCAAAGCACGTTGTTGAGCCTGTACAGCAGCAAGTAAAAGTTATGACCCACCGGATTGATGGAATGGCAACGAGTGGTGTTGTGCCGAATCCAAAGCACGTTGTTCAGCCTGTACAGCAGCAAGTAAATGTTATGACCCACCGGAGTGACGGAATGGCAACGAGTGGTGTTGTGCCGAAACGAAAGCACGTTGTTCAGCCTGTACAGCAGCAAGTAAAAGTTATGACCCACCGGAGTGACGGAATGGCAACGAGTAGTGTTGTGCCGAATCCAAAGCACGTTGTTCAGCGTGTACAGCAGCCAGTAAAAGTTATGTCCCACCGGAGTGGCAGAATAGCAACGAGTGGTGTTGTGCCGGAACCAAAGCACGTTGTTCAGCCTGTACAGCAGCAAGTAAAAGTTATGTCCCACCGGAGTGGCAGAATAGCAACGAGTGGTGCTGTGCCGAAACCAAAGCACGTTGTTCAGCCTGTACAGCAGCAAGTAAAAGTTATGAACCACCGGTGTGACGGAATGGCAACGTGTGGTGTTTTGCCGAAACGAAAGCACGTTGTTCAGCCTGTACAGCAGCAAGTAAAAGTTATGACCCACCGGAGTGACGGAATGGCAACGAGTAGTGTTGTGCCGAATCCAAAGCACGTTGTTCAGCGTGTACAGCAGCCAGTAAAAGTTATGTCCCACCGGAGTGGCAGAATAGCAACGAGTGGTGTTGTGCCGGAACCAAAGCACGTTGTTCAGCCTGTACAGCAGCAAGTAAAAGTTATGTCCCACCGGAGTGGCAGAATAGTAACGAGTGGTGTTGTGCCGAAACCAAAACACGTTGTTCAGTGTGTACAGAAGCAAGTAAAAGTTATGTCCCACCGGAGTGGCAGAATAGCAACGAGTGGTGTTGTGCCGAAACCTAAGCACGTTGTTCAGCGTGCACCGCAGCAAATAAAAGATATGACCCACCGGTGTGACGGAATGGCAACGTGTGGTGTTGTGCCGAAACCAAAGCACGTTGTTCAGCCTGTACAGCAGCAAGTAAATGTTATGAACCACCGGTGTGATGGAATGGCAACGTGTGGTGTTGTGTCGAAACCAAAGCACGTTGTTCAGCCTGTACAGCAGCAAGTAAAAGTTATGACCCACCGGAGTGACGGAATGGCAACGAGTTGTGTTGTGCCGAATCCAAAGCACGTTGTTCAGCGTGTACAGCAGCCAGTAAAAGTTATGTCCCACCGGAGTGGCAGAATTGCAACGAGTGGTGTTGTGCCGAAACCAAAGCACGTTGTTCAGCGTGTACAGCAGCAAGTAAATGTTATGTCCCACCGGAGTGGCAGAATAGCAACGAGTGGTGTTGCGCCGAAACCAAAACACGTTGTTCAGTGTGTACAGCAGCAAGTAAAATTTATGACCCACCAGAGTGACGGAATTGCAACGAGTGGTGTTGCGCCGAAACCAAAACACGTTGTTCAGTGTGTACAGCAGCAAGTAAAATTTATGACCCACCAGAGTGACGGAATGGCAACGAGTGGTGTTGCGCCGAAACCAAAACACGTTGTTCAGTGTGTACAGCAGCAAGTAAAATTTATGACCCACCAGAGTGACGGAATGGCAACGAGTGGTGTTGTGCCGAATCCAAAGCACGTTGTTCAGCGTGTACAGCACCAAATAAACGTTATGAACCACCGGGTGACGGAATGGCAACGTGTGGTGTTGTGCCGAATCCAAAGCACGTTGTTCAGCGTTACAGCAGCAAGTAAAAGTTATGTCCCACCGGAGTGGCAGAATAGCAACGAGTGGTGTTGTGCCGAAACCAAAACACGTTGTTCAGTGTGTACAGCAGCAAGTAAAAGTTATGTCCCGCCGGAGTGGCAGAATAGCAACGAGTGGTGTTCTGCCGAAACCAAAGCACGTTGTTCAGCGTGTACAGCAGCAAATAAAAGTTATGATCCACCGGTGTGACGGAATGGCAACGTGTGGTGTTGTGCCGAATCCAAAGCACGTTGTTGAGCCTGTACAGCAGCAAGTAAAAGTTATGACCCACCGGATTGATGGAATGGCAACGAGTGGTGTTGTGCCGAATCCAAAGCACGTTGTTCAGCCTGTACAGCAGCAAGTAAATGTTATGACCCACCGGAGTGACGGAATGGCAACGAGTGGTGTTGTGTCGAATCCAAAGCAGGTTGTTCAGCGTGTACAGCAGCAAATAACAGTTATGACCCACCGGTGTGACGGAATGGCAACGTGTGGTGTTGTGCCGAATCCAAAGCACGTTGTTCAGCGTGTACAGCAGCAAATAAAAGTTATGACCCTCCGGTGTGACGGAATGGCAACGTGTGGTGTTGTGCCGAATCCAAAGCACGTTGTTCAGCCTGTACAGCAGCAAGCAAAAATTATGACCCACCGGAGTGGCGGAATGGCAACAGAGTGATGTGCCGAATCCAAAGCACGTTGTTCAGCGTGTACAGTAGGAAATAAAAGTTATGACCCACCGGTGTGACGGAATGGCAACGTGTGGTGTTGTGTCGAATCCAAAGCTTGTTGTTCAGCCTGTACAGCAGCAAGTAAAAGTTTTGACCCACCGGAGTGACGGAATGGCAACGAGTGGTGTTGTGCCGAATGCAAAGCACGTTGTTCAGCCTGTAGAGCAGCAAGTAAAAGTTATGACCCACCGGAGTTACGGAATGGCAACGAGTAGGGTTGTGCCGAATCCAAAGCACGTTGTTCAGCGTGTACAGCAGCCAGTAAAAATTATGTCCCACCGGAGTGGCAGAATAGCAACGAGTGGTGTTGTGCCGAAACCAAAGCACGTTGTTCAGCGTGTACAGCAGCAAGTAAATGTTATGTGCCACCGGAGTGGCAGAATAGCAACGAGTGGTGCTGTGCCGAAACCAAAACACGTTGTTCAGTGTGTACAGCAGCAAGTAAAATTTATGACCCATCGGAGTTACGGAATGGCAACGAGTGGCGTTGTGCCGAATCCAAAGCACGTTGTTCAGTGTGTACAACAGCCAGTAAAAGTTATGTCCCACCGGAGTGGCAGAATAGCAACGAGTGGTGTTGTGCCGAAACCAAAGCATGTTGTTCACCGTGTACAGCAGCAAATAAAAGTAATGAACCACCGGTGTGACGGAATGGCAACGTGTGGTGTTGTGCCGAATCCAAAGCACGTTGTTCAGCCTGTACAGCAGCAAGTAAAAGTTATGACCCACCGGAGTGACGGAATGCAAAGAGTGGTGTTGTGCCGAAACCAAAGCACGTTGTGCAGCCTGTACAGCAGCAAGTAAAAGTTATGACCCACCGGAGTGACGGAATGGCAATGAGTAGTGTTGTGCCGAATCGAAAGCACGTTGTTCAGCGTGTACAGCAGCCAGTAAATGTTATGTCCCAACGGAGTGACAGAATAGCAACGAGTGGTGTTGTGCCGAAACCTAAGCACGTTGTTCAGCTTGTCAGCAGCAAGTAAAAGTTATGACCCACCGGAGTGACGGATTGGCAACGAGTGGTGTTGTGCCGAATCCAAAGCACGTTGTTCAGGCTGTACAGCAGCAAGTAAATGTTATTACCCACCGGAGTGACGGAATGGCAACGAGTAGTGTTGTGCCGAATCCAAAGCACGTTGTTCAGCGTGTACAGCAGCAAGTAAAAGTTATGACCCACCGGAGTGACGGAATGGCAACGAGTGGTGTTGTGCCGAATCCAAAGCACGTTGTTCAGCGTGTACAGCAGCAAATAAAAGTTATGACCCACCGGTGTGACGGAATGGCACACGTGTGGTGTTGTGCCGAATCCAAAGCACGCTGTTCAGCGTGTACAGCAGCAAATAAAAGTTATGACCCACCGGTGTGACGGAATGGCAACGTGTGGTGTTGTGCCGAATCCAAAGCACGTTGTTCAGCCTGTACAGCAGCAAGTAAAAATTATGACCCACCGGAGTGACGGAATGGCAACGAGTGATGTGCCGAATCCAAAGCACGTTGTTCAGCGTGTACAGTAGGAAATAAAAGTTATGACCCACCGGTGTGACGGAATGGCAACGTGTGGTGTTGTGGCGAATCCAAAGCATGTTGTTCAGAATGTACAGCAGCAAGTAAAAGTTTTGACCCACCGGAGTGACGGAATGGCAACGAGTGGTGTTGTGCCGAATGCAAAGCACGTTGTTCAGCCTGTAGAGCAGCAAGGAAAAGTTATGACCCACCGGAGTTACGGAATGGCAACGAGTAGGGTTGTGCCGAATCCAAAGCACGTTGTTCAGCGTGTACAGCAGCCAGTAAAAATTATGTCCCACCGGAGTGGCAGAATAGCAACGAGTGGTGTTGTGCCGAAACCAAAGCACGTTGTTTAGCGTGTACAGCAGCAAGTAAAAGTTATGTCCCACCGGAGTGGCAGAATAGCAACGAGTGGTGCTGTGCCGAAACCAAAACACGTTGTTCAGTGTGTACAGTAGCAAGTAAAATTTATGACCCATCGGAGTTACGGAATGGCAACGAGTGGCGTTGTGCCGAATCCAAAGCACGTTGTTCAGTGTGTACAACAGCCAGTAAAAGTTATGTCCCACCGGAGTGGCAGAATAGCAACGAGTGGTGTTGTGCCGAAACCAAAGCATGTTGTTCACCGTGTACAGCAGCAAATAAAAGTTATGAACCACCGGTGTGACGGAATGGCAACGTGTGGTGTTGTGCCGAAACCAAAGCACGTTGTTCAGCCCGTACAGCAGCAAGTAAAAGTTATGAACCACCGGTGTGACGGAATGGCAACGTGTGGTGTTTTGCCGAAACGAAAGCACGTTGTTCAGCGTGTACAGCAGCCAGTAAAAGTTATGTCCCACCGGAGTGGCAGAATAGCAACGAGTGGTGTTGTGCCGGAACCAAAGCACGTTGTTGAGCCTGTACAGCAGCAAGTAAAAGTTATGTCCCACCGGAGTGGCAGAATAGTAACGAGTGGTGTTGTGCCGAAACCAAAACACGTTGTTCAGTGTGTACAGAAGCAAGTAAAAGTTATGTCCCACCGGAGTGGCAGAATAGCAACGAGTGGTGTTGTGCCGAAACCTAGGCACGTTGTTCAGCGTTCACCGCAGCAAATAAAAGATATGACCCACCGGTGTGACGGAATGGCAACGTGTGGTGTTGTGCCGAAACCAAAGCACGTTGTTCAGCCTGTACAGCAGCAAGTAAATGTTATGAACCACCGGTGTGATGGAATGGCAACGTGTGGTGTTGTGTCGAAACCAAAGCACGTTGTTCAGCCTGTACAGCAGCAAGTAAAAGTTATGACCCACCGGAGTGACGGAATGGCAACGAGTTGTGTTGTGCCGAATCCAAAGCACATTGTTCAGCCTGTACAGCAGCAAGTAAATGTTATGTCCCACCGGAGTGGCAGAATAGCAACGAGTGGTGTTGCGCCGAAACCAAAACACGTTGTTCAGTGTGTACAGCAGCAAGTAAAATTTATGACCCACCAGAGTGACGGAATGGCATCGAGTGGTGTTGTGCCGAATCCAAAGCACGTTGTTCAGCGTGTACAGCAGCAAATAAACGTTATGAACCACCGGGGTGACGGAATGGCAGCGTGTGGTGTTTTGCCAAAACGAAAGCACGTTGTTCAGCCTGTACAGCAGCAAGTAAATGTTATGACCCACCGGAGTGACGGAATGGCAACGAGTAGTGTTGTGCCGAATCCAAAGCACGTTGTTCAGCGTGTACAGCAGCCAGTAAAAGTTATGTCCCACCGGAGTGGCAGAATAGCAACGAGTGGTGTTGTGCCGGAACCAAAGCACGTTGTTCAGCCTGTACAGCAGCAAGTAAAAGTTATGTCCCACCGGAGTGGCAGAATAGTAACGAGTGGTGTTGTGCCGAAACCAAAACGCGTTGTTCAGTGTGTACAGAAGCAAGTAAAAGTTATGTCCCACCGGAGTGGCAGAATAGCAACGAGTGGTGTTGTGCCGAAACCTAAGCACGTTGTTCAGCGTGCACCGCAGCAAATAAAAGATATGACCCACCGGTGTGACGGAATGGCATCGTGTGGTGTTGTGCCGAAACCAAAGCACGTTGTTCAGCCTGTACAGCAGCAAGTAAATGTTATGAACCACCGGTGTGATGGAATGGCAACGTGTGGTGTTGTGTCGAAACCAAAGCACGTTGTTCAGCCTGTGCAGCAGCAAGTAAAAGTTATGACCCACCGGAGTGACGGAATGGCAACGAGTTGTGTTGTGCCGAATCCAAAGCACGTTGTTCAGCGTGTACAGCAGCCAGTAAAAGTTATGTCCCACCGGAGTGGCAGAATTGAAACGAGTGGTGTTGTGCCGAAACCAAAGCACGTTGTTCAGCGTGTACAGCAGCAAGTAAATGTTATGTCCCACCGGAGTGGCAGAATAGCAACGAGTGGTGTTGCGCCGAAACCAAAACACGTTGTTCAGTGTGTACAGCAGCAAGTAAAATTTATGACCCACCAGAGTGACGGAATTGCAACGAGTGGTGTTGCGCCGAAACCAAAACACGTTGTTCAGTGTGTACAGCAGCAAGTAAAATTTATGACCCACCAGAGTGACGGAATGGCAACGAGTGGTGTTGCGCCGAAACCAAAACACGTTGTTCAGTGTGTACAGCAGCAAGTAAAATTTATGACCCACCAGAGTGACGGAATGGCAACGAGTGGTGTTGTGCCGAATCCAAAGCACGTTGTTCAGCGTGTACAGCACCAAATAAACGTTATGAACCACCGGGTGACGGAATGGCAACGTGTGGTGTTGTGCCGAATCCAAAGCACGTTGTTCAGCGTTACAGCAGCAAGTAAAAGTTATGTCCCACCGGAGTGGCAGAATAGCAACGAGTGGTGTTGTGCCGAAACCAAAACACGTTGTTCAGTGTGTACAGCAGCAAGTAAAAGTTATGTCCCGCCGGAGTGGCAGAATAGCAACGAGTTGTGTTCTGCCGAAACCAAAGCACGTTGTTCAGCGTGTACAGCAGCAAATAAAAGTTATGATCCACCGGTGTGACGGAATGGCAACGTGTGGTGTTGTGCCGAATCCAAAGCACGTTGTTGAGCCTGTACAGCAGCAAGTAAAAGTTATGACCCACCGGATTGATGGAATGGCAACGAGTGGTGTTGTGCCGAATCCAAAGCACGTTGTTCAGCCTGTACAGCAGCAAGTAAATGTTATGACCCACCGGAGTGACGGAATGGCAACGAGTGGTGTTGTGTCGAATCCAAAGCAGGTTGTTCAGCGTGTACAGCAGCAAATAAAAGTTATGACCCACCGGTGTGACGGAATGGCAACGTGTGGTGTTGTGCCGAATCCAAAGCACGTTGTTCAGCGTGTACAGCAGCAAATAAAAGTTATGACCCTCCGGTGTGACGGAATGGCAACGTGTGGTGTTGTGCCGAATCCAAAGCACGTTGTTCAGCCTGTACAGCAGCAAGCAAAAATTATGACCCACCGGAGTGACGGAATGGCAACAAGTGATGTGCCGAATCCAAAGCACGTTGTTCAGCGTGTACAGTAGGAAACAAAAGTTATGACCTACCGGTGTGACGGAATGGCAACGTGTGGTGTTGTGTCGAATCCAAAGCTTGTTGTTCAGCCTGTACAGCAGCAAGTAAAAGTTTTGACCCACCGGAGTGACGGAATGGAAAAGAGTGGTGTTGTGCCGAATGCAAAGCACGTTGTTCAGCCTGTAGAGCAGCAAGTAAAAGTTATGACCCACCGGAGTTACGGAATGGCAACGAGTAGGGTTGTGCCGAATCCAAAGCACGTTGTTCAGCGTGTACAGCAGCCAGTAAAAATTATGTCCCACCGGAGTGGCAGAATAGCAACGAGTGGTGTTGCGCCGAAACCAAAGCACGTTGTTCAGCGTGTACAGCAGCAAGTAAATGTTATGTGCCACCGGAGTGGCAGAATAGCAACGAGTGGTGCTGTGCCGAAACCAAAACACGTTGTTCAGTGTGTACAGCAGCAAGTAAAATTTATGACCCATCGGAGTTACGGAATGGCAACGAGTGGCGTTGTGCCGAATCCAAAGCACGTTGTTCAGTGTGTACAACAGCAAGTAAAAGTTATGACCCACCGGAGTGACGGAATGCAAAGAGTGGTGTTGTGCCGAAACCAAAGCACGTTGTGCAGCCTGTACAGCAGCAAGTAAAAGTTATGACCCACCGGAGTGACGGAATGGCAATGAGTAGTGTTGTGCCGAATCGAAAGCACGTTGTTCAGCGTGTACAGCAGCCAGTAAATGTTATGTACCAACGGAGTGACAGAATAGCAACGAGTGGTGTTGTGCCGAAACCTAAGCACGTTGTTCAGCTTGTCAGCAGCAAGTAAAAGTTATGACCCACCGGAGTGACGGATTGGCAACGAGTGGTGTTGTGCCGAATCCAAAGCACGTTGTTCAGGCTGTACAGCAGCAAGTAAATGTTATTACCCACCGGAGTGACGGAATGGCAACGAGTAGTGTTGTGCCGAATCCAAAGCACGTTGTTCAGCGTGTACAGCAGCAAGTAAAAGTTATGACCCACCGGAGTGACGGAATGGCAACGAGTGGTGTTGTGCCGAATCCAAAGCACGTTGTTCAGCGTGTACAGCAGCAAATAAAAGTTATGACCCACCGGTGTGACGGAATGGACACGTGTGGTGTTGTGCCGAATCCAAAGCACGCTGTTCAGCGTGTACAGCAGCAAATAAAAGTTATGACCCACCGGTGTGACGGAATGGCAACGTGTGGTGTTGTGCCGAATCCAAAGCACGTTGTTCAGCCTGTACAGCAGCAAGTAAAAATTATGACCCACCGGAGTGACGGAATGGCAACGAGTGATGTGCCGAATCCAAAGCACGTTGTTCAGCGTGTACAGTAGGAAATAAAAGTTATGACCCACCGGTGTGACGGAATGGCAACGTGTGGTGTTGTGTCGAATCCAAAGCATGTTGTTCAGAATGTACAGCAGCAAGTAAAAGTTTTGACCCACCGGAGTGACGGAATGGCAACGAGTGGTGTTGTGCCGAATGCAAAGCACGTTGTTCAGCCTGTAGAGCAGCAAGGAAAAGTTATGACCCACCGGAGTTACGGAATGGCAACGAGTAGGGTTGTGCCGAATCCAAAGCACGTTGTTCAGCGTGTACAGCAGCCAGTAAAAATTATGTCCCACCGGAGTGGCAGAATAGCAACGAGTGGTGTTGTGCCGAAACCAAAGCACGTTGTTTAGCGTGTACAGCAGCAAGTAAAAGTTATGTCCCACCGGAGTGGCAGAATAGCAACGAGTGGTGCTGTGCCGAAACCAAAACACGTTGTTCAGTGTGTACAGTAGCAAGTAAAATTTATTACCCATCGGAGTTACGGAATGGCAACGAGTGGCGTTGTGCCGAATCCAAAGCACGTTGTTCAGTGTGTACAACAGCCAGTAAAAGTTATGTCCCACCGGAGTGGCAGAATAGCAACGAGTGGTGTTGTGCCGAAACCAAAGCATGTTGTTCACCGTGTACAGCAGCAAATAAAAGTTATGAACCACCGGTGTGACGGAATGGCAACGTGTGGTGTTGTGCCGAAACCAAAGCACGTTGTTCAGCCTGTACAGCAGCAAGTAAAAGTTATGAACCACCGGTGTGACGGAATGGCAACGTGTGGTGTTTTGCCGAAACGAAAGCACGTTGTTCAGCGTGTACAGCAGCCAGTAAAATTTATGTCCCACCGGAGTGGCAGAATAGCAACGAGTGGTGTTGTGCCGGAACCAAAGCACGTTGTTGAGCCTGTACAGCAGCAAGTAAAAGTTATGTCCCACCGGAGTGGCAGAATAGTAACGAGTGGTGTTGTGCCAAAACCAAAACACGTTGTTCAGTGTGTACAGAAGCAAGTAAAAGTTATGTCCCACCGGAGTGGCAGAATAGCAACGAGTGGTGTTGTGCCGAAACCTAGGCACGTTGTTCAGCGTTCACCGCAGCAAATAAAAGATATGACCCACCGGTGTGACGGAATGGCAACGTGTGGTGTTGTGCCGAAACCAAAGCACGTTGTTCAGCCTGTACAGCAGCAAGTAAATGTTATGAACCACCGGTGTGATGGAATGGCAACGTGTGGTGTTGTGTCGAAACCAAAGCACGTTGTTCAGCCTGTACAGCAGCAAGTAAAAGTTATGACCCACCGGAGTGACGGAATGGCAACGAGTTGTGTTGTGCCGAATCCAAAGCACGTTGTTCAGCGTGTACAGCAGCCAGTAAAAGTTATGTCCCACCGGAGTGGCAGAATTGCAACGAGTGGTGTTGTGCCGAAACCAAAGCACGTTGTTCAGCGTGTACAGCAGCAAGTAAATGTTATGTCCCACCGGAGTGGCAGAATAGCAACGAGTGGTGTTGCGCCGAAACCAAAACACGTTGTTCAGTGTGTACAGCAGCAAGTAAAATTTATGACCCACCAGAGTGACGGAATTGCAACGAGTGGTGTTGCGCCGAAACCAAAACACGTTGTTCAGTGTGTACAGCAGCAAGTAAAATTTATGACCCACCAGAGTGACGGAATGGCATCGAGTGGTGTTGTGCCGAATCCAAAGCACGTTGTTCAGCGTGTACAGCAGCAAATAAACGTTATGAACCACCGGGGTGACGGAATGGCAGCGTGTGGTGTTGTGCCGAATCCAAAGCACGTTGTTCAGCGTTACAGCAGCAAGTAAAAGTTATGTCCCACCGGAGTGGCAGAATAGCAACGAGTGGTGTTGTGCCGAAACCAAAACACGTTGTTCAGTGTGTACAGCAGCAAGTAAAAGTTATGTCCCGCCGGAGTGGCAGAATAGCAACGAGTGGTGTTCTGCCGAAACCAAAGCACGTTGTTCAGCGTGTACAGCAGCAAATAAAAGTTATGAACCACCGGTGTGACGGAATGGCAACGTGTGGTGTTGTGCCGAATCCAAAGCACGTTGTTGAGCCTGTACAGCAGCAAGTAAAAGTTATGACCCACCGGATTGATGGAATGGCAACGAGTGGTGTTGTGCCGAATCCAAAGCACGTTGTTCAGCCTGTACAGCAGCAAGTAAATGTTATGACCCATCGGAGTGACGGAATGGCAACGAGTAGTGTTGTGCCGAATCCAAAGCACGTTGTTCAGCGTGTACAGGAGCAAGTAAAAGTTATGACCCACGGGAGTGACGGAATGGCAACGAGTGGTGTTGTGCCGAATCCAAAGCACGTTGTTTAGCGTGTACAGCAGCAAATAAAAGTTATGACCCACCGGTGTGACGGAATGGCAACGTGTGGTGTGGTGCCGAATCCAAAGCACGTTGTTCAGCCTGTACAGCAGCAAGTAAAAATTATGACCCACCGGAGTGACGGAATGGCAACAAGTGATGTTGTGCCGAATCCAAAGCACGTTGTTCAGCGTGTACAGCAGCAAATAAAAGTTATGACCCACCGGTGTGACGGAATGGCAAAGTGTGGTGTTGTGCCGAATCCAAAGCACGTTGGTCAGCCTGTACAGCAGCAAGTAAAAGTTATGACCCACCGGAGTGACGGAATGGCAACGAGTGGTGTTGTGCCGAATCCAAGGCACGTTGTTCAGCTTGTCAGCAGCAAGTAAAAGTTATGACCCACCGGAGTGACGGATTGGCAACGAGTGGTGTTGTGCCGAATCCAAAGCACGTTGTTCAGCCTGTACAGCAGCAAGTAAATGTTATTACCCACCGGAGTGACGGAATGGCAACGAGTAGTGTTGTGCCGAATCCAAAGCACGTTGTTCAGCGTGTACAGCAGCAAGTAAAAGTTATGACCCACCGGAGTGACGGAATGGCAACGAGTGGTGTTGTGTCGAATCCAAAGCAGGTTGTTCAGCGTGTACAGCAGCAAATAAAAGTTATGACCGACCGGTGTGACGGAATGGCAACGTGTGGTGTTGTGCCGAATCCAAAGCACGTTGTTCAGCGTGTACAGCAGCAAATAAAAGTTATGACCCACCGGTGTGACGGAATGGCAACGTGTGGTGTTGTGCCGAATCCAAAGCACGTTGTTCAGCCTGTACAGCAGCAAGCAAAAATTATGACCCACCGGAGTGACGGAATGGCAACGAGTGATGTGCCGAATCCAAAGCACGTTGTTCAGCGTGTACAGTAGGAAATAAAAGTTATGACCCACCGGTGTGACGGAATGGCAACGTGTGGTGTTGTGTCGAATCCAAAGCATGTTGTTCAGCCTGTACAGCAGCAAGTAGAGGTTTTGACCCACCGGAGTGACGGAATGGCAACGAGTGGTGTTGTGCCGAATGCAAAGCACGTTGTTCAGCCTGTAGAGCAGCAAGTAAAAGTTATGACCCACCGGAGTTACGGAATGGCAACGAGTAGGGTTGTGCCGAATCCAAAGCACGTTGTTCAGCGTGTACAGCAGCCAGTAAAAATTATGTCCCACCGGAGTGGCAGAATAGCAACGAGTGGTGTTGTGCCGAAACCAAATCACGTTGTTCAGCGTGTACAGCAGCAAGTAAATGTTATGTCCCACCGGAGTGGCAGAATAGCAACGAGTGGTGCTGTGCCGAAACCAAAACACGTTGTTCAGTGTGTACAGCAGCAAGTAAAATTTATGACCCATCGGAGTTACGGAATGGCAACGAGTGGCGTTGTGCCGAATCCAAAGCACGTTGTTCAGTGTGTACAACAGCCAGTAAAAGTTATGTCCCACCGGAGTGGCAGAATAGCAACGAGTGGTGTTGTGCCGAAACCAAAGCATGTTGTTCACCGTGTACAGCAGCAAATAAAAGTAATGAACCACCGGTTTGACGGAATGGCAACGTGTGGTGTTGTGCCGAATCCAAAGCACGTTGTTCAGCCTGTACAGCAGCAAGTAAAAGTTATGACCCACCGGAGTGACGGAATGCAAAGAGTGGTGTTGTGCCGAAACCAAAGCACGTTGTGCAGCCTGTACAGCAGCAAGTAAAAGTTATGACCCACCGGAGTGACGGAATGGCAATGAGTAGTGTTTTGCCGAATCGAAAGCACGTTGTTCAGCGTGTACAGCAGCCAGTAAATGTTATGTCCCAACGGAGTGACAGAATAGCAACGAGTTGTGTTGTGCCGAAACCTAAGCACGTTGTTCAGCTAGTCAGCAGCAAGTAAAAGTTATGACCCACCGGGGTGACAGATTGGCAACGAGTGGTGTTGTGCCGAATCCAAAGCACGTTGTTCAGGCTGTACAGCAGCAAGTAAATGTTATTACCCACCGGAGTGACGGAATGGCAACGAGTAGTGTTGTGCCGAATCCAAAGCACGTTGTTCAGCGTGTACAGCAGCAAGTAAAAGTTATGACCCACCGGAGTGACGGAATGGCAACGAGTGGTGTTGTGCCGAATCCAAAGCACGTTGTTCAGCGTGTACAGCAGCAAATTAAAGTTATGACCCACCGGTGTGACGGAATGGCAACGTGTGGTGTTGTGCCGAATGCAAAGCACGTTGTTCAGCGTGTACAGCAGCAAATAAAAGTTATGACCCACCGGTGTGACGGAATGGCAACGTGTGGTGTTGTGCCGAATCCAAAGCACGTTGTTCAGCCTGTACAGCAGCAAGTAAAAATTATGACCCACCGGAGTGACGGAATGGCAACGAGTGATGTGCCGAATCCAAAGCACGTTGTTCAGCGTGTACAGCAGGAAATAAAAGTTATGACCCACCGGTGCGACGGAATGGCAACGTGTGGTGTTGTGTCGAATCCAAAGCATGTTGTTCAGCCTGTACAGCAGCAAGTAAAAGTTTTGACCCACCGAAGTGACGGAATGGCAACGAGTGGTGTTGTGCCAAATGCAAAGCACGTTGTTCAGCCTGTAGAGCAGCAAGTAAAAGTTATGACCCACCGGAGTTACGGAATGGCAACGAGTAGGGTTGCGCCGAATCCAAAGCACGTTGTTCAGCGTGTACAGCAGCCAGTAAAAATTATGTCCCACCGGAGTGGCAGAATAGCAACGAGTGGTTTTGTGCCGAAACCAAAGCACGTTGTTCAGCGTGTACAGCAGCAAGTAAAAGTAATGTCCCACCGGAGTGGTAGAATAGCAACGAGTGGTGCTGTGCCGAAACCAAAACACGTTGTTCAGTGTGTACAGCAGCAAGTAAAATTTATGACCCAGCGGAGTTACGGAATGGCAACGAGTAGCGTTGTGCCGAATCCAAAGCACGTTGTTCAGTGTGTACAACAGCCAGTAAAAGTTATGTCCCACCGGAGTGGCAGAATATCAACGAGTGGTGTTGTGCCGAAACCAAAGCATGTTGTTCACCGTGTACAGCAGCAAATAAAAGTTATGAACCACCGGTGTGACGGAATGGCAACGTGTGGTGTTGTGCCGAAACCAAAGCACGTTGTTCAGCCTGTTCAGCAGCAAGTAAAAGTTATGAACCACCGGTGTGACGGAATTGCAACGTGTGGTGTTTTGCCGAAACGACAGCACGTTGATCAGCCTGTACAGAAGCAAGTAAAAGTTATGACCCACCGGAGTGACGGAATGGCAACGAGTAGTGTTGTGCCGAATCCAAAGCACGTTGTTCAGCGTGTACAGCAGCCAGTAAAAGTTATGTCCCACCGGAGTGGCAGAATAGCAACGAGTGGTGTTGTGCCGGAACCAAAGCACGTTGTTCTGCCTGTACAGCAGCAAGTAAAAGTTATGTCCCACCGGAGTGGCAGAATAGTAACGAGTGGTCTTGTGCCGAAACCAAAACACGTTGTTCAGTGTGTACAGCAGCAAGTAAAAGTTATGACCCACCGGAGTGACGGAATGGCAACGAGTAGTGTTGTGCGGAATCCAAAGCACGTTGTTCAGCGTGTACAGCAGCCAGTAAAAGTTATGTCCCACCGGAGTGGCAGAATAGCAACGAGTGGTGTTGTGCGGGAACCAAAGCACGTTGTTCAGCCTGTACAGCAGCAAGTAAAAGTTATGTCCCACCGGAGTGGCAGAATAGTATCGAGTGGTCTTGTGCCGAAACCAAAACACGTTGTTCAGTGTGTACAGCAGCAAGTAAAAGTTATGACCCACCGGAGTGACGGAATGGCAATGAGTAGTGTTGTGCCGAATCGAAAGCACGTTGTTCAGCGTGTACAGCAGCCAGTAAATGTTATGTCCCAACGGAGTGACAGAATAGCAACGAGTGGTGTTGTGCCGAAACCTAAGCACGTTGTTCAGCTTGTCAGCAGCAAATAAAAGTTATGACCCACCGGAGTGACGGATTGGCAACGAGTGGTGTTGTGCCGAATCCAAAGCACGTTGTTCAGGCTGTAGAGCAGCAAGTAAATGTTATTACCCACCGGAGTGACGGAATGGCAACGAGTAGTGTTGTGCCGAATCCAAAGCACGTTGTTCAGCGTGTACAGCAGCAAGTAAAAGTTATGACCCACCGGAGTGACGGAATGGCAACGAGTGGTGTTGTGCCGAATCCAAAGCACGTTGTTCAGCGTGTACAGCAGCAAATAAATGTTATGACCCACCGGTGTGACGGAATGGCAACGTGTGGTGTTGTGCCGAATCCAAAGCACGTTGTTCAGCGTGTACAGCAGCAAATAAAAGTTATGACCCACCGGTGTGACGGAATGGCAACGTGTGGTGTTGTGTCGAATCCAAAGCACGTTGTTCAGCCTGTACAGCAGCAAGTAAAAATTATGACCCACCGGAGTGACGGAATGGCAACGAGTGATGTGCCGAATCCAAAGCACGTTGTTCAGCGTGTACAGTAGGAAATAAAAGATATGACCCACCGGTGTGACGGAATGGCAACGTGTGGTGTTGTGTCGAATCCAAAGGATGTTGTTCAGCCTGTACAGCAGCAAGTAAAAGTTTTGACCCACCGGAGTGACGGAATGGCAACGAGTGGTGTTGTGCCGAATGCAAAGCGCGTTGTTCAGCCTGTAGAGCAGCAAGTAAAAGTTATGACCCGCCGGAGTTAGGGAATGGCAACGAGTAGGGTGTGCCGAATCCAAAGCACGTTGTTCAGCGTGTACAGCAGCCAGTAAAAATTATGTCCCACCGGAGTGGCAGAATAGCAACGAGTGGTGTTGTGCCGAAACCAAAGCACGTTGTTCAGCGTGTACAGCAGCAAGTAAAAGTTATGTCCCACCGGAGTGGCAGAATAGCAACGAGTGGTGCTGTGCCGAAACCAAAACACGTTGTTCAGTGTGTACAGCAGCAAGTAAAATTTATGACCCATCGGAGTTACAGAATGGCAACGAGTGGCGGTTTGCCGAATCCAAAGCACGTTGTTCAGTGTGTACAACAGCCACTAAAAGATATGTCCCACCGGAGTGACAGAATAGCAACGAGTGGTGTTGTGCCGAAACCTAAGCACGTTGTTCAGCTTGTCAGCAGCAAGTAAAAGTGATGACCCACCGGAGTGACGGATTGGCAACGAGTGGTGTTGTGCCGAATCCAAAGCACGTTGTTCAGCCTGTACAGCAGCAAGTAAATGTTATTACCCACCGGAGTGACGGAATGGCAACGAGTAGTGTTGTGCCGAATCCAAAGCACGTTGTTCAGCGTGTACAGCAGCAAGTAAAAGTTATGACCCACCGGAGTGACGGATTGGCAACGAGTGGCGTTGTGCCGAATCCAAAGCACGTTGCTCAGTGTGTACAACAGCCAGTAAAAGTTATGTCCCACCGGAGTGGCAGAATAGCAACGAGTGGTGTTGTGCCGAAACCAAAGCATGTTGTTCACCGTGTACAGCAGCAAATAAAAGTAATGAACCTCCGGTGTGACGGAATGGCAACGTGTGGTGTTGTGCCGAATCCAAAGCACGTTGTTCAGCCTGTACAGCAGCAAGTAAATGTTATGACCCACCGGAGTGACGGAATGCAAAGAGTGGTGTTGTGCCGAAACCAAAGCACGATGTGCAGCCTGTACAACAGCAAGTAAATGTTATGACCCACCGGAGTGACGGAATGGCAATGAGTAGTGTTGTGCCGAATCGAAAGCACGTTGTTCAGCGTGTACAGCAGCCAGTAAATGTTATGTCCCAACGGAGTGACAGAATAGCAACGAGTGGTGTTGTGCCGAAACCTAAGCACGTTGTTCAGCTTGTCAGCACCAAGTAAAAGTTATGACCCACCGGAGTGACGGATTGGCAACGAGTGGTGTTGTGCCGAATCCAAAGCACGTTGTTCAGCCTGTACAGCAGCAAGTAAATGTTATTACCCACCGGAGTGACGGAATGGCAACGAGTAGTGTTGTGCCGAATCCAAAGCACGTTGTTCAGCGTGAACAGCAGCAAGTAAAAGTTATGACCCACCGGAGTGACGGAATGGCAACGAGTGGTGTTGTGCCGAATCCAAAGCACGTTGTTCAGCGTGTACAGCAGCAAATAAAAGTTATGACCCACCGGTGTGACGGAATGGCAACGTGTGGTGTTGTGCCGAATCCAAAGCACGTTGCTAAGCGTGTACAGCAGCAAATAAAAGTTATGACCCACCGGTGTGACGGAATGGCAACGTGTGGGGTTGTGCCGAATCCAAAGCACGTCGTTCAGCCTGTACAGCAGCAAGTAAAAATTATGACCCACCGGAGTGACGGAATGGCAACGAGTGATGTGCCGAATCCAAAGCACGTTGTTCAGCGTGTACAGTAGGAAATAAAAGTTATGTCCCACCGGTGTGACGGAATGGCAACGTGTGGTGTTGTGTCGAATCCAAAGCATGTTGCTCAGCCTGTACAGCAGCAAGTAAAAGTTTTGACCCACCGGAGTGACGGAATGGCAACGAGTGGTGTTGTGCCGAATGCAAAGCACGTTGGTCAGCCTGTAGAGCAGCAAGTAAAAGTTATGACCCACCGGAGTTACGGAATGGCAACGAGTAGGGTTGTGCCGAATCCAAAGCACGTTGTTCAGCGTGTACAGCAGCCAGTAAAAATTATGTCCCACCGGAGTGGCAGAATAGCAACGAGTGGTGTTGTGCCGAAACCAAAGCACGTTGTTCAGCGTGTACAGCAGCAAGTAAAAGTTATGTCCCACCGGAGTGGCAGAATAGCAACGAGTGGTGCTGTGCCGAAACCAAAACACGTTGTTCAGTGTGTACAGCAGCAAGTAAAATTTATGACCCATCGGAGTTACGGAATGGCAACGAGTGGCGGTTTGCCGAATCCAAAGCACGTTGTTCAGTGTGTACAACAGCCAGTAAATGTTATGTCCCACCGGAGTGGCAGAATAGCAACGAGTGGTGTTGTGCCGAAACCAAAGCATGTTGTTCACCGTGTACAGCAGCAAATAAAAGATATGAACCACCGGTGTGACGGAATGGCAACGTGTGGTGTTGTGCCGAAACCAAAGCACGTTGTTCAGCCTGTACAGCAGCAAGTAAAAGTTATGACCCACCGGAGTGACGGAATGGCAACGAGCAGTGTTGTGCCGAATCCAAAGCACGTTGTTCAGCGTGTACAGCAGCCAGTAAAACTTATGTCCCACCGGAGTGGCAGAATAGCAACGAGTGGTGTTGTGCCGGAACCAAAGCACGTTGTTAAGCCTGTACAGCAGCAAGTAAAAGTTATGTCCCACCGGAGTGGCAGAATAGCAACGAGTGGTGCTGTGCCGAATCCAAAGCACGTTGTTCAGTGTGTACAACAGCCAGTAAAAGTTATGTCCCACCGGAGTGACAGAATAGCAACGAGTGGTGTTGTGCCGAAACCAAAGCATGTTGTTCACCGTGTACAGCAGCAAATAAAAGTAATGAACCGCCGGTGTGACGGAATGGCAACGTGTGGTGTTGTGCCGAATCCAAAGCACGTTGTTCAGCCTGTACAGCAGCAAGTAAAAGTTATGACCCACCGGAGTGACGGAATGCAAAGAGTGGTGTTGTGCCGAAACCAAAGCACGTTGTGCAGCCTGTACAACAGCAAGTAAAAGTTATGACCCACCGGAGTGACGGAATGGCAATGAGTATTGTTGTGCCGAATCGAAAGCACATTGTTCAGCGTGTACAGCAGCCAGTAAATGTTATTTCCCAACGGAGTGACAGAATAGCAACGAGTGGTGTTGTGCCGAAACCTAAGCACGTTGTTCAGCTTGTCAGCAGCAAGTAAAAGTTATGACCCACCGGAGTGACGGATTGGCAACGAGTGGTGTTGTGCCGAATCCAAAGCACGTTGTTCAGCCTGTACAGCAGCAAGTAAATGTTATTACCCACCGGAGTGACGGAATGGCAACGAGTAGTGTTGTGCCGAATCCAAAGCACGTTGTTCAGCGTGTACAGCAGCAAGTAAAAGTTATGACCCACCGGAGTGACGGAATGGCAACGAGTGGTGTTGTGCCGAATCCAAAGCACGTTGTTCAGCGTGTACAGCAGCAAATAAAAGTTATGACCCACCGGTGTGACGGAATGGCAACGTGTGGTGTTGTGCCGAATCCAAAGCACGTTGTTCAGCGTGTACAGCAGCAAATAAAAGTTATGACCCACCGGTGTGACGGAATGGCAACGTGTGGTGTTGTGCCGAATCCAAAGCACGTTGTTCAGCCTGTACAGCAGCAAGTAAAAATTATGACCCACCGGAGTGACGGAATGGCAACGAGTGATGTGCCGAATCCAAAGCACGTTGTTCAGCGTGTACAGTAGGAAATAAAAGTTATGACCCACCGGTGTGACGGAATGGCAACGTGTGGTGTTGTGTCGAATCCAAAGCATGTTGTTCAGCCTGTACAGCAGCAAGTAAAAGTTTTGACCCACCGGAGTGACGGAATGGCAACGAGTGGTGTTGTGCCGAATGCAAAGCACGTTGTTCAGCCTGTAGAGCAGCAAGTAAAAGTTATGACCCACCGGAGTTACGGAATGCCAACGAGTAGGGTTGTGCCGAATCCAAAGCACGTTGTTCAGCGTGTACAGCAGCCAGTAAAAATTATGTCCCACCGGAGTGGCAGAATAGCAACGAGTGGTGTTGTGCCGAAACCAAAGCACGTTGTTCAGCGTGTACAGCAGCAAGTAAATTTATGTCCCACCGGAGTGCCAGAATAGCAACGAGTGGTGCTGTGCCGAAACCAAAACACGTTGTTCAGTGTGTACAGCAGCAAGTAAAATTTATGACCCATCGGAGTTACGGAATGGCAACGAGTGGCGGTTTGCCGAATCCAAAGCACGTTGTTCAGTGTGTACAACAGCCAGTAAAAGTTATGTCCCACCGGAGTGGCAGAATAGCAACGAGTGGTGTTGTGCCGAAACCAAAGCATGTTGTTCACCGTGTACAGCAGCAAATAAAAGTTATGAACCACCGGTGTGACGGAATGGCAACGTGTGGTGTTGTGCCGAAACCAAAGCACGTTGTTCAGCCTGTACAGCAGCAAGTAAAAGTTATGAACCACCGGTGTGACGGAATGGCAACGTGTGGTGTTTTGCCGAAACAAAAGCACGTTGTTCAGCCTGTACAGCAGCAAGTAAAAGTTATGACCCACCGGAGTGACGGAATGGCAACGAGCAGTGTTGTGCCGAATCCAAAGCACGTTGTTCAGCGTGTACAGCAGCCAGTAAAAATTATGTCCCACCGGAGTGGCAGAATAGCAACGAGTGGTGTTGTGCCGAAACCTAAGCACGTTGTTCAGCGTGCACCGCAGCAAATAAAAGATATGACCCACCGGTGTGACGGAATGGCAACGTGTGGTGTTGTGCCGAAACCAAAGCACGTTGTTCAGCCTGTACAGCAGCAAGTAAATGTTATGAACCACCGGTGTGATGGAATGGCAACGTGTGGTGTTGTGTCGAAACCAAAGCACGTTGTTCAGCCTGTACAGCAGCAAGTAAAAGTTATGACCCACCAGAGTGACGGAATGGCAACGAGTTGTGTTGTGCCGAATCCAAAGCACGTTGTTCAGCGTGTACAGCAGCCAGTAAAAGTTATGTCCCACCGGAGTGGCAGAATTGCAACGAGTGGTGTTGTGCCGAAACCAAAGCACGTTGTTCAGCGTGTACAGCAGCAAGTAAATGTTATGTCCCACCGGAGTGGCAGAATAGCAACGAGTGGTGTTGCGCCGAAACCAAAACACGTTGTTCAGTGTGTACAGCAGCAAGTAAAAGTTATGACCCACCGGATTGATGGAATGGCAACGAGTGGTGTTGTGCCGAATCCAAAGCACGTTGTTCAGCCTGTACAGCAGCAAGTAAATGTTATGACCCATCGGAGTGACGGAATGGCAACGAGTAGTGTTGTGCCGAATCCAAAGCACGTTGTTCAGCGTGTACAGCAGCAAGTAAAAGTTATGACCCACGGGAGTGACGGAATGGCAACGAGTGGTGTTGTGCCGAATCCAAAGCACGTTGTTTAGCATGTACAGCAGCAAATAAAAGTTATGACCCACCGGTGTGACGGAATGGCAACGTGTGGTGTTGTGCCGAATCCAAAGCACGTTGTTCAGCCTGTACAGCAGCAAGTAAAAATTATGACCCACCGGAGTGACGGAATGGCAACGAGTAATGTTGTGCCGAATCCAAAGCACGTTGTTCAGCGTGTACAGCAGCAAGTAAAAGTTATGACCCACCGGTGTGACGGAATGGCAACGTGTGGTGTTGTGCCGAATCCAAAGCACGTTGGTCAGCCTGTACAGCAGCAAGTAAAAGTTATGACTCACCGGAGTGACGGAATGGCAACGAGTGGTGTTGTGCCAAATCCAAAGCACGTTGTTCAGCTTGTCAGCAGCAAGTAAAAGATATGACCCACCGGAGTGACGGATTGGCAACGAGTGGTGTTGTGCCGAATCCAAAGCACGTTGTTCAGCCTGTACAGCAGCAAGTAAGTGTTATTACCCACCGGAGTGACGGAATGGCAACGAGTAGTGTTGTGCCGAATCCAAAGCACGTTGTTCGGCGTGTACAGCAGCAAGTAAAAGTTATGACCCACCGGAGTGACGGAATGGCAACGAGTGGTGTTGTGTCGAATCCAAAGCAGGTTGTTCAGCGTGTACAGCAGCAAATAAAAGTTATGACCCACCGGTGTGACGGAATGGCAACGTGTGGTGTTGTGCCGAATCCAAAGCACGTTGTTCAGCGTGTACAGCAGCAAATAAAAGTTATGACCCACCGGTGTGACGGAATGGCAACGTGTGGTGTTGTGCCGAATCCAAAGCACGTTGTTCAGCCTGTACAGCAGCAAGCAAAAATTATGACCCACCGGAGTGACGGAATGGCAACGAGTGATGTGCCGAATCCAAAGCACGTTGTTCAGCGTGTACAGTAGGAAATAAAAGTTATGACCCACCGGTGTGACGGAATGGCAACGTGTGGTGTTGTGTCGAATCCAAAGCATGTTGTTCAGCCTGTACAGAAGCAAGTAAAAGTTTTGACCCACCGGAGTGACGGAATGGCAACGAGTGGTGTTGTGCCGAATGCAAAGCACGTTGTTCAGCCTGTAGAGCAGCAAGTAAAAGTTATGACCCACCGGAGTTACGGAATGGCAACGAGTAGGTTTGTGCCGAATCCAAAGCACGTTGTTCAGCGTGTACAGCAGCAAGTAAATGTTATGTCCCACCGGAGTGGCAGAATAGCAACGAGTGGTGCTGTGCCGAAACCAAAACACGTTGTTCAGTGTGTACAGCAGCAAGTAAAATTTATGACCCATCGGAGTTACGGAATGGCAACGAGTGGCGTTGTGCCGAATCCAAAGCACGTTGTTCAGTGTGTACAACAGCCAGTAAAAGTTATGTCCCACCGGAGTGGCAGAATAGCAACGAGTGGTGTTGTGCCGAAACCAAAGCATGTTGTTCACCGTGTACAGCAGCAAATAAAAGTAATGAACCACCGGTGTGACGGAATGGCAACGTGTGGTGTTGTGCCGAATCCAAAGCACGTTGTTCAGCCTGTACAGCAGCAAGTAAAAGTTATGACCCACCGGAGTGACGGAATGCAAAGAGTGGTGTTGTGCCGAAACCAAAGCACGTTGTGCAGCCTGTACAGCAGCAAGTAAATGTTATGACCCACCGGAGTGACGGAATGGCAATGAGTAGTGTTGTGCCGAATCGAAAGCACGTTGTTCAGCGTGTACAGCAGCCAGTAAATGTTATGTCCCAACGGAGTGACAGAATGGCAACGAGTGGTGTTGTGCCGAAACCTAAGCACGTTGTTCAGCTTGTCAGCAGCAAGTAAAAGTTATGACCCACCGGAGTGACGGATTGGCAACGAGTGGTGTTGTGCCGAATCTAAAGCACGTTGTTCAGGCTGTACAGCAGCAAGTAAATGTTATTACCCACCGGAGTGACGGAATGGCAACGAGTAGTGTTGTGCCGAATCCAAAGCACGTTGTTCAGCGTGTACAGCAGCAAGTAAAAGTTATGACCCACCGGAGTGACGGAATGGCAACGAGTGGTGTTGTGCCGAATCCAAAGCACGTTGTTCAGCGTGTACAGCAGCAAATAAAAGTTATGACCCACCGGTGTGACGGAATGGCAACGTGTGGTGTTGTGCCGAATCCAAAGCACGCTGTTCAGCGTGTACAGCAGCAAATAAAAGTTATGACCCACCGGTGTGACGGAATGGCAACGTGTGGTGTTGTGCCGAATCCAAAGCACGTTGTTCAGCCTGTACAGCAGCAAGTAAAAATTATGACCCACCGGAGTGACGGAATGGCAACGAGTGATGTGCCGAATCCAAAGCACGTTGTTCAGCGTGTACAGTAGGAAATAAAAGTTATGACCCACCGATGTGACGGAATGGCAACGTGTGGTGTTGTGTCGAATCCAAAGCATGTTGTTCAGAATGTACAGCAGCAAGTAAAAGTTTTGACCCACCGGAGTGACGGAATGGCAACGAGTGGTGTTGTGCCGAATGCAAAGCACGTTGTTCAGCCTGTAGAGAAGCAAGTAAAAGTTATGACCCACCGGAGTTACGGAATGGCAACGAGTAGGGTTGTGCCGAATCCAAAGCACGTTGTTCAGCGTGTACAGCAGCCAGTAAAAATTATGTCCCACCGGAGTGGCAGAATAGCAACGAGTGGTGTTGTGCCGAAACCAAAGCACGTTGTTTAGCGTGTACAGCAGCAAGTAAAAGTTATGTCCCACCGGAGTGGCAGAATAAGCAACGAGTGGTGCTGTGCCGAAACCAAAACACGTTGTTCAGTGTGTACAGCAGCAAGTAAAAGTTATGACCCACCGGAGTTACGGAATGGCAACGAGTAGGGTTGTGCCGAATCGAAAGCACGTTGTTCAGCGTGTACAGCAGCCAGTAAAAATTATGTCCCACCGGAGTGGCAGAATAGCAACGAGTGGTGTTGTGCCGAAACCAAAGCACGTTGTTCAGCGTGTACAGCAGCAAGTAAATGTTATGTCCCACCGGAGTGGCAGAATAGCAACGAGTGGTGCTGTGCCGAAACCAAAACACGTTGTTCAGTGTGTACAGCAGCAAGTAAAATTTATGACCCATCGGAGTTACGGAATGGCAACGAGTGGCGTTGTGCGGAATCCAAAGCACGTTGTTCAGTGTGTACAACAGCCAGTAAAAGTTATGTCCCACCGGAGTGGCAGAATAGCAACGAGTGGTGTTGTGCCGAAACCAAAGCATGTTGTTCACCGTGTACAGCAGCAAATAAAAGTAATGAACCACCGGTGTGACGGAATGGCAACGTGTGGTGTTGTGCCGAATCCAAAGCACGTTGTTCAGCCTGTACAGCAGCAAGTAAAAGTTATGACCCACCGGAGTGACGGAATGCAAAGAGTGGTGTTGTGCCGAAACCAAAGCACGTTGTGCAGCCTGTACAGCAGCAAGTAAATGTTATGACCCACCGGAGTGACGGAATGGCAATGAGTAGTGTTGTGCCGAATCGAAAGCACGTTGTTCAGCGTGTACAGCAGCCAGTAAATGTTATGTCCCAACGGAGTGACAGAATGGGAACGAGTGGTGTTGTGCCGAAACCTAAGCACGTTGTTCAGCTTGTCAGCAGCAAGTAAAAGTTATGACCCACCGGAGTGACGGATTGGCAACGAGTGGTGTTGTGCCGAATCCAAAGCACGTTGTTCAGGCTGTACAGCAGCAAGTAAATGTTATTACCCACCGGAGTGACGGAATGGCAACGAGTAGTGTTGTGCCGAATCCAAAGCACGTTGTTCAGCGTGTACAGCAGCAAGTAAAAGTTATGACCCACCGGAGTGACGGAATGGCAACGAGTGGTGTTGTGCCGAATCCAAAGCACGTTGTTCAGCGTGTACAGCAGCAAATAAAAGTTATGACCCACCGGTGTGACGGAATGGCAACGTGTGGTGTTGTGCCGAATCCAAAGCACGCTGTTCAGCGTGTACAGCAGCAAATAAAAGTTATGACCCACCGGTGTGACGGAATGGCAACGTGTGGTGTTGTGCCGAATCCAAAGCACGTTGTTCAGCCTGTACAGCAGCAAGTAAAAATTATGACCCACCGGAGTGACGGAATGGCAACGAGTGATGTGCCGAATCCAAAGCACGTTGTTCAGCGTGTACAGTAGGAAATAAAAGTTATGACCCACCGATGTGACGGAATGGCAACGTGTGGTGTTGTGTCGAATCCAAAGCATGTTGTTCAGCCTGTACAGCAGCAAGTAAAGGTTTTGACCCACCGGAGTGACGGAATGGCAACGAGTGGTGTTGTGCCGAATGCAAAGCACGTTGTTCAGCCTGTAGAGCAGCAAGTAAAAGTTATGACCCACCGGAGTTACGGAATGGCAACGAGTAGGGTTGTGCCGAATCCAAAGCACGTTGTTCAGCGTGTACAGCAGCCAGTAAAAATTATGTCCCACCGGAGTGGCAGAATAGCAACGAGTGGTGTTGTGCCGAAACCAAAGCACGTTGTTTAGCGTGTACAGCAGCAAGTAAAAGTTATGTAACACCGGAGTGGCAGAATAAGCAACGAGTGGTGCTGTGCCGAAACCAAAACACGTTGTTCAGTGTGTACAGCAGCAAGTAAAATTTATGACCCATCGGAGTTACGGAATGGCAACGAGTGGCGTTGTGCCGAATCCAAAGCACGTTGTTCAGTGTGTACAACAGCCAGTAAAAGTTATGTCCCACCGGAGTGGCAGAATAGCAACGAGTGGTGTTGTGCCGAAACCAAAGCATGTTGTTCACCGTGTACAGCAGCAAATAAAAGTTATGAACCACCGGTGTGACGGAATGGCAACGTGTGGTGTTGTGCCGAAACCAAAGCACGTTGTTCAGCCTGTACAGCAGCAAGTAAAAGTTATGACCCACCGGAGTGACGGAATGGCAACGAGTAGTGTTGTGTCGAATCCAAAGCACGTTGTTCAGCGTGTACAGCAGCCAGTAAAAGTTATGTCCCACCGGAGTGGCAGAATAGCAACGAGTGGTGTTGTGCCGGAACCAAAGCACGTTGTTCAGCCTGTACAGCAGCAAGTAAAAGTTATGTCCCACCGGAGTGGCAGAATAGTAACTAGTGGTGGTGTGCTGAAACCAAAACACGTTGTTCAGTGTGTACAGAAGCAAGTAAAATTTATGACCCACCGGAGTGACGGAATGGCAACGAGTGGTGTTGTGCCGAATCCAAAGCACGTTGTGCAGCATGTACAGCAGGAAATAAAAGTTATGAACCACCGGTGTGACGGAATGGCAACGTGTGGTGTTGTGCCGAATCCAAAGCACGTTGTTCAGCGTTACAGCAGCAAGTAAAAGTTATGTCCCACCGGAGTGGCAGAATAGCAACGAGTGGTGTTGTGCCGAAACCTAAGCACGTTGTTCAGCGTGTACCGCAGCAAATAAAAGATATGACCCACCGGTGTGACGGAATGGCAACGTGTGGTGTTGTGCCGAAACCAAAGCACGTTGTTCAGCCTGTACAGCAGCAAGTAAATGTTATGAACCACCGGTGTGACGGAATGGCAACGTGTGGTGTTGTGTCGAAACCAAAGCACGTTGTTCAGCCTGTACAGCAGCAAGTAAAAGTTATGACCCACCAGAGTGACGGAATGGCAACGAGTGGTGTTGTGCCGAATCCAAAGCACGTTGTTCAGCGTGTACAGCAGCAAATAAACGTTATGAACCACCGGGGTGACGGAATGGCAACGTGTGGTGTTGTGCCGAATCCAAAGCACGTTGTTCAGCGTTACAGCAGCAAGTAAAAGTTATGTCCCACCGGAGTGGCAGAATAGCAACGAGTGGTGTTGTGCCGAAACCAAAACACGTTGTTCAGTGTGTACAGCAGCAAGTCAAATTTATGACCCACCGGAGTGACAGAATGGCAACGAGTGGTGTTGTGCCGAATCCAAAGCACGTTGTTCAGCGTGTACAGCAGCAAGTAAATGTTATTACCCACCGGAGTGACGGAATGGCAACGAGTAGTGTTGTGCCGAATCCAAAGCACGTTGTTCAGCGTGTACAGCAGCAAGTAAAAGTTATGACCCACCGGAGTGACGGAATGGCAACGAGTGGTGTTGTGCCGAATCCAAAGCACGTTGTTCAGCGTGTACAGCAGCAAATTAAAGTTATGACCCACCGGTGTGACGGAATGGCAACGTGTGGTGTTGTGCCGAATGCAAAGCACGCTGTTCAGCGTGTACAGCAGCAAATAAAAGTTATGACCCACCGGTGTGACGGAATGGCAACGTGTGTTGTTGTGCCGAATCCAAAGCACGTTGTTCAGCCTGTACAGCAGCAAGTAAAAATTATGACCCACCGGAGTGACGGAATGGCAACGAGTGATGTGCCGAATCCAAAGCACGTTGTTCAGCGTGTACAGCAGGAAATAAAAGTTATGACCCACCGGTGCGACGGAATGGCAACGTGTGGTGTTGTGTCGAATCCAAAGCATGTTGTTCAGCCTGTACAGCAGCAAGTAAAAGTTTTGACCCACCGAAGTGACGGAATGGCAACGAGTGGTGTTGTGCCGAATGCAAAGCACGTTGTTCAGCCTGTAGAGCAGCAAGTAAAAGTTATGACCCACCGGAGTTACGGAATGGCAACGAGTAGGGTTGCGCCGAATCCAAAGCACGTTGTTCAGCGTGTACAGCAGCCAGTAAAAATTATGTCCCACCGGAGTGGCAGAATAGCAACGAGTGGTGTTGTGCCGAAACCAAAGCACGTTGTTCAGCGTGTACAGCAGCAAGTAAAAGTTATGTCCCACCGGAGTGGTAGAATAGCAACGAGTGGTGCTGTGCCGAAACCAAAACAAGTTGTTCAGTGTGTACAGCAGCAAGTAAAATATATGACCCATCGGAGTTACGGAATGGCAACGAGTGGCGGTTTGCCGAATCCAAAGCACGTTGTTCAGTGTGTACAACAGCCAGTAAAAGTTATGTCCCACCGGAGTGGCAGAATAGCAACGAGTGGTGTTGTGCCGAAACCAAAGCATGTTGTTCACCGTGTACAGCAGCAAATAAAAGTTATGAACCACCGGTGTGACGGAATGGCAACGTGTGGTGTTGTGCCGAAACCAAAGCACGTTGTACAGCCTGTACAGCAGCAAGTAAAAGTTATGAACCACCGGTGTGACGGAATGGCAACGTTGGTGTTTTGCCGAAACGAAAGCACGTTGTTCAGCCTGTACAGCAGCAAGTAGAAGTTATGACCCACCGGAGTGACGGAATGGCAACGAGCAGTGTTGTGCCGAATCCAAAGCACGTTGTTCAGCGTGTACAGCAGCCAGTAAAAGTTATGTCCCACCGGAGTGGCAGAATAGCAACGAGTGGTGTTGTGCCGGAACCAAAGCACGTTGTTCAGCCTGTACAGCAGCAAGTAAAAGTTATGTCCCACCGGAGTGGCAGAATAGCAACGAGTGGTGCTGTGCCGAAACCAAAACACGTTGTTCAGTGTGTACAGCAGCAAGTAAAATTTATGACCCTTCGGAGTTACGGAATGGCAACGAGTGGCGTTGTGCCGAATCCAAAGCACGTTGTTCAGTGTGTACAACAGCCAGTAAAAGTTATGACCCACCGGAGTGACGGAATGCAAAGAGTGGTGTTGTGCCGAAACCAAAGCACGTTGTGCAGCCTGTACAACAGCAAGTAAAAGTTATGACCCACCGGAGTGACGGAATGGCAATGAGTAGTGTTGTGCCGAATCGAAAGCACGTTGTTCAGCGTGTACAGCAGCCAGTAAATGTTATGTCCCAACGGAGTGACAGAATAGCAACGAGTGGTGTTGTGCCGAAACCTAAGCACGTTGTTCAGCTTGTCAGCAGCAAGTAAAAGTTATGACCCACCGGAGTGACGGATTGGCAACGAGTGGTGTTGTGCCGAATCCAAAGCACGTTGTTCAGCCTGTACAGCAGCAAGTAAATGTTATTACCCACCGGAGTGACGGAATGGCAACGAGTAGTGTTGTGCCGAATCCAAAGCACGTTGTTCAGCGTGTACAGCAGCAAGTAAAAGTTATGACCCACCGGAGTGACGGAATGGCAACGAGTGGTGTTGTGCCGAATCCAAAGCACGTTGTTCAGCGTGTACAGCAGCAAATAAAAGTTATGACCCACCGGTGTGACGGAATGGCAACGTGTGGTGTTGTGCCGAATCCAAAGCACGTTGTTCAGCGTGTACAGCAGCAAATAAAAGTTATGACCCACCGGTGTGACGGAATGGCAACGTGTGGTGTTGTGCCGAATCCGAAGCACGTTGTTCAGCCTGTACAGCAGCAAGTAAAAATTATGACCCACCGGAGTGACGGAATGGCAACGAGTGATGTGCCGAATCCAAAGCACGTTGTTCAGCGTGTACAGTAGGAAATAAAAGTTATGACCCACCGGTGTGACGGAATGGCAACGTGTGGTGTTGTGTCGAATCCAAAGCATGTTGTTCAGCCTGTACAGCAGCAAGTAAAAGTTTTGACCCACCGGAGTGACGGAATGGCAACGAGTGGTGTTGTGCCGAATGCAAAGCACGTTGTTCAGCCTGTAGAGCAGCAAGTAAAAGTTATGACCCACCGAAGTTACGGAATGGCAACGAGTAGGGTTGTGCCGAATCCAAAGCACGTTGTTCAGCGTGTACAGCAGCCAGTAAAAATTATGTCCCACCGGAGTGGCAGAATAGCAACGAGTGGTGTTGTGCCGAAACCAAAGCACGTTGTTCAGCGTGTACAGCAGCAAGTAAAAGTTATGTCCCACCGGAGTGACGGATTGGCAACGAGTGGTGTTGTGCCGAATCCAAAGCACGTTGTTCAGGCTGTACAGCAGCAAGTAAATGTTATTACCCACCGGAGTGACGGAATGGCAACGAGTAGTGTTGTGCCGAATCCAAAGCACGTTGTTCAGCGTGTACAGCAGCAAGTAAAAGTTATGACCCACCGGAGTGACGGAATAGCAACGAGTGGTGTTGTGCCGAAACCAAAGCATGTTGTTCACCGTGTACAGCAGCAAATAAAAGTAATGAACCGCCGGTGTGACGGAATGGCAACGTGTGGTGTTGTGCCGAAACCAAAGCACGTTGTTCAGCCTGTACAGCAGCAAGTAAAAGTTATGACCCACCGGAGTGACGGAATGCAAAGAGTGGTGTTGTGCCGAAACCAAAGCACGTTGTGCAGCCTGTACAACAGCAAGTAAAAGTTATGACCCACCGGAGTGACGGAATGGCAATGAGTATTGTTGTGCCGAATCGAAAGCACATTGTTCAGCGTGTACAGCAGCCAGTAAATGTTATGTCCCAACAGAGTGACAGAATAGCAACGAGTGGTGTTGTGCCGAAACCTAAGCACGTTGTTCAGCTTGTCAGCAGCAAGTAAAAGTTATGACCCACCGGAGTGACGGATTGGCAACGAGTGGTGTTGTGCCGAATCCAAAGCACGTTGTTCAGCCTGTACAGCAGCAAGTAAATGTTATTACCCACCGGAGTGACGGAATGGCAACGAGTAGTGTTGTGCCGAATCCAAAGCACGTTGTTCAGCGTGTACAGCAGCAAGTAAAAGTTATGACCCACCGGAGTGACGGAATGGCAACGAGTGGTGTTGTGCCGAATCCAAAGCACGTTGTTCAGCGTGTACAGCAGCAAATAAAAGTTATGACCCACCGGTGTGACGGAATGGCAACGTGTGGTGTTGTGCCGAATCCAAAGCACGTTGTTCAGCGTGTACAGCAGCAAATAAAAGTTATGACCCACCGGTGTGACGGAATGGCAACGTGTGGTGTTGTGCCGAATCCAAAGCACGTTGTTCAGCCTGTACAGCAGCAAGTAAAAATTATGACCCACCGGAGTGACGGAATGGCAACGAGTGATGTGCCGAATCCAAAGCACGTTGTTCAGCGTGTACAGTAGGAAATAAAAGTTATGACCCACCGGTGTGACGGAAAGGCAACGTGTGGTGTTGTGTCGAATCCAAAGCATGTTGCTCAGCCTGTACAGCAGCAAGTAAATGTTTTGACCCACCAGAGTGACGGAATGGCAACGAGTGGTGTTGTGCCGAATCCAAAGCACGTTGTTCAGCGTGTACAGCAGAAAATAAAAGTTATGACCCACCGGTGTGACGGAATGGCAACGAGTGGTGTTGTGCCGAATGCAAAGCACGTTGTTCAGCCTGTAGAGCAGCAAGTAAAAGTTATGACCCACCGGAGTTACGGAATGGCAACGTGTGGTGTTGTGCCGAATCCAAAGCACGTTGTTCAGCGTGTACAGCAGCAAGTAAAAGTTATGACCCACCGGAGTGACGGAATGGCAACGAGTGGTGTTGTGCCGAATCCAAAGCACGTTGTTCAGCGTGTACAGCAGCAAATAAAAGTTATGACCCACCGGTGTGACGGAATGGCAACGTGTGGTGTTGTGCCGAATCCAAAGCACGTTGTTCAGCGTGTACAGCAGCAAATAAAAGTTATGACCCACCGGTGTGACGGAATGGCAACGTGTGGTGTTGTGCCGAATCCAAAGCACGTTGTTCAGCCTGTACAGCAGAAAGTAAAAATTATGACCCACCGGAGTGACGCAATGGCAACGAGTGATGTGCCGAATCCAAAGCACGTTGTTCAGCGTGTACAGTAGGAAATAAAAGTTATGACCCACCGGTGTGACGGAATGGCAACGTGTGGTGTTGTGTCGAATCCAAAGCATGTTGTTCAGCCTGTACAGCAGCAAGTAAAAGTTTTGACCCACCGGAGTGACGGAATGGCAACGAGTGGTGTGTGCCGAATGCAAAGCACGTTGTTCAGCCTGTAGAGCAGCAAGTAAAAGTTATGACCCACCGGAGTTACGGAATGGCAACGAGTAGGGTTGTGCCGAATCCAAAGCACGTTGTTCAGCGTGTACAGCAGCCATTAAAAATTATGTCCCACCGGAGTGGCAGAATAGCAACGAGTGGTGTTGTGCCGAAACCAAAGCACGTTGTTCAGCGTGTACAGCAGCAAGTAAAAGTTATGTCCCACCGGAGTGACGGATTGGCAACGAGTGGTGTTGTGCCGAATCCAAAGCACGTTGTTCAGGCTGTACAGCAGCAAGTAAATGTTATAACCCACCGGAGTGACGGAATGGCAACGAGTAGTGTTGTGCCGAATCCAAAGCACGTTGTTCAGCGTGTACAGCAGCAAGTAAAAGTTTTGACCCACCGGAGTGACGGAATAGCAACGAGTGGTGTTGTGCCGAAACCAAAGCATGTTGTTCACCGTGTACAGCAGCAAATAAAAGTAATGAACCGCCGGTGTGACGGAATGGCAACGTGTGGTGTTGTGCCGAATCCAAAGCACGTTGTTCAGCCTGTACAGCAGCAAGTAAAAGTTATGACCCACCGGAGTGACGGAATGGCAATGAGTATTGTTGTGCCGAATCGAAAGCACATTGTTCAGCGTGTACAGCTGCCAGTAAATGTTATGTCCCAACAGAGTGACAGAATAGCAACGAGTGGTGTTGTGCCGAAACCTAAGCACGTTGTTCAGCTTGTCAGCAGCAAGTAAAAGTTATGACCCACCGGAGTGACGGATTGGCAACGAGTGGTGTTGTGCCGAATCCGAAGCACGTTGTTCAGCCTGTACAGCAGCAAGTAAATGTTATTACCCACCGGAGTGACGGAATGGCAACGAGTAGTGTTGTGCCGAATCCAAAGCACGTTGTTCAGCGTGTACAGCAGCAAGTAAAAGTTATGACCCACCGGAGTGACGGAATGGCAACGAGTGGTGTTGTGCCGAATCCAAAGCACGTTGTTCAGCGTGTACAGCAGCAAATAAAAGTTATGACCCACCGGTGTGACGGAATGGCAACGTGTGGTGTTGTGCCGAATCCAAAGCACGTTGTTCAGCGTGTACAGCAGCAAATAAAAGTTATGACCCACCGGTGTGACGGAATGGCAACGTGTGGTGTTGTGCCGAATCCAAAGCACGTTGTTCAGCCTGTACAGCAGCAAGTAAAAATTATGACCCACCGGAGTGACGGAATGGCAACGAGTGATGTGCCGAATCCAAAGCACGTTGTTCAGCGTGTACAGTAGGAAATAAACGTTATGACCCACCGGTGTGACGGAATGGCAACGTGTGGTGTTGTGTCGAATCCAAAGCATGTTGTTCAGCCTGTACAGCAGCAAGTAAAAGTTTTGACCCACCGGAGTGACGGAATGGCAACGAGTGGTGTTGTGCCGAATGCAAAGCACGTTGTTCAGCCTGTAGAGCAGCAAGTAAAAGTTATGACCCACCGGAGTTACGGAATGGCAACGAGTAGGGTTGTGCCGAATCCAAAGCACGTTGTTCAGCGTGTACAGCAGCCAGTAAAAATTATGTCCCACCGGTATGGCAGAATAGCAACGAGTGGTGCTGTGCCGAAACCAAAACACGTTGTTCAGTGTGTACAGCAGCAAGTAAAATTTATGACCCATCGGAGTTACGGAATGGCAACGAGTGGCGGTTTGCCGATTCCAAAGCACGTTGTTCAGTGTGTACAACAGCCAGTAAAAGTTATGTCCCACCGGAGTGGCAGAATAGCAACGAGTGGTGTAGTGCCGAAACCAAAGCATGTTGTTCACCGTGTACAGCAGCAAATAAAAGTTATGAACCACCGGTGTGACGGAATGGCAACGTGTGGTGCTGTGCCGAAACCAAAGCACGTTGTTCAGCCTGTACAGCAGCAAGTAAAAGTTATGAACCACCGGTGTGACGGAATGGCAACGTGTGGTGTTTTGCCGAAACGAAAGCACGTTGCTCAGCCTGTACAGCAGCAAGTAAAAGTTATGACCCACCGGAGTGAGGGAATGGCAACGAGCAGTGTTGTGCCGAATCCAAAGCACGTTGTTCAGCGTGTACAGCAGCCAGTAAAACTTATGTCCCACCGGAGTGGCAGAATAGCAACGAGTGGTGTTGTGCCGGAACCAAAGCACGTTGTTCAGCCTGTACAGCAGCAAGTAAAAGTTATGTCCCACCGGAGTGGCAGAATAGCAACGAGTGGTGCTGTGCCGAAACCAAAACACGTTGTTCAGTGTGTACAGCAGCAAGTAAAATTTATGACCCATCGGAGTTACGGAATGGCAACGAGTGGCGTTGTGCCGAATCCAAAGCACGTTGTTCAGTGTGTACAACAGCCAGTAAAAGTTATGTCCCACCGGAGTGGCAGAATAGCAACGAGTGGTGTTGTGCCGAAACCAAAGCATGTTGTTCACCGTGTACAGCAGCAAATAAAAGTAATGAACCACCGGTGTGACGGAATGGCAACGTGTGGTGTTGTGCCGAATCCAAAGCACGTTGTTCAGCCTGTACAGCAGCAAGTAAAGGTTATGACCCACCGGAGTGACGGAATGCAAAGAGTGGTGTTGTGCCGAAACCAAAGCACGTTGTGCAGCCTGTACAACAGCAAGTAAAAGTTATGACCCACCGGAGTGACGGAATGGCAATGAGTAGTGTTGTGCCGAATCGAATGCACATTGTTCAGCGTGTACAGCAGCCAGTAAATGTTATGTCCCAACGGAGTGACAGAATAGCAACGAGTGGTGTTGTGCCGAAACATAAGCACGTTGTTCAGCTTGTCAGCAGCAAGTAAAAGTTATGACCCACCGGAGTGACGGATTGGCAACGAGTAGTGTTGTGCCGAATCCAAAGCACGTTGTTCAGCGTGTACAGCAGCAAGTAAAAGTTATGACCCACCGGAGTGACGGAATGCAAAGAGTGGTGTTGTGCCGAAACCAAAGCACGTTGTGCAGCCTGTACAACAGCAAGTAAAAGTTATGACCCACCGGAGTGACGGAATGGCAATGAGTAGTGTTGTGCCGAATCGAATGCACATTGTTCAGCGTGTACAGCAGCCAGTAAATGTTATGTCCCAACGGAGTGACAGAATAGCAACGAGTGGTGTTGTGCCGAATCCAAAGCACGTTGTTCAGCCTGTACAGCAGCAAGTAAATGTTATTACCCACCGGAGTGACGGAATGGCAACGAGTAGTGTTGTGCCGAATCCAAAGCACGTTGTTCAGCGTGTACAGCAGCAAGTAAAAGTTATGACCCACCGGAGTGACGGAATGGCAACGAGTGGTGTTGTGCCGAATCCAAAGCACGTTGTTCAGCGTGTACAGCAGAAAATAAAAGTTATGACCCACCGGTGTGACGGAATGGCAACGTGTGGTGTTGTGCCGAATCCAAAGCACGTTGTTCAGCGTGTACAGCAGCAAATAAAAGTTATGACCCACCGGTGTGACGGAATGGCAACGTGTGGTGTTGTGCCGAATCCAAAGCACGTTGTTCAGCCTGTACAGCAGCAAGTAAAAATTATGACCCACCGGAGTGACGGAATGGCAACGAGTGATGTGCCGAATCCAAAGCACGTTGTTCAGCGTGTACAGTAGGAAATAAAAGTTATGACCCACCGGTGTGACGGAATGGCAACGTGTGGTGTTGTGTCGAATCCAAAGCATGTTGTTCAGCCTGTACAGCAGCAAGTAAAAGTTTTGACCCACCGGAGTGACGGAATGGCAACGAGTGGTGTTGTGACGAATGCAAAGCACGTTGTTCAGCCTGTAGAGCAGCAAGTAAAAGTTATGACCCACCGGAGAACGGAATGGCAACGAGTAGGGCTGTGCCGAATCCAAAGCACGTTGTTCAGCGTGTACAGCAGCCAGTAAAAATTATGTCCCACCGGAGTGGCAGAATAGCAACAAGTGGTGTTGTGCCGAAACCAAAGCATGTTGTTCACCGTGTACAGCAGCAAATAAAAGTTATGAACCACCGGTGTGACGGAATGGCAACGTGTGGTGTTGTGCCGAAACCAAAGCACGTTGTTCAGCCTGTACAGCAGCAAGTAAAATTTATGAACCACCGGTGTGACGGAATGGCAACGTGTGGTGTTCAGCCTGTACAGCAGCAAGTAAAAGTTATGACCCACCGGAGTGACGGAATGGCAACGAGTAGTGTTGTGCCGAATCCAAAGCATGTTGTTCAGCGTGTACAGCAGCCAGTAAAAGTTAGGTCCCACCGGAGTGGCAGAATAGCAACGAGTAGTGTTGTGCCGGAACCAAAGCACGTTGTTCAGCCTGTACAGCAGCAAGTAAAAGTTATGTCCCACTGGAGTGGCAGAATAGTAACGAGTGGTGTTGTGCCGAAACCAAAACACGTTGTTCAGTGTGTACAGAAGCAAGTAAAATTTATGACCCACCGGAGTGACGGAATGGCAAGGAGTGGTGTTGTGCCGAATCCAAAGCACGTTGTGCAGCATGTACAGCAGGAAATAAAAGTTATGAACCACCGGTGTGACGGAATGGCAACGTGTGGTGTTGTGCCGAATCCAAAGCACGTTGTTCAGCGTTACAGCAGCAAGTAAAAGTTATGTCCCACCGGAGTGGCAGAATAGCAACGAGTGGTGTTGTGCCGAAACCTAAGCACGTTGTTCAGCGTGCACCGCAGCAAATCAAAGATATGACCCACCGGTGTGACGGAATGGCAACGTGTGGTGTTGTGCCGAAACCAAAGCACGTTGTTCAGCCTGTACAGCAGCAAGTAAATGTTATGAACCACCGGTGTGACGGAATGGCAACGTGTGATGTTGTGTCGAAACCAAAGCACGTTGTTCAGCCTGTACAGCAGCAAGTAAAAGTTATGACCCACCGGTGTGACGGAATGGCAACGTGTGGTGTTGTGCCGAATCCAAAGCACGTTGTTCAGCGTGTACAGCAGCAAATAAAAGTTATGACCCAGCGGTGTGACGGAATGGCAACGTGTGGTGTTGTGCCGAATCCAAAGCACGTTGTTCAGCCTGTACAGCAGCAAGTATAAATTATGACCCACCGGAGTGACGGAATGGCAACGAGTGATGTGCCGAATCCAAAGCACGTTGTTCAGCGTGTACAGCAGGAAATAAAAGTTATGACCCACCGGTGTGACGGAATGGCAACGTGTGGTGTTGTGTCGAATCCAAAGCATGTTGTTCTGCCTGTACAGCAGCAAGTAAAAGTTTTGACCCACCGGAGTGACGGAATGGCAACGAGTGGTGTTGTGCCGAATGCAAAGCACGTTGTTCAGCCTGTACAGCAGCAAGTAAAAGTTATGACCCACCGGAGTGACGGAATGGCAACGAGTTGTGTTGTGCCGAATCCAAAGCACGTTGTTCAGCGTGTACAGCAGCCAGTAAAAGTTATGTCCCACCATAGTGGCAGAATTGCAACGAGTGGTGTTGTGCCGAAACCAAAGCATGTTGTTCAGCGTGTACAGCAGCAAGTAAATGTTATGTTCCACCGGAGTGGCAGAATAGCAACGAGTGGTGTTGTGCCGAAACCAAAACACGTTGTTCAGTGTGTACAGCAGCAAGTAAAATTTATGACCCACCGGAGTGACGGAATGGCAACGAGTGGTGTTGTGCCGAATCCAAAGCACGTTGTTCAGCGTGTACAGCAGCAAATAAAAGTTATGAACCACCGGTGTGACGGAATGGCAACGTGTGGTGTTGTGCCGAATCCAAAGCACGTTGTTCAGCGTGTACAGCAGCAAGTAAAATTTATGACCCACCGGAGTGACGGAATGGCAACGAGTGGTGTTGTGCCGAATCCAAAGCACGTTGTGCAGCATGTACAGCAGGAAATAAAAGTTATGAACCACCGGTGTGACGGAATGGCAACGTGAGGTGTTGCGCCGAATCCAAAGCACGTTGTTCAGCGTGTACAGCAGCAAGTAAAAGATATGTCCCACCGGAGTGGCAGAATAGCAACGAGTGGTGTTGTGCCGAAACCTAAGCACGTTGTTCAGCGTGCACCGCAGCAAATAAAAGATATGACCCACCGGTGTGACGGAATGGCAACGTGTGGTGTTGTGCCGAAACCAAAGCACGTTGTTCAGCCTGTACAGCAGCAAGTAAAAGTTTGACCCACCGGAGTGACGGAATGGCAACGAGTTGTGTTGTGCCGAATCCAAAGCACGTTGTTCAGCGTGTACTGCAGCCTTTAAAGGTTATGTCCCACCGGAGTGGCAGAATTGCAACGAGTGGTGTTGTGCCGAAACCAAAGCATGTTGTTCAGCGTGTACAGCAGCAAGTAAATGTTATGTCCCACCGGAGTGGCAGAATAGCAACGAGTGGTGTGGCGCCGAAACCAAAACACGTTGTTCAGTGTGTACAGCAGCAAGTAAAATTGATGACCCACCAGAGTGACGGAATGGCAACGAGTGGTGTTGTGCCGAATCCAAAGCACGTTGTTCAGCGTGTACAGCAGCAAATAAACGTTATGAACCACCGGGGTGACGGAATGGCAACGTGTGGTGTTGTGCGGAATCCAAAGCACGTTGTTCAGCGTGTACAGCAGCAAGTAAAAGTTATGTCCCACCGGAGTGGCAGAATAGCAACGAGTGGTGTTGTGCCGAAACCAAAACACGTTGTTCAGTGTGTACAGCAGCAAGTAAAATTTATAACCCACCGGAGTGACGGAATGGCAACGAGTGGTGTTGTGCCGAATCCAAAGCACGTTGTTCAGCGTGTACAGCAGCAAGTAAAAGTTATGACCCACCGGAGTGACGGAATGGCAACGAGTGGTGTTGTGCCGAATCCAAAGCACGTTGTTCAGCCTGTAGAGCAGCAAGTAAAAGTTATGACCCACCGGAGTTACGGAATGGCAACGTGTGGTGTTGTGCCGAATCCAAAGCACGTTGTTCAGCGTGTACAGCAGCAAGTAAAAGTTATGACCCACCGGAGTGACGGAATGGCAACGAGTGGTGTTGTGCCGAATCCAAAGCACGTTGTTCAGCGTGTACAGCAGCAAATAAAAGTTATGACCCACCGGTGTGACGGAATGGCAACGTGTGGTGTTGTGCCGAATCCAAAGCACGTTGTTCAGCGTGTACAGCAGCAAATAAAAGTTATGACCCACCGGTGTGACGGAATGGCAACGTGTGGTGTTGTGCCGAATCCAAAGCACGTTGTTCAGCCTGTACAGCAGAAAGTAAAAATTATGACCCACCGGAGTGACGCAATGGCAACGAGTGATGTGCCGAATCCAAAGCACGTTGTTCAGCGTGTACAGTAGGAAATAAAAGTTATGACCCACCGGTGTGACGGAATGGCAACGTGTGGTGTTGTGTCGAATCCAAAGCATGTTGTTCAGCCTGTACAGCAGCAAGTAAAAGTTTTGACCCACCGGAGTGACGGAATGGCAACGAGTGGTGTGTGCCGAATGCAAAGCACGTTGTTCAGCCTGTAGAGCAGCAAGTAAAAGTTATGACCCACCGGAGTTACGGAATGGCAACGAGTAGGGTTGTGCCGAATCCAAAGCACGTTGTTCAGCGTGTACAGCAGCCATTAAAAATTATGTCCCACCGGAGTGGCAGAATAGCAACGAGTGGTGTTGTGCCGAAACCAAAGCACGTTGTTCAGCGTGTACAGCAGCAAGTAAAAGTTATGTCCCACCGGAGTGACGGATTGGCAACGAGTGGTGTTGTGCCGAATCCAAAGCACGTTGTTCAGGCTGTACAGCAGCAAGTAAATGTTATAACCCACCGGAGTGACGGAATGGCAACGAGTAGTGTTGTGCCGAATCCAAAGCACGTTGTTCAGCGTGTACAGCAGCAAGTAAAAGTTTTGACCCACCGGAGTGACGGAATAGCAACGAGTGGTGTTGTGCCGAAACCAAAGCATGTTGTTCACCGTGTACAGCAGCAAATAAAAGTAATGAACCGCCGGTGTGACGGAATGGCAACGTGTGGTGTTGTGCCGAATCCAAAGCACGTTGTTCAGCCTGTACAGCAGCAAGTAAAAGTTATGACCCACCGGAGTGACGGAATGGCAATGAGTATTGTTGTGCCGAATCGAAAGCACATTGTTCAGCGTGTACAGCTGCCAGTAAATGTTATGTCCCAACAGAGTGACAGAATAGCAACGAGTGGTGTTGTGCCGAAACCTAAGCACGTTGTTCAGCTTGTCAGCAGCAAGTAAAAGTTATGACCCACCGGAGTGACGGATTGGCAACGAGTGGTGTTGTGCCGAATCCGAAGCACGTTGTTCAGCCTGTACAGCAGCAAGTAAATGTTATTACCCACCGGAGTGACGGAATGGCAACGAGTAGTGTTGTGCCGAATCCAAAGCACGTTGTTCAGCGTGTACAGCAGCAAGTAAAAGTTATGACCCACCGGAGTGACGGAATGGCAACGAGTGGTGTTGTGCCGAATCCAAAGCACGTTGTTCAGCGTGTACAGCAGCAAATAAAAGTTATGACCCACCGGTGTGACGGAATGGCAACGTGTGGTGTTGTGCCGAATCCAAAGCACGTTGTTCAGCGTGTACAGCAGCAAATAAAAGTTATGACCCACCGGTGTGACGGAATGGCAACGTGTGGTGTTGTGCCGAATCCAAAGCACGTTGTTCAGCCTGTACAGCAGCAAGTAAAAATTATGACCCACCGGAGTGACGGAATGGCAACGAGTGATGTGCCGAATCCAAAGCACATTGTTCAGCGTGTACAGTAGGAAATAAACGTTATGACCCACCGGTGTGACGGAATGGCAACGTGTGGTGTTGTGTCGAATCCAAAGCATGTTGTTCAGCCTGTACAGCAGCAAGGAAAAGTTTTGACCCACCGGAGTGACGGAATGGCAACGAGTGGTGTTGTGCCGAATGCAAAGCACGTTGTTCAGCCTGTAGAGCAGCAAGTAAAAGTTATGACCCACCGGAGTTACGGAATGGCAACGAGTAGGGTTGTGCCGAATCCAAAGCACGTTGTTCAGCGTGTACAGCAGCCAGTAAAAATTATGTCCCACCGGTATGGCAGAATAGCAACGAGTGGTGCTGTGCCGAAACCAAAACACGTTGTTCAGTGTGTACAGCAGCAAGTAAAATTTATGACCCATCGGAGTTACGGAATGGCAACGAGTGGCGGTTTGCCGATTCCAAAGCACGTTGTTCAGTGTGTACAACAGCCAGTAAAAGTTATGTCCCACCGGAGTGGCAGAATAGCAACGAGTGGTGTAGTGCCGAAACCAAAGCATGTTGTTCACCGTGTACAGCAGCAAATAAAAGTTATGAACCACCGGTGTGACGGAATGGCAACGTGTGGTGCTGTGCCGAAACCAAAGCACGTTGTTCAGCCTGTACAGCAGCAAGTAAAAGTTATGAACCACCGGTGTGACGGAATGGCAACGTGTGGTGTTTTGCCGAAACGAAAGCACGTTGCTCAGCCTGTACAGCAGCAAGTAAAAGTTATGACCCACCGGAGTGAGGGAATGGCAACGAGCAGTGTTGTGCCGAATCCAAAGCACGTTGTTCAGCGTGTACAGCAGCCAGTAAAACTTATGTCCCACCGGAGTGGCAGAATAGCAACGAGTGGTGTTGTGCCGGAACCAAAGCACGTTGTTCAGCCTGTACAGCAGCAAGTAAAAGTTATGTCCCACCGGAGTGGCAGAATAGCAACGAGTGGTGCTGTGCCGAAACCAAAACACGTTGTTCAGTGTGTACAGCAGCAAGTAAAATTTATGACCCATCGGAGTTACGGAATGGCAACGAGTGGCGTTGTGCCGAATCCAAAGCACGTTGTTCAGTGTGTACAACAGCCAGTAAAAGTTATGTCCCACCGGAGTGGCAGAATAGCAACGAGTGGTGTTGTGCCGAAACCAAAGCATGTTGTTCACCGTGTACAGCAGCAAATAAAAGTAATGAACCACCGGTGTGACGGAATGGCAACGTGTGGTGTTGTGCCGAATCCAAAGCACGTTGTTCAGCCTGTACAGCAGCAAGTAAAGGTTATGACCCACCGGAGTGACGGAATGCAAAGAGTGGTGTTGTGCCGAAACCAAAGCACGTTGTGCAGCCTGTACAACAGCAAGTAAAAGTTATGACCCACCGGAGTGACGGAATGGCAATGAGTAGTGTTGTGCCGAATCGAATGCACATTGTTCAGCGTGTACAGCAGCCAGTAAATGTTATGTCCCAACGGAGTGACAGAATAGCAACGAGTGGTGTTGTGCCGAAACATAAGCACGTTGTTCAGCTTGTCAGCAGCAAGTAAAAGTTATGACCCACCGGAGTGACGGATTGGCAACGAGTAGTGTTGTGCCGAATCCAAAGCACGTTGTTCAGCGTGTACAGCAGCAAGTAAAAGTTATGACCCACCGGAGTGACGGAATGCAAAGAGTGGTGTTGTGCCGAAACCAAAGCACGTTGTGCAGCCTGTACAACAGCAAGTAAAAGTTATGACCCACCGGAGTGACGGAATGGCAATGAGTAGTGTTGTGCCGAATCGAATGCACATTGTTCAGCGTGTACAGCAGCCAGTAAATGTTATGTCCCAACGGAGTGACAGAATAGCAACGAGTGGTGTTGTGCCGAATCCAAAGCACGTTGTTCAGCCTGTACAGCAGCAAGTAAATGTTATTACCCACCGGAGTGACGGAATGGCAACGAGTAGTGTTGTGCCGAATCCAAAGCACGTTGTTCAGCGTGTACAGCAGCAAGTAAAAGTTATGACCCACCGGAGTGACGGAATGGCAACGAGTGGTGTTGTGCCGAATCCAAAGCACGTTGTTCAGCGTGTACAGCAGAAAATAAAAGTTATGACCCACCGGTGTGACGGAATGGCAACGTGTGGTGTTGTGCCGAATCCAAAGCACGTTGTTCAGCGTGTACAGCAGCAAATAAAAGTTATGACCCACCGGTGTGACGGAATGGCAACGTGTGGTGTTGTGCCGAATCCAAAGCACGTTGTTCAGCCTGTACAGCAGCAAGTAAAAATTATGACCCACCGGAGTGACGGAATGGCAAAGAGTGATGTGCCGAATCCAAAGCACGTTGTTCAGCGTGTACAGTAGGAAATAAAAGTTATGACCCACCGGTGTGACGGAATGGCAACGTGTGGTGTTGTGTCGAATCCAAAGCATGTTGTTCAGCCTGTACAGCAGCAAGTAAAAGTTTTGACCCACCGGAGTGACGGAATGGCAACGAGTGGTGTTGTGACGAATGCAAAGCACGTTGTTCAGCCTGTAGAGCAGCAAGTAAAAGTTATGACCCACCGGAGAACGGAATGGCAACGAGTAGGGCTGTGCCGAATCCAAAGCACGTTGTTCAGCGTGTACAGCAGCCAGTAAAAATTATGTCCCACCGGAGTGGCAGAATAGCAACAAGTGGTGTTGTGCCGAAACCAAAGCATGTTGTTCACCGTGTACAGCAGCAAATAAAAGTTATGAACCACCGGTGTGACGGAATGGCAACGTGTGGTGTTGTGCCGAAACCAAAGCACGTTGTTCAGCCTGTACAGCAGCAAGTAAAATTTATGAACCACCGGTGTGACGGAATGGCAACGTGTGGTGTTTTGCCGAAACGAAAGCACGTTGTTCAGCCTGTACAGCAGCAAGTAAAAGTTATGACCCACCGGAGTGACGGAATGGCAACGAGTAGTGTTGTGCCGAATCCAAAGCATGTTGTTCAGCGTGTACAGCAGCCAGTAAAAGTTAGGTCCCACCGGAGTGGCAGAATAGCAACGAGTAGTGTTGTGCCGGAACCAAAGCACGTTGTTCAGCCTGTACAGCAGCAAGTAAAAGTTATGTCCCACTGGAGTGGCAGAATAGTAACGAGTGGTGTTGTGCCGAAACCAAAACACGTTGTTCAGTGTGTACAGAAGCAAGTAAAATTTATGACCCACCGGAGTGACGGAATGGCAAGGAGTGGTGTTGTGCCGAATCCAAAGCACGTTGTGCAGCATGTACAGCAGGAAATAAAAGTTATGAACCACCGGTGTGACGGAATGGCAACGTGTGGTGTTGTGCCGAATCCAAAGCACGTTGTTCAGCGTTACAGCAGCAAGTAAAAGTTATGTCCCACCGGAGTGGCAGAATAGCAACGAGTGGTGTTGTGCCGAAACCTAAGCACGTTGTTCAGCGTGCACCGCAGCAAATAAAAGATATGACCCACCGGTGTGACGGAATGGCAACGTGTGGTGTTGTGCCGAAACCAAAGCACGTTGTTCAGCCTGTACAGCAGCAAGTAAATGTTATGAACCACCGGTGTGACGGAATGGCAACGTGTGATGTTGTGTCGAAACCAAAGCACGTTGTTCAGCCTGTACAGCAGCAAGTAAAAGTTATGACCCACCGGTGTGACGGAATGGCAACGTGTGGTGTTGTGCCGAATCCAAAGCACGTTGTTCAGCGTGTACAGCAGCAAATAAAAGTTATGACCCAGCGGTGTGACGGAATGGCAACGTGTGGTGTTGTGCCGAATCCAAAGCACGTTGTTCAGCCTGTACAGCAGCAAGTATAAATTATGACCCACCGGAGTGACGGAATGGCAACGAGTGATGTGCCGAATCCAAAGCACGTTGTTCAGCGTGTACAGCAGGAAATAAAAGTTATGACCCACCGGTGTGACGGAATGGCAACGTGTGGTGTTGTGTCGAATCCAAAGCATGTTGTTCTGCCTGTACAGCAGCAAGTAAAAGTTTTGACCCACCGGAGTGACGGAATGGCAACGAGTGGTGTTGTGCCGAATGCAAAGCACGTTGTTCAGCCTGAGCAGCAGCAAGTAAAAGTTATGACCCACCGGAGTTACGGAATGGCAACGAGTATGGTTGCGCCGAATCCAAAGCACGTTGTTCAGCGTGTACAGCAGCCAGTAAAAATTATGTCACACCGGAGTGGCAGAATAGCAACGAGTGGTGTTGTGCCGAAACCAAAGCACGTTGTTCAGCGTGTACAGCAGCAAGTAAAAGTTATGTCCCACCGGAGTGGTAGAATAGCAACGAGTGGTGCTGTGCCGAAACCAAAACACGTTGTTCAGTGTGTACAGCAGCAAGTAAAATTTATGACCCATCGGAGTTACGGAATGGCAACGAGTGGCGTTGTGCCGAATCCAAAGCACGTTGTTCAGTGTGTACAACAGCCAGTAAAAGTTATGTCCCACCGGAGTGGCAGAATAGCAACGAGTGGTGTTGTGCCGAAACCAAAGCACGTTGTTCAGCCTGTACAGCAGCAAGTAAAAGTTATAAACCACCGGTGTGACGGAATGGCAACGTGTGGTGTTTTGCCGAAACGACAGCACGTTGATCAGCCTGTACAGCAGCAAGTAAAAGTTATGACCCACCGGAGTGACGGAATGGCAACGAGTAGTGTTGTGCCGAATCCAAAGCACGTTGTTCAGCGTGTACAGCAGCCAGTAAAAGTTATGTCCCACCGGAGTGGCAGAAAATCAACGAGTGGTGTTGTGCCGGAACCAAAGCACGTTGTTCAGCCTGTACAGCAGCAAGTAAAAGTTATGTCCCACCGGAGTGGCAGAATAGTAACGAGTGGTGTTGTGCCGAAACCAAAACACGTTGTTCAGTGTGTACAGAAGCAAGTAAAATTTATGACCCACCGGAGTGACGGAATGGCAACGAGTGGTGTTGTGCCGAATCCAAAGCACGTTGTGCAGCATGTAAAGCAGGAGATAAAAGTTATGAACCACCGGTGTGACGGAATGGCAACGTGTGGTGTTGTGCCGAATCCAAAGCACGTTGTTCAGCGTTACAGCAGCAAGTAAAAGTTATGTCCCACCGGAGTGGCAGAATAGCAACGAGTGGTGTTGTGCCGAAACCTAAGCACGTTGTTCAGCGTGCACCGCAGCAAATAAAAGATATGACCCACCGGTGTGACGGAATGGCAACGTGTGGTGTTGTGCCGAAACCAAAGCACGTTGTTCAGCCTGTACAGCAGCAAGTAAATGTTATGAACCACTGGTGTGACGGAATGGCAACGTGTGGTGTTGTGTCGAAACCAAAGCACGTTGTTCAGCCTGTACAGCAGCAAGTAAAAGTTATGACCCACCGGAGTGACGGAATGGCAACGAGTTGTGTTGTGCCGAATCCAAAGCACGTTGTTCAGCGTGTACAGCAGCCAGTAAAAGTTATGTCCCACCATAGTGGCAGAATTGCAACGAGTGGTGTTGTGCCGAAACCAAAGCATGTTGTTCAGCGTGTACAGCAGCAAGTAAATGTTATGTTCCACCGGAGTGGCAGAATAGCAACGAGTGGTGTTGTGCCGAAACCAAAACACGGTGTTCAGTGTGTACAGCAGCAAGTAAAATTTATGACCCACCGGAGTGACGGAATGGCAACGAGTGGTGTTGTGCCGAATCCAAAGCACGTTGTTCAGCGTGTACAGCAGCAAATAAAAGTTATGAACCACCGGTGTGACGGAATGGCAACGTGTGGTGTTGTGCCGAATCCAAAGCACGTTGTTCAGCGTTACAGCAGCAAGTAAAATTTATGACCCACCGGAGTGACGGAATGGCAACGAGTGGTGTTGTGCCGAATCCAAAGCACGTTGTGCAGCATGTACAGCAGGAAATAAAAGTTATGAACCACCGGTGTGACGGAATGGCAACGTGAGGTGTTGCGCCGAATCCAAAGCACGTTGTTCAGCGTTACAGCAGCAAGTAAAAGATATGTCCCTCCGGAGTGGCAGAATAGCAACGAGTGGTGTTGTGCCGAAACCTAAGCACGTTGTTCAGCGTGCACCGCAGCAAATAAAAGATATGACCCACCGGTGTGACGGAATGGCAACGTGTGGTGTTGTGCCGAAACCAAAGCACGTTGTTCAGCCTGTACAGCAGCAAGTAAAAGTTATGACCCACCGGAGTGACGGAATGGCAACGAGTTGTGTTGTGCCGAATCCAAAGCACGTTGTTCAGCGTGTACTGCAGCCTTTAAAGGTTATGTCCCACCGGAGTGGCAGAATTGCAACGAGTGGTGTTGTGCCGAAACCAAAGCATGTTGTTCAGCGTGTACAGCAGCAAGTAAATGTTATGTCCCACCGGAGTGGCAGAATAGCAACGAGTGGTGTGGCGCCGAAACCAAAACACGTTGTTCAGTGTGTACAGCAGCAAGTAAAATTGATGACCCACCAGAGTGACGGAATGGCAACGAGTGGTGTTGTGCCGAATCCAAAGCACGTTGTTCAGCGTGTACAGCAGCAAATAAACGTTATGAACCACCGGGGTGACGGAATGGCAACGTGTGGTGTTGTGCGGAATCCAAAGCACGTTGTTCAGCGTTACAGCAGCAAGTAAAAGTTATGTCCCACCGGAGTGGCAGAATAGCAACGAGTGGTGTTGTGCCGAAACCAAAACACGTTGTTCAGTGTGTACAGCAGCAAGTAAAATTTATAACCCACCGGAGTGACGGAATGGCAACGAGTGGTGTTGTGCCGAATCCAAAGCACGTTGTTCAGCGTGTACAGCAGCAAGTAAAAGTTATGACCCACCGGAGTGACGGAATGGCAACGAGTGGTGTTGTGCCGAATCCAAAGCACGTTGTTCAGCGTGTACAGCAGAAAATAAAAGTTATGACCCACCGGTGTGACGGAATGGCAACGTGTGGTGTTGTGCCGAATCCAAAGCACGTTGTTCAGCGTGTACAGCAGCAAATAAAAGTTATGACCCACCGGTGTGACGGAATGGCAACGTGTGGTGTTGTGCCGAATCCAAAGCACGTTGTTCAGCCTGTACAGCAGCAAGTAAAAATTATGACCCACCGGAGTGACGGAATGGCAACGAGTGATGTGCCGAATCCAAAGCACGTTGTTCAGCGTGTACAGTAGGAAATAAAAGTTATGACCCACCGGTGTGACGGAATGGCAACGTGTGGTGTTGTGTCGAATCCAAAGCATGTTGTTCAGCCTGTACAGCAGCAAGTAAAAGTTTTGACCCACCGGAGTGACGGAATGGCAACGAGTGGTGTTGTGACGAATGCAAAGCACGTTGTTCAGCCTGTAGAGCAGCAAGTAAAAGTTATGACCCACCGGAGAACGGAATGGCAACGAGTAGGGCTGTGCCGAATCCAAAGCACGTTGTTCAGCGTGTACAGCAGCCAGTAAAAATTATGTCCCACCGGAGTGGCAGAATAGCAACGAGTGGTGTTGTGCCGAAACCAAAGCATGTTGTTCACCGTGTACAGCAGCAAATAAAAGTTATGAACCACCGGTGTGACGGAATGGCAACGTGTGGTGTTGTGCCGAAACCAAAGCACGTTGTTCAGCCTGTACAGCAGCAAGTAAAATTTATGAACCACCGGTGTGACGGAATGGCAACGTGTGGTGTTTTGCCGAAACGAAAGCACGTTGTTCAGCCTGTACAGCAGCAAGTAAAAGTTATGACCCACCGGAGTGACGGAATGGCAACGAGTAGTGTTGTGCCGAATCCAAAGCATGTTGTTCAGCGTGTACAGCAGCCAGTAAAAGTTAGGTCCCACCGGAGTGGCAGAATAGCAACGAGTGGTGTTGTGCCGGAACCAAAGCACGTTGTTCAGCCTGTACAGCAGCAAGTAAAAGTTATGTCCCACTGGAGTGGCAGAATAGTAACGAGTGGTGTTGTGCCGAAACCAAAACACGTTGTTCAGTGTGTACAGAAGCAAGTAAAATTTATGACCCACCGGAGTGACGGAATGGCAAGGAGTGGTGTTGTGCCGAATCCAAAGCACGTTGTGCAGCATGTACAGCAGGAAATAAAAGTTATGAACCACCGGTGTGACGGAATGGCAACGTGTGGTGTTGTGCCGAATCCAAAGCACGTTGTTCAGCGTTACAGCAGCAAGTAAAAGTTATGTCCCACCGGAGTGGCAGAATAGCAACGAGTGGTGTTGTGCCGAAACCTAAGCACGTTGTTCAGCGTGCACCGCAGCAAATAAAAGATATGACCCACCGGTGTGACGGAATGGCAACGTGTGGTGTTGTGCCGAAACCAAAGCACGTTGTTCAGCCTGTACAGCAGCAAGTAAATGTTATGAACCACCGGTGTGACGGAATGGCAACGTGTGATGTTGTGTCGAAACCAAAGCACGTTGTTCAGCCTGTACAGCAGCAAGTAAAAGTTATGACCCACCGGTGTGACGGAATGGCAACGTGTGGTGTTGTGCCGAATCCAAAGCACGTTGTTCAGCGTGTACAGCAGCAAATAAAAGTTATGACCCAGCGGTGTGACGGAATGGCAACGTGTGGTGTTGTGCCGAATCCAAAGCACGTTGTTCAGCCTGTACAGCAGCAAGTATAAATTATGACCCACCGGAGTGACGGAATGGCAACGAGTGATGTGCCGAATCCAAAGCACGTTGTTCAGCGTGTACAGCAGGAAATAAAAGTTATGACCCACCGGTGTGACGGAATGGCAACGTGTGGTGTTGTGTCGAATCCAAAGCATGTTGTTCTGCCTGTACAGCAGCAAGTAAAAGTTTTGACCCACCGGAGTGACGGAATGGCAACGAGTGGTGTTGTGCCGAATGCAAAGCACGTTGTTCAGCCTGAGCAGCAGCAAGTAAAAGTTATGACCCACCGGAGTTACGGAATGGCAACGAGTAGGGTTGCGCCGAATCCAAAGCACGTTGTTCAGCGTGTACAGCAGCCAGTAAAAATTATGTCACACCGGAGTGGCAGAATAGCAACGAGTGGTGTTGTGCCGAAACCAAAGCACGTTGTTCAGCGTGTACAGCAGCAAGTAAAAGTTATGTCCCACCGGAGTGGTAGAATAGCAACGAGTGGTGCTGTGCCGAAACCAAAACACGTTGTTCAGTGTGTACAGCAGCAAGTAAAATTTATGACCCATCGGAGTTACGGAATGGCAACGAGTGGCGTTGTGCCGAATCCAAAGCACGTTGTTCAGTGTGTACAACAGCCAGTAAAAGTTATGTCCCACCGGAGTGGCAGAATAGCAACGAGTGGTGTTGTGCCGAAACCAAAGCACGTTGTTCAGCCTGTACAGCAGCAAGTAAAAGTTATAAACCACCGGTGTGACGGAATGGCAACGTGTGGTGTTTTGCCGAAACGACAGCACGTTGATCAGCCTGTACAGCAGCAAGTAAAAGTTATGACCCACCGGAGTGACGGAATGGCAACGAGTAGTGTTGTGCCGAATCCAAAGCACGTTGTTCAGCGTGTACAGCAGCCAGTAAAAGTTATGTCCCACCGGAGTGGCAGAAAATCAACGAGTGGTGTTGTGCCGGAACCAAAGCACGTTGTTCAGCCTGTACAGCAGCAAGTAAAAGTTATGTCCCACCGGAGTGGCAGAATAGTAACGAGTGGTGTTGTGCCGAAACCAAAACACGTTGTTCAGTGTGTACAGAAGCAAGTAAAATTTATGACCCACCGGAGTGACGGAATGGCAACGAGTGGTGTTGTGCCGAATCCAAAGCACGTTGTGCAGCATGTAAAGCAGGAGATAAAAGTTATGAACCACCGGTGTGACGGAATGGCAACGTGTGGTGTTGTGCCGAATCCAAAGCACGTTGTTCAGCGTTACAGCAGCAAGTAAAAGTTATGTCCCACCGGAGTGGCAGAATAGCAACGAGTGGTGTTGTGCCGAAACCTAAGCACGTTGTTCAGCGTGCACCGCAGCAAATAAAAGATATGACCCACCGGTGTGACGGAATGGCAACGTGTGGTGTTGTGCCGAAACCAAAGCACGTTGTTCAGCCTGTACAGCAGCAAGTAAATGTTATGAACCACTGGTGTGACGGAATGGCAACGTGTGGTGTTGTGTCGAAACCAAAGCACGTTGTTCAGCCTGTACAGCAGCAAGTAAAAGTTATGACCCACCGGAGTGACGGAATGGCAACGAGTTGTGTTGTGCCGAATCCAAAGCACGTTGTTCAGCGTGTACAGCAGCCAGTAAAAGTTATGTCCCACCATAGTGGCAGAATTGCAACGAGTGTTGTTGTGCCGAAACCAAAGCATGTTGTTCAGCGTGTACAGCAGCAAGTAAATGTTATGTTCCACCGGAGTGGCAGAATAGCAACGAGTGGTGTTGTGCCGATACCAAAACACGTTGTTCAGTGTGTACAGCAGCAAGTAAAATTTATGACCCACCGGAGTGACGGAATGGCAACGAGTGGTGTTGTGCCGAATCCAAAGCACGTTGTTCAGCGTGTACAGCAGCAAATAAAAGTTATGAACCACCGGTGTGACGGAATGGCAACGTGTGGTGTTGTGCCGAATCCAAAGCACGTTGTTCAGCGTTACAGCAGCAAGTAAAATTTATGACCCACCGGAGTGACGGAATGGCAACGAGTGGTGTTGTGCCGAATCCAAAGCACGTTGTGCAGCATGTACAGCAGGAAATAAAAGTTATGAACCACCGGTGTGACGGAATGGCAACGTGAGGTGTTGCGCCGAATCCAAAGCACGTTGTTCAGCGTTACAGCAGCAAGTAAAAGATATGTCCCACCGGAGTGGCAGAATAGCAACGAGTGGTGTTGTGCCGAAACCTAAGCACGTTGTTCAGCGTGCACCGCAGCAAATAAAAGATATGACCCACCGGTGTGACGGAATGGCAACGTGTGGTGTTGTGCCGAAACCAAAGCACGTTGTTCAGCCTGTACAGCAGCAAGTAAAAGTTATGACCCACCGGAGTGACGGAATGGCAACGAGTTGTGTTGTGCCGAATCCAAAGCACGTTGTTCAGCGTGTACTGCAGCCTTTAGAGGTTATGTCCCACCGGAGTGGCAGAATTGCAACGAGTGGTGTTGTGCCGAAACCAAAGCATGTTGTTCAGCGTGTACAGCAGCAAGTAAATGTTATGTCCCACCGGTGTGGCAGAATAGCAACGAGTGGTGTGGCGCCGAAACCAAAACACGTTGTTCAGTGTGTACAGCAGCAAGTAAAATTGATGACCCACCAGAGTGACGGAATGGCAACGAGTGGTGTTGTGCCGAATCCAAAGCACGTTGTTCAGCGTGTACAGCAGCAAATAAACGTTATGAACCACCGGGGTGACGGAATGGCAACGTGTGGTGTTGTGCGGAATCCAAAGCACGTTGTTCAGCGTTACAGCAGCAAGTAAAAGTTATGTCCCACCGGAGTGGCAGAATAGCAACGAGTGGTGTTGTGCCGAAACCAAAACACGTTGTTCAGTGTGTACAGCAGCAAGTAAAATTTATAACCCACCGGAGTGACGGAATGGCAACGAGTGGTGTTGTGCCGAATCCAAAGCACGTTGTTCAGCGTGTACAGCAGCAATTAAATGTTATTACCCACCGGAGTGACGGAATGGCAACGAGTAGTGTTGTGCCGAATCCAAAGCACGTTGTTCAGCGTGTACAGCAGCAAGTAAAAGGTATGACCCACCGGAGTGACGGAATGGCAACGAGTGGTGTTGTGCCGAATCCAAAGCACGTTGTTCAGCGTGTACAGCAGCAAATAAAAGTTATGACCCACCGGTGTGACGGAATGGCAACGTGTGGTGTTGTGCCGAATCCAAAGCACGTTGTTCAGCGTGTACAGCAGCAAATAAAAGTTATGACCCAGCGGTGTGACGAAATGGCAACGTGTGGTGTTGTGCCGAATCCAAAGCACATTGTTCAGCCTGTACAGCAGCAAGTATAAATTATGACCCACCGGAGTGACGGAATGGCAACGAGTGATGTGCCGAATCCAAAGCACGTTGTTCAGCGTGTACAGCAGGAAATAAAAGTTATGACCCACCGGTGTGACGGAATGGCAACGTGTGGTGTTGTGTCGAATCCAAAGCATGTTGTTCTGCCTGTACAGCAGCAAGTAAAAGTTTTGACCCACCGGAGTGACGGAATGGCAACGAGTGGTGTTGTGCCGAATGCAAAGCACGTTGTTCAGCCTGTAGAGCAGCAAGTAAAAGTTATGACCACCGGAGTTACGGAATGGCAACGAGTAGGGTTGCGCCGAATCCAAAGCACGTTGTTCAGCGTGTACAGCAGCCAGTAAAAATTATGTCCCACCGGAGTGGCAGAATAGCAACGAGTGGTGTTCTGCCGAAACCAAAGCACGTTGTTCAGCGTGTACAGCAGCAAGTAAAAGTTATGTCCCACCGGAGTGGTAGAATAGCAACGAGTGGTGCTGTGCCGAAACCAAAACACGATGTTCAGTGTGTACAGCAGCAAGTAAAATTTATGACCCATCGGAGTTACGGAATGGCAACGAGTGGCGTTGTGCCGAATCCAAAGCACGTTGTTCAGTGTGTACAACAGCCAGTAAAAGTTATGTCCCACCGGAGTGGCAGAATAGCAACGAGTGGTGTTGTGCCGAAACCAAAGCACGTTGTTCAGCCTGTACAGCAGCAAGTAAAAGTTATAAATCACCGGTGCGACGGAATGGCAACGTGTGGTGTTTTGCCGAAACGACTGCACGTTGTTCAGCGTGTACAGCAGCCAGTAAAAGTTATGTCCCACCGGAGTGGCAGAATAGCAACGAGTGGTGTTGTGCCGAAACCTAAGCACGTTGTTCAGTGTGTACAGCAGCAAGTAAAAGTTATGTCTCACCGGAGTGGCAGAATAGCAACGAGTGGTGTTGTGCCGAAACCAAAGCACGTTGTTCAGCGTGTACAGCAGCAAATAAAAGTTATGAACCACCGGTGTGACGGAATGGCAACGTGTGGTGTTGTGCCGAATCCAAAGCACGTTGTTGAGCCTGTACAGCAGCAAGTAAAAGTTATGACCCACCGGATTGACGAAATGGCAAAGAGTGGTGTTGTGCCGAATCCAAAGCACGTTGTTCAGCCTGTACAGCAGCAAGTAAATGTTATGACCCACGGGAGTGACGGAATGGCAACGAGTAGTGTTGCGCCGAATCCAAAGCACGTTGTTCAGCGTGTACAGCAGCAAATAAAAGTTATGACCCACCGGTGTGACGGAATGGCAACGTGTGGTGTTGTGCCGAATCGAAAGCACGTTGTTCAGCCTGTACAGCAGCAAGTAAAAATTATGACCCACCGGAGTGACGGAATGGCAACGAGTTATGTTGTGCCGAATCCAAAGCACGTTGTTCAGCGTGTACAGCAGCAAATAAAAGTTATGACCCACCGGTGTGACGGAATGGCAACGTGTGGTGTTGTGCCGAATCCAAAGCACGTTGTTCAGCCTGTACAGCAGCAAGCAAAAGTTATGAACCACCGGTGGGACGGAATGGCAACGTGTGGTGTTGTGCCGAATCCAAAGCACATTGGTCAGCCTGTACAGCAGCAAGTAAAAGTTATGACCCACCGGAGTGACGGAATGGCAACGAGTGGTGTTGTGCCGAATCCAAAGCACGTTGTTCAGCCTGTAGAGCAGCTAGTAAAAGTTATGACCCACCGGAGTGACGGAATGGCAACGAGTAGTGTTGTGCCGAATCCAAAGCACGTTGTTCAGCGTGTACAGCAGCGAATAAAAATTATGTCCCACCGGAGTGGCAGAATAGCAACGAGTGGTGTTGTGCCGAAACCAAAGCACGTTGTTCAGCGTGTACAGCATCAAGTAAAATTTGGTTCAACCGGAGTGGCAGAATAGCAACGAGTGGTGTTGAGCCGAAACCAAAACACGTTGTTCAGTGTGTACAGCAGCAAGTAAAATTTATGACCCACCGGAGTGACGGAATGGCAACGAGTGGTGTTGTGCCGAATCCAAAGCACGTTGTTCAGCGTGTACAGCAGCCAGTAAAAGTTATGTCCCACCGGAGTGGCAGAATAGCAACGAGTGTTGTTGTGCCGAAACCAAAACACGTTGTTCAGTGTGTACAGCAGCAAGTAAAAGTTATGTCCCACCGGAGTGGCAGAATAGCAACGAGTGGTGTTGTGCCGAAACAAAAGCACGTTGTTCAGCGTTTACAGCAGCAAATTAACTTTATGAACCACCGGGTTGACGGAATGGCAACGTGTGGTGTTGTGCCGAATCCAAAGCACGTTGTTCAGCGTTACAGCAGCAAGTAAAAGTTATGTCCCACCGGAGTGGCAGAGTAGCAACGAGTGGTGTTGTGCCGAAACCAAAACACGTTGTTCAGTGTGTACAGCAGCAAGTAAAATTTATGACCCACCGGAGTGACGGAATGGCAACGAGTGGTGTTGTGCCGAATCCAAAGCACGTTGTTCAGCGTGTACAGCAGCAAATAAAAGTTATGAACCACCGGTGTGACGGAATGGCAACGTGTGGTGTTGTGCCGAATCCAAAGCACGTTGTTCAGCGTGTACAGCAGCAAATTAACTTTATGAACCACCGGGTTGACGGAATGGCAACGTGTGGTGTTGTGCCGAATCCAAAGCACGTTGTTCAGCGTTACAGCAGCAAGTAAAAGTTATGTCCCACCGGAGTGGCAGAGTAGCAACGAGTGGTGTTGTGCCGAAACCAAAACACGTTGTTCAGTGTGTACAGCAGCAAGTAAAATTTATGACCCACCGGAGTGACGGAATGGCAACGAGTGGTGTTGTGCCGAATCCAAAGCACGTTGTTCAGCGTGTACAGCAGCAAATAAAAGTTATGAACCACCGGTGTGACGGAATGGCAACGTGTGGTGTTGTGCCGAATCCAAAGCACGTTGTTCAGCGTTACAGCAGCAAGTAAAAGTTATGTCCCACCGGAGTGGCAGAATAGCAACGAGTGGTGTTGTGCCGAAACCAAAACACGTTGTTCAGTGTGTACAGCAGCAAGTAAAAGTTATGTCCCACCGGAGTGGCAGAATAGCAACGAGTGGTGTTGTACCGAAACCAAAGCACGTTGTTCAGCGTGTACAGCAGCAAATAAAAGTTATGAACCACCGGTGTGACGGAATGGCAACGTGTAGTGTTGTGCCGAATCCAAAGCACGTTGTTGAGCCTGTACAGCAGCAAGTAAAAGTTATGACCCACCGGATTGACGGAATGGCAACGAGTGGTGTTGTGCCGAATCCAAAGCACGTTGTTCAGCCTGTACAGCAGCAAGTAAATGTTATGACCCATCGGAGTGACGGAATGGCAACGAGTAGTAATGTGCCGAATCCAAAGCACGTTGTTCAGCGTGTACAGCAGCAAGTAAAAGTTATGACCCACGGGAGTGACGGAATGGCAACGAGTGGTGTTGCGCCGAATCCAAAGCACGTTGTTCAGCGTGTACAGCAGCAAATAAAAGTTATGAACCACCGGTGTGACGGAATGACGACGTGTGGTGTTGTGCCGAATCCAAAGCACGTTGTTCAGCGTGTACAGCAGCAAATAAACTTTATGAACCACCGGGGTGACGGAATGGCAACGTGTGGTGTTGTGCCGAATCCAAAGCACGTTGTTCAGCGTTACAGCAGCAAGTAAAAGTTATGTCCCAACGGAGTGGCAGAATAGCAACGAGTGGTGTTGTGCCGAAACCAAAACACGTTGCTCAGTGTGTACAGCAGCAAGTAAAATTTATGACCCACCGGAGTGACGGAATGGCAACGAGTGGTGTTGTGCCGAATCCAAAGCACGTTGTTCAGCGTGTACAGCAGCAAATAAAAGTTATGAACCACCGGTGTGGCGGAATGGCAACGTGTGGTATTGTGCCGAATCCAAAGCACGTTGTTCAGCGTTACAGCAGCAAGTAAAAGTTATGTCCCACCGGAGTGGCAGAATAGCAACGAGTGGTGTTGTGCCGAAACCAAAGCACGTTGTTCAGTGTGTACAGCAGCAAGTAAAAGTTATGTCCCACCGGAGTGGCAGAATAGCAACGAGTGGTGTTGTGCCGAAACCAAAGCACGTTGTTCAGCGTGTACAGCAGCAAATAAAAGTTATGAACCACCGGTGTGACGGAATGGCAACGTGTGGTGTTGTGCCGAATCCAAAGCACGTTGTTTAGCCTGTACAGCAGCAAGTAAAAGTTATGACCCACCGGATTGACGGAATGGCAACGAGTGGTGTGATGCCGAATCCAAAGCACGTTGTTCAGCCTGTACAGCAGCAAGTAAATGTTATGACCCATCGGAGTGACGGAATGGCAACGAGTAGTGTTGTGCCGAATCCAAAGCACGTTGTTCAGCGTGTACAGCAGCAAGTAAAAGTTATGACCCACGGTAGTGACGGAATGGCAACGAGTGGTGTTGCGTCGAATCCAAAGCACGTTGTTTAGCGTGTACAGCAGCAAATAAAAGTTATGACCCACCGTTGTGACGGAATGGCAACGTGTGGTGTTGTGCCGAATCCAAAGCACGTTGTTCAGCCTGTACAGCAGCAAGTAAAAATTATGACCCACCGGAGTGACGGAATGGCAACGAGTGATGTTGTGCCGAATCCAAAGCACGTTGTTCAGCGTGTACAGCAGCAAATAAAAGTTATGACCCACCGGTGTGACGGAATGGCAACGAGTGATGTGCCGAATCCAAAGCACGTTGTTCAGCGTGTACAGTAGGAAATAAAAGTTATGACCCACCGGTGTGACGGAATGGCAACGTGTGGTGTTGTGTCGAATCCAAAGCATGTTGTTCAGCCTGTACAGCAGCAAGTAAAAGTTTTGACCCACCGGAGTGACGGAATGGCAACGAGTGGTGTTGTGCCGAATGCAAAGCACGTTGTTCAGCCTGTAGAGCAGCAAGTAAAAGTTATGACCCACCGGAGTTACGGAATGGCAACGAGTAGGGTTGTGCCGAATCCAAAGCACGTTGTTCAGCGTGTACAGCAGCCAGTAAAAATTATGTCCCACCGGAGTGGCAGAATAGCAACGAGTGGTGTTGTGCCGAAACCAAAGCACGTTGTTCAGCGTGTACAGCAGCAAGTAAAAGTTATGTCCCACCGGAGTGGCAGAATAGCAACGAGTGGTGCTGTGCCGAAACCAAAACACGTTGTTCAGTGTGTACAGCAGCAAGTAAAATTTATGACCCATCGGAGTTACGGAATGGCAAAGAGTGGCGGTTTGCCGAATCCAAAGCACGTTGTTCAGTGTGTACAACAGCCAGTAAAAGTTATGTCCCACCGGAGTGGCAGAATAGCAACGAGCGGTGTTGTGCCGAAACCAAAGCATGTTGTTCACCGTGTACAGCAGCAAATAAAAGTTATGAACCACCGGTGTGACGGAATGGCAACGTGTGGTGTTGTGCCGAAACCAAAGCACGTTGTTCAGCCTGTACAGCAGCAAGTAAAAGTAATGAACCACCGGTGTGACGGAATGGCAACGTGTGGTGTTTCGCCGTAACGAAAGCACGTTGTTCAGCCTGTACAGCAGCCAGTAAAAGTTATGTCCCACCGGAGTGGCAGAATAGCAACGAGTGGTGTTGTGCCGGAACCAAAGCACGTAGTTCAACCTGTACAGCAGCAAGTAAAAGTTATGTCCCACCGGAGTGGCAGAATAGCAACGAGTGGTGCTGTGCCGAAACCAAAACACGTTGTTCAGTGTGTACAGCAGCAAGTAAAATTTATGACCCATCGGAGTTACGGAATGGCAACGAGTGGCGTTGTTCCGAATCCAAAGCACGTTGTTCAGTGTGTACAACAGCCAGTAAAAGTTATGTCCCACCGGAATGGCAGAATAGCAACGAGTGGTGTTGTGCCGAAACCAAAGCATGTTGTTCACCGTGTACAGCAGCAAATAAAAGTAATGAACCACCGGTGTGAAGGAATGGCAACGTGTGGTGTTGTGCCGAATCCAAAGCACGTTGTTCAGCCTGTACAGCAGCAAGTAAAAGTTATGACCCACCGGAGTGACGGAATGCTAAGAGTGGTGTTGTGCCGAACCCAAAGCACGTTGTGCAGCCTGTACAACAGCAAGTAAAAGTTATGACCCACCGGAGTGACGGAATGGGAATGAGTAGTGTTGTGCCGAATCGAAAGCACGTTGTTCAGCGTGTACAGCAGCCAGTAAATGTTATGTCCCAACGGAGTGACAGAATAGCAACGAGTGGTGTTGTGCCGAAACCTAAGCACGTTGTTCAGCTTGTCAGCAGCAAGTAAAAGTTATGACCCACCGGAGTGACGGATTGGCAACGAGTGGTGTTGTGCCGAATCCAAAGCACGTTGTTCAGCCTGTACAGCAGCATGTAAATGTTATTACCCAACAGAGTGACGGAATGGCAACGAGTGGTGTTGTGCCGAATCCCAAGCACGTTGTTCAGCGTGTACAGCAGCAAATAAAAGTTATGACCCACCGGTGTGACGGAATGGCAACGTGTGGTGTTGTGCCGAATCCAAAGCACGTTGTTCAGCGTGTACAGCAGCAAATAAAAGTTATGACCCACCGGTGTGACGGAATGGCAACGTGTGGTGTTGTGCCGAATCCAAAGCACGTTGTTCAGCCTGTACAGCAGCAAGTAAAAATTATGACCCACCGGAGTGACGGAATGGCAACGAGTGATGTGCCGAATCCAAAGCACGTTGTTCAGCGTGTACAGTAGGAAATAAAAGCTATGACCCACCGGTGTGACGGAATGGCAACGTGTGGTGTTGTGTCGAATCCAAAGCATGTTGTTCAGCCTGTACAGCAGCAAGTAAAAGTTTTGACCCACCGGAGTGACGGAATGGCAACGAGTGGTGTTGTGACGAATGCAAAGCACGTTGTTCAGCCTGTAGAGCAGCAAGTAAAAGTTATGACCCACCGGAGTTAGGGAATAGCAACGAGTAGGGTTGTGCCGAATCCAAAGCACGTTGTTCAGCGTGTACAGCAGCCAGTAAAAATTATGTCCCACCGGAGTGGCAGAATAGCAACGAGTGGTGTTGTGCCGAAACCAAAGCACGTTGTTTAGCGTGTACAGCAGCAAGTAAATGTTATGTCCCACCGGAGTGGCAGAATAGCAACGAGTGGTGCTGTGCCGAAACCAAAACACGTTGTTCAGTGTGTACAGCAGCAAGTAAAATTTATGACCCATCGGAGTTACGGAATGGCAACGAGTGGCGTTGTGCCGAATCCAAAGCACGTTGTTCAGTGTGTACAACAGCCAGTAAAAGTTCTGTCCCACCGGAGTTGCAGAATAGCAACGAGTGGTGTTGTGCCGAAACCAAAGCATGTTGTACACCGTGTACAGCAGCAAATCAAAGTTATGAACCACCGGTGTGACGGAATGGCAACGTGTGGTGTTGTGTCGAAACCAAAGCACGTTGTTCAGCCTGTACAGCAGCAAGTAAAAGTTATGAACCACCGGTGTGACGGAATGGCAACGTGTGGTGTTTTGCCGAAACGAAAGCCCGTTGTTCAGCCTGTACAGCAGCAAGTAAAAGTTATGACCCACCGGAGTGACGGAATGGCAACGAGTAGTGTTGTGCCGAATCCAAAGCACGTTGTTCAGCGTGTACAGCAGCCAGTAAAAGTTATGTCCCACCGGAGTGGCAGAATAGCAACGAGTGGTGTTGTGCCGGAACCAAAGCACGTTGTCCAGCCTGTACAGCAGCAAGTAAAAGTTATGTCCCACCGGAGTGGCAGAATAGTAACGAGTGGTGTTGTGCCGAAACCAAAACACGTTGTTCAGTGTGTACAGAAGCAAGTAAAATTTATGACCCACCGGAGTGACGGAATGGCAACGAGAGGTGTTGTGCCGAATCCAAAGCACGTTGTGCAGCATGTACAGCAGGAAATAAAAGTTATGAACCACCGGTGTGACGGAATGGCAACGTGTGGTGTTGTGCCGAATCCAAAGCACGTTGTTCAGCGTTACAGCAGCAAGTAAAAGTTATGTCCCACCGGAGTGGCAGAATAGCAACGAGTGGTGTTGTGCCGAAACCTAAGCACGTTGTTCAGCGTGCACCGCAGCAAATAAAAGATATGACCCACCGGTGTGACGGAATGGCAACGTGTGATGTTGTGCCGAAACCAAAGCACGTTGTTCAGCCTGTACAGCAGCAAGTAAATGTTATGAACCACCGGTGTGACGGAATGGCAACGTGTGGTGTTGTGTCGAAACCAAAGCACGTTGTTCAGCCTGTACAGCAGCAAGTAAAAGTTATGACCCACCGGAGTGACGGAATGGCAACGAGTTGTGTTGTGCCGAATCCAAAGCACGTTGTTCAGCGTGTACTGCAGCCAGTAAAAGTTATGTCCCACCGGAGTGGCAGAATTGCAACGAGTGGTGTTGTGCCGAAACCAAAGCACGTTGTTCAGCGTGTACAGCAGCAAATAAAAGTTATGAACCACCGGTGTGACGGAATGGCAACGTGTGGTGTTGTGCCGAATCCAAAGCACGTTGTTGAGCCTGTACAGCAGCAAGTAAAAGTTATGACCCACCGGATTGACGGAATGGCAAAGAGTGGTGTTGTGCCGAATCCAAAGCACGTTGTTCAGCCTGTACAGCAGCAAGTAAATGTTATGACCCATCGGAGTGACGGAATGGCAACGAGTAGTGTTGTGCCGAATCCAAAGCACGTTGTTCAGCGTGTACAGCAGCAAGTAAAAGTTATGACCCACGGGAGTGACGGAATGGCAACGAGTGGTGTTGCGCCGAATCCAAAGCACGTTGTTTAGCGTGTAAAGCAGCAAATAAAAGTTATGACCCACCGGTGTGACGGAATGGCAACGTGTGGTGTTGTGCCGAATCCAAAGCACGTTGTTCAGCCTGTACAGCAGCAAGTAAAAATTATGACCCACCGGAGTGACGGAATGGCAACGAGTGATGTTGTGCCGAATCCAAAGCACGTTGTTCAGCGTGTACAGCAGCAAATAAAAGTTATGACCCACCGGTGTGACGGAATGGCAACGTGTGGTGTTGTGCCGAATCCAAAGCACGTTGTTCAGCCTGTACAGCAGCAAGCAAAAGTTATGAACCACCGGTGGGACGGAATGGCAACGTGTGGTGTTGTGCCGAATCCAAAGCACATTGGTCAGCCTGTACAGCAGCAAGTAAATGTTATGACCCACCGGAGTGACGGAATGGCAACGAGTGGTGTTGTGCCGAATCCAAAGCACGTTGTTCAGCCTGTAGAGCAGCTAGTAAAAGTTATGACCCACCGGAGTGACGGAATGGCAACGAGTAGTGTTGTGCCGAATCCAAAGCACGTTGTTCAGCGTGTACAGCAGCCAATAAAAATTATGTCCCACCGGAGTGGCAGAATAGCAACGAGTGGTGTTGTGCCGAAACCAAAGCACGTTGTTCAGCGTGTACAGCATCAAGTAAAATTTGGTTCCACCGGAGTGGCAGAATAGCAACGAGTGGTGTTGAGCCGAAACCAAAACACGTTGTTCAGTGTGTACAGCAGCAAGTAAAATTTATGACCCACCGGAGTGACGGAATGGCAACGAGTGGTGTTGTGCCGAATCCAAAGCACGTTGTTCAGCGTGTACAGCAGCCAGTAAAAGTTATGTCCCACCGGAGTGGCAGAATAGCAACGAGTGTTGTTGTGCCGAAACCAAAACACGTTGTTCAGTGTGTACAGCAGCAAGTAAAAGTTATGTCCCACCGGAGTGGCAGAATAGCAACGAGTGGTGTTGTGCCGAAACCAAAGCACGTTGTTCAGCGTTTACAGCAGCAAATAAAAGTTATGAACCACCGGTGTGACGGAATGGCAACGTGTGGTGTTGTGCCGAATCCAAAGCACGTTGTTCAGCGTGTACAGCAGCAAATTAACTTTATGAACCACCGGGTTGACGGAATGGCAACGTGTGGTGTTGTGCCGAATCCAAAGCACGTTGTTCAGCGTTACAGCAGCAAGTAAAAGTTATGTCCCACCGGAGTGGCAGAGTAGCAACGAGTGGTGTTGTGCCGAAACCAAAACACGTTGTTCAGTGTGTACAGCAGCAAGTAAAATTTATGACCCACCGGAGTTACGGAATGGCAACGAGTGGTGTTGTGCCGAATCCAAAGCACGTTGTTCAGCGTGTACAGCAGCAAATAAAAGTTATGAACCACCGGTGTGACGGAATGGCAACATGTGGTGTTGTGCCGAATCCAAAGCACATTGTTCAGCGTTACAGCAGCAAGTAAAAGTTATGTCCCAACGGAGTGGCAGAATAGCAACGAGTGGTGTTGTGCCGAAACCAAAACACGTTGTTCAGTGTGTACAGCAGCAAGTAAAAGTTATGTCCCACCGGAGTGGCAGAATAGCAACGAGTGGTGTTGTACCGAATCCAAAGCACGTTGTTCAGCGTGTACAGCAGCAAATAAAAGTTATGAACCACCGGTGTGGCGGAATGGCAACGTGTGGTATTGTGCCGAATCCAAAGCACGTTGTTCAGCGTTACAGCAGCAAGTAAATGTTATGTCCCACCGGAGTGGCAGAATAGCAACGAGTGGTGTTGTGCCGAAACCAAAACACGTTGTTCAGTGTGTACAGCAGCAAGTAAAAGTTATGTCCCACCGGAGTGGCAGAATAGCAACGAGTGGTGTTGTGCCGAAACCAAAGCACGTTGTTCAGCGTGTACAGCAGCAAATAAAAGTTATGAACCACCGGTGTGACGGAATGGCAACGTGTGGTGTTGTGCCGAATCCAAAGCACGTTGTTTAGCCTGTACAGCAGCAAGTAAAAGTTATGACCCACCGGATTGACGGAATGGCAACGAGTGGTGTGATGCCGAATCCAAAGCACGTTGTTCAGCCTGTACAGCAGCAAGTAAATGTTATGACCCATCGGAGTGACGGAATGGCAACGAGTAGTGTTGTGCCGAATCCAAAGCACGTTGTTCAGCGTGTACAGCAGCAAGTAAAAGTTATGACCCACGGTAGTGACGGAATGGCAACGAGTGGTGTTGCGTCGAATCCAAAGCACGTTGTTTAGCGTGTACAGCAGCAAATAAAAGTTATGACCCACCGGTGTGACGGAATGGCAACGTGTGGTGTTGTGCCGAATCCAAAGCACGTTGTTCAGCCTGTACAGCAGCAAGTAAAAATTATGACCCACCGGAGTGACGGAATGGCAACGAGTGATGTTGTGCCGAATCCAAAGCACGTTGTTCAGCGTGTACAGCAGCAAATAAAAGTTATGACCCACCGGTGTGACGGAATGGTAACGAGTGATGTGCCGAATCCAAAGCACGTTGTTCAGCGTGTACTGTAGGAAATAAAAGTTATGACCCACCGGTGTGACGGGATGGCAACGTGTGGTGTTGTGTCGAATCCAAAGCATGTTGTTCAGCCTGTACAGCAGCAAGTAAATGTTTTGACCCACCGGAGTGACGGAATGGCAACGAGTGGTGTTGTGCCGAATGCAAAGCACGTTGTTCAGCCTGTAGAGCAGCAAGTAAAAGTTATGACCCACCGGAGTTACGGAATGGCAACGAGTAGGGTTGTGCCGAATCCAAAGCACGTTGTTCAGCGTGTACAGCAGCCAGTAAAAATTATGTCCCACCGGAGTGGCAGAATAGCAACAAGTGGTGTTGTGCCGAAACCAAAGCACGTTGTTCAGCGTGTACAGCAGCAAGTAAAAGTTATGTCCCACCGGAGTGGCAGAATAGCAACGAGTGGTGCTGTGCCGAAACCAAAACACGTTGTTCAGTGTGTACAGCAGCAAGTAAAATTTATGACCCATCGGAGTTACGGAATGGCAACGAGTGGCGGTTTGCCGAATCCAAAGCACGTTGTTCAGTGTGTACAACAGCCAGTAAAAGTTATGTCCCACCGGAGTGGCAGAATAGCAACGAGTGGTGTTGTGCCGAAACCAAAGCATGTTGTTCACCGTGTACAGCAGCAAATAAAAGTTATGAACCACCGGTGTGACGGAATGGCAACGTGTGGTGTTGTGCCGAAACCAAAGCACGTTGTTCAGCCTGTACAGCAGCAAGTAAACGTTATGAACCACCGGTGTGACGGAATGGCAACGTGTGGTGTTTCGCCGTAACGAAAGCACGTTGTTCAGCCTGTACAGCAGCCAGTAAAAGTTATGTCCCCCCGGAGTGGCAGAATAGCAACGAGTGGTGTTGTGCCGGAACCAAAGCACGTAGTTACGCCTGTACAGCAGCAAGTAAAAGTTATGTCCCACCGGAGTGGCAGAATAGCAACGAGTGGTGCTGTGCCGAAACCAAAACACGTTGTTCAGTGTGTACAGCAGCAAGTAAAATTTATGACCCATCGGAGTTACGGAATGGCAACGAGTGGCGTTGTGCCGAATCCAAAGCACGTTGTTCAGTGTGTACAACAGCCAGTAAAAGTTATGTCCCACCGGAGTGGCAGAATAGCAACGAGTGGAGTTGTGCCGAAACCAAAGCATGTTGTTCACCGTGTACAGCAGCAAATAAAAGTAATGAACCACCGGTGTGAAGGAATGGCAACGTGTGGTGTTGTGCCGAATCCAAAGCACGTTGTTCAGCCTGTACAGCAGCAAGTAAAAGTTATGACCCACCGGAGTGACGGAATGCTAAGACTGGTGTTGTGCCGAAACCAAAGCACGTTGTGCAGCCTGTACAACAGCAAGTAAAAGTTATGACCCACCGGTGTGACGGAATGGCAACGTGTGGTGTTGTGCCGAAACCAAAGCACGTTGTTCAGCCTGTACAGCAGCAAGTAAAAGTTATGAACCACCGGTGTGACGGAATGGCAACGTGTGGTGTTTCGCCGTAACGAAAGCACGTTGTTCAGCCTGTACAGCAGCCAGTAAAAGTTATGTCCCCCCGGAGTGGCAGAATAGCAACGAGTGGTGTTGTGCCGGAACCAAAGCACGTAGTTACGCCTGTACAGCAGCAAGTAAAAGTTATGTCCCACCGGAGTGGCAGAATAGCAACGAGTGGTGCTGTGCCGAAACCAAAACACGTTGTTCAGTGTGTACAGCAGCAAGTAAAATTTATGACCCATCGGAGTTACGGAATGGCAACGAGTGGCGTTGTGCCGAATCCAAAGCACGTTGTTCAGTGTGTACAACAGCCAGTAAAAGTTATGTCCCACCGGAGTGGCAGAATAGCAACGAGTGGAGTTGTGCCGAAACCAAAGCATGTTGTTCACCGTGTACAGCAGCAAATAAAAGTAATGAACCACCGGTGTGAAGGAATGGCAACGTGTGGTGTTGTGCCGAATCCAAAGCACGTTGTTCAGCCTGTACAGCAGCAAGTAAAAGTTATGACCCACCGGAGTGACGGAATGCTAAGAGTGGTGTTGTGCCGAAACCAAAGCACGTTGTGCAGCCTGTACAACAGCAAGTAAATGTTATGACCCACCGGAGTGACGGAATGGCAATGAGTAGTGTTGTGCCGAATCGAAAGCACGTTGTTCAGCGTGTACAGCAGCCAGTAAATGTTATGTCCCAAAGGAGTGACAGAATAGCAACGAGTGGTGTTGTGCCGAAACCTAAGCACGTTGTTCAGCTTGTCAGCAGCAAGTAAAAGTTATGACCCACCGGAGTGACGGATTGGCAACGAGTGGTGTTGTGCCGAATCCAAAGCACGTTGTTCAGCCTGTACAGCAGCATGTAAATGTTATTACCCACCGGAGTGACGGAATGGCAACGAGTAGTGTTGCGCCGAATCCAAAGCACGTTGTTCAGCGTGTACAGCAGCAAGTAAAAGTTATGACCCACCGGAGTGACGGAATGGCAACGAGTGGTGTTGTGCCGAATCCAAAGCACGTTGTTCAGCGTGTACAGCAGCAAATAAAAGTTATGACCCACCGGTGTGACGGATGGCAACGTGTGGTGTTGTGCCGAATCCAAAGCACGTTGTTCAGCGTGTACAGCAGCAAATAAAAGTTATGACCCACCGGTGTGACGGAATGGCAACGTGTGGTGTTGTGCCGAATCCAAAGCACGTTGTTCAGCCTGTACAGCAGCAAGTAAAAATTATGACCCACCGGAGTGACGGAATGGCAACGAGTGATGTGCCGAATCCAAAGCACGTTGTTCAGCGTGTACAGTAGGAAATAAAAGCTATGACCCACCGGTGTGACGGAATGGCAACGTGTGGTGTTGTGTCGAATCCAAAGCATGTTGTTCAGCCTGTACAGCAGCAAGTAAAAGTTTTGAGCCACCGGAGTGACGGAATGGCAACGAGTGGTGTTGTGACGAATGCAAAGCACGTTGTTCAGCCTGTAGAGCAGCAAGTAAAAGTTATGACCCACCGGAGTTAGGGAATAGCAACGAGTAGGGTTGTGCCGAATCCAAAGCACGTTGTTCAGCGTGTACAGCAGCCAGTAAAAATTATGTCACACCGGAGTGGCAGAATAGCAACGAGTGGTGTTGTGCCGAAACCAAAGCACGTTGTTTAGCGTGTACAGCAGCAAGTAAATGTTATGTCCCACCGGAGTGGCAGAATAGCAACGAGTGGTGCTGTGCCGAAACCAAAACACGTTGTTCAGTGTGTACAGCAGCAAGTAAAATTTATGACCCATCGGAGTTACGGAATGGCAACGAGTGGCGTTGTGCCGAATCCAAAGCACGTTGTTCAGTGCGTACAACAGCCAGTAAAAGTTCTGTCCCACCGGAGTGGCAGAATAGCAACGAGTGGTGTTGTGCCGAAACCAAAGCATGTTCTACACCGTGTACAGCAGCAAATAAAAGTTATGAACCACCGGTGTGACGGAATGGCAACGTGTGGTGTTGTGCCGAAACCAAAGCACGTTGTTCAGCCTGTACAGCAGCAAGTAAAAGTTATGAACCCCCGGTGTGACGGAATGGCAACGTGTGGTGTTTTGCCGAAACGAAAGCCCGTTGTTCAGCCTGTACAGCAGCAAGTAAAAGTTATGACCCACCGGAGTGACGGAATGGCAACGAGTAGTGTTGTGCCGAATCCAAAGCACGTTGTTCAGCGTGTACAGCAGCAAGTAAAAATTATGACCCACCGGAGTGACGGAATGGCAACGAGTGATGTGCCGAATCCAAAGCACGTTGTTCAGCGTGTACAGCAGCAAATAAAAGTTATGAACCACCGGTGTGACGGAATGGCAACGTGTGGTGTTGTGCCGAAACCAAAGCACGTTGTTCAGCCTGTACAGCAGCAAGTAAAAGTTATGAACCACCGGTGTGACGGAATGGCAACGTGTGGTGTTTTGCCGAAACGAAAGTCCGTTGTTCAGCCTGTACAGCAGCAAGTAAAAGTTATGACCCACCGGAGTGACGGAATGGCAACGAGTAGTGTTGTGCCGAATCCAAAGCACGTTGTTCAGCATGTACAGCAGCCAGTAAAAGTTATGTCCTACCGGAGTGGCAGAATAGCAACGAGTGGTGTTGTGCCGGAACCAAAGCACGTTGTCCAGCCTGTACAGCAGCAAGTAAAAGTTATGTCCCACCGGAGTGGCAGAATAGTAACGAGTGGTGTTGTGCCGAAACCAAAACACGTTGTTCAGTGTGTACAGAAGCAAGTAAAATTTATGAACCACCGGTGTGACGGAATGGCAACGTGTGGTGTTGTGCCGAATCCAAAGCACGTTGTTCAGCGTTACAGCAGCAAGTAAAAGTTATGTCCCACCGGAGTGGCAGAATAGCAACGAGTGGTGTTGTGCCGAAACCTAAGCACGTTGTTCAGCGTGCACCGCAGCAAATAAAAGATATGACCCACCGGTGTGACGGAATGGCAACGTGTGATGTTGTGCCGAAACCAAAGCACGTTGTTCAGCCTGTACAGCAGCAAGTAAATGTTATGAACCACCGGTGTGACGGAATGGCAACGTGTGGTGTTGTGTCGAAACCAAAGCACGTTGTTCAGCCTGTACAGCAGCAAGTAAAAGTTATGACCCACCGGAGTGACGGAATGGCAACGAGTTGTGTTGTGCCGAATCCAAAGCACGTTGTTCAGCGTGTACTGCAGCCAGTAAAAGTTATGTCCCACCGGAGTGGCAGAATTGCAACGAGTGGTGTTGTGCCGAAACCAAAGCATGTTGTTCAGCGAGTACAGCAGCAAGTAAATGTTATGTCCCACCGGAGTGGCAGAATAGCAACGAGTGGGGTGGCGCCGAAACCAAAACACGTTGTTCAGTGTGTACAGCAGCAAGTAAAATTTATGACCCACCAGAGTGACGGAATGGCAACGAGTGGTGTTGTGCCGAATCCAAAGCACGTTGTTCAGCGTGTACAGCAGCAAATAAACGTTATGAACCACCGGAGTTACGGAATGGCAACGAGTAGGGTTGCGCCTAATCCAAAGCACGTTGTTTAGCGTGTACAGCAGCAAGTAAATGTTATGTCCCACCGGAGTGGCAGAATAGCAACGAGTGGTGCTGTGCCGAAACCAAAACACGTTGTTCAGTGTGTACAGCAGCAAGTAAAATTTATGACCCATCGGAGTTACGGAATGGCAACGAGTGGCGTTGTGCCGAATCCAAAGCACGTTGTTCAGTGCGTACAACAGCCAGTAAAAGTTCTGTCCCACCGGAGTGGCAGAATAGCAACGAGTGGTGTTGTGCCGAAACCAAAGCATGTTCTACACCGTGTACAGCAGCAAATAAAAGTTATGAACCACCGGTGTGACGGAATGGCAACGTGTGGTGTTGTGCCGAAACCAAAGCACGTTGTTCAGCCTGTACAGCAGCAAGTACAAGTTATGAACCCCCGGTGTGACGGAATGGCAACGTGTGGTGTTTTGCCGAAACGAAAGCCCGTTGTTCAGCCTGTACAGCAGCAAGTAAAAGTTATGACCCACCGGAGTGACGGAATGGCAACGAGTAGTGTTGTGCCGAATCCAAAGCACGTTGTTCAGCGTGTACAGCAGCCAGTAAAAGTTATGTCCCACCGGAGTGGCAGAATAGCAAGGAGTGGTGTTGTGCCGGAACCAAAGCACGTTGTCCAGCCTGTACAGCAGCAAGTAAAAGTTATGTCCCACCGGAGTGGCAGAATAGTAACGAGTGGTGTTGTGCCGAAACCAAAACACGTTGTTCAGTGTGTACAGAAGCAAGTAAAATTTATGACCCACCGGAGTGACGGAATGGCAACGAGTGGTGTTGTGCCGAATCCAAAGCACGTTGTGCAGCATGCACAGCAGGAAATAAAAGTTATGAACCACCGGTGTGACGGAATGGCAACGTGTGGTGTTGTGCCGAATCCAAAGCACGTTGTTCAGCGTTACAGCAGCAAGTAAAAGTTATGTCCCAATTGAGTGGCAGAATAGCAACGAGTGGTGTTGTGCCGAAACCTAAGCACGTTGTTCAGCGTGCACCGCAGCAAATAAAAGATATGACCCACCGGTGTGACGGAATGGCAACGTGTGATGTTGTGCCGAAACCAAAGCACGTTGTTCAGCCTGTACAGCAGCAAGTAAATGTTATGAACCACCGGTGTGACGGAATGGCAACGTGTGGTGTTGTGTCGAAACCAAAGCACGTTGTTCAGCCTGTACAGCAGCAAGTAAAAGTTATGACCCACCGGAGTGACGGAATGGCAACGAGTTGTGTAGTGCCGAATCCAAAGCACGTTGTTCAGCGTGTACTGCAGCCAGTAAAAGTTATGTCCCACCGGAGTGGCAGAATTGCAACGAGTGGTGTTGTGCCGAAACCAAAGTATGTTGTTCAGCGTGTACAGCAGCAAGTAAATGTTATGTCCCACCGGAGTGGCAGAATAGCAACGAGTGGGGTGGCGCCGAAACCAAAACACGTTGTTCAGTGTGTACAGCAGCAAGTAAAATTTATGACCCACCAGAGTGACGGAATGGCAACGAGTGGTGTTGTGCCGAATCCAAAGCACGTTGTTAAGCGTGTACAGCAGCAAAAAAACGTTATGAACCACCGGGGTGACGGAATGGCAACGTGTGGTGTTGTGCCGAATCCAAAGCACGTTGTTCAGCGTTACAGCAGCAAGTAAAAGTTATGTCCCACCGGAGTGGCAGAATAGCAACGAGTGGTGTTGTGCCGAAACCAAAACACGTTGTTCAGTGTGTACAGCAGCAAGTAAAATTTATGACCCACCGGAGTGACGGAATGGCAACGAGTGGTGTTGTGCCGAATCCAAAGCACGTTGTTCAGCGTGTACAGCAGCAAGTAAATGTTATTACCCACCGGAGTGACGGAATGGCAACGAGTAGTGTTGTGCCGAATCCAAAGCACGTTGTTCAGCGTGTACAGCAGCAAGTAAAAGTTATGACCCACCGGAGTGACGGAATGGCAACGAGTGGTGTTCTGCCGAATCCAAAGCACGTTGTTCAGCGTGTACAGCAGCAAATAAAAGTTATGACCCACCGGTGTGACGGAATGGCAACGTGTGGTGTTGTGCCGAATCCAAAGCACGTTGTTCAGCGTGTACAGCAGCAAATAAAAGTTATGACCCACCGGTGTGACGGAATGGCAACGTGTGGTGTTGTGCCGAATCCAAAGCACGTTGTTCAGCCTGTACAGCAGCAAGTAAAAATTATGACCCACCGGAGTGACGGAATGGCAACGAGTGATGTGCCGAATCCAAAGCACGTTGTTCAGCGTGTACAGCAGCAAATAAAAGTTATGAACCACCGGTGTGACGGAATGGCAACGTGTGGTGTTGTGCCGAAACCAAAGCACGTTGTTCAGCCTGTACAGCAGCAAGTAAAAGTTATGAACCACCGGTGTGACGGAATGGCAACGTGTGGTGTTTTGCCGAAACGAAAGTCCGTTGTTCAGCCTGTACAGCAGCAAGTAAAAGTTATGACCCACCGGAGTGACGGAATGGCAACGAGTAGTGTTGTGCCGAATCCAAAGCACGTTGTTCAGCATGTACAGCAGCCAGTAAAAGTTATGTCCTACCGGAGTGGCAGAATAGCAACGAGTGGTGTTGTGCCGGAACCAAAGCACGTTGTCCAGCCTGTACAGCAGCAAGTAAAAGTTATGTCCCACCGGAGTGGCAGAATAGTAACGAGTGGTGTTGTGCCGAAACCAAAACACGTTGTTCAGTGTGTACAGAAGCAAGTAAAATTTATGACCCACCGGTGTGACGGAATGGCAACGAGTGGTGTTGTGCCGAATCCAAAGCACGTTGTGCAGCATGTACAGCAGGAAATAAAAGTTATGAACCACCGGTGTGACGGAATGGCAACGTGTGGTGTTGTGCCGAATCCAAAGCACGTTGTTCAGCGTTACAGCAGCAAGTAAAAGTTATGTCCCACCGGAGTGGCAGAATAGCAACGAGTGGTGTTGTGCCGAAACCTAAGCACGTTGTTCAGCGTGCACCGCAGCAAATAAAAGATATGACCCACCGGTGTGACGGAATGGCAACGTGTGATGTTGTGCCGAAACCAAAGCACGTTGTTCAGCCTGTACAGCAGCAAGTAAATGTTATGAACCACCGGTGTGACGGAATGGCAACGTGTGGTGTTGTGTCGAAACCAAAGCACGTTGTTCAGCCTGTACAGCAGCAAGTAAAAGTTATGACCCACCGGAGTGACGGAATGGCAACGAGTTGTGTTGTGCCGAATCCAAAGCACGTTGTTCAGCGTGTACTGCAGCCAGTAAAAGTTATGTCCCACCGGAGTGGCAGAATTGCAACGAGTGGTGTTGTGCCGAAACCAAAGCATGTTGTTCAGCGAGTACAGCAGCAAGTAAATGTTATGTCCCACCGGAGTGGCAGAATAGCAACGAGTGGGGTGGCGCCGAAACCAAAACACGTTGTTCAGTGTGTACAGCAGCAAGTAAAATTTATGACCCACCAGAGTGACGGAATGGCAACGAGTGGTGTTGTGCCGAATCCAAAGCACGTTGTTCAGCGTGTACAGCAGCAAATAAACGTTATGAACCACCGGAGTTACGGAATGGCAACGAGTAGGGTTGCGCCAAATCCAAAGCACGTTGTTCAGCGTGTACAACAGCCAGTAAAAATTATGTCCCACCGGAGTGGCAGAATATCAACGAGTGGTGTTGTGCCGAAACCAAAGCACGTTGTTCAGCGTGTACAGCAGCAAGTAAAAGTTATGTCCCACCGGAGTGGTAGAATAGCAACGAGTGGTGCTGTGCCGAAACCAAAACACGTTGTTCAGTGTGTACAGCAGCAAGTAAAATTTATGACCCATCGGAGTTACGGAATGGCAACGTGTGGCGTTGTGCCGAATCCAAAGCACGTTGTTCAGTGTGTACAACAGCCAGTAAAAGTTATGTCCCACCGGAGTGGCAGAATAGCAACGAGTGGTGTTGTGCCGAAACCAAAGCATGTTGTTCACCGTGTACAGCAGCAAATAAAAGTTATGAACCACCGGTGTGACGGAATGGCAACGTGTGGTGTTGTGCCGAAACCAAAGCACGTTGTTCAGCCTGTACAGCAGCAAGTAAAAGTTATGAACAACCGGAGTGACGGAATGGCAACGTGTGGTGTTTTGCCGAAACGACAGCACGTTGATCAGACTGTGCAGCAGCAAGTAAAAGTTATGACCCACCGGAGTGACGGAATGGCAACGAGTAGTGTTGTGCCGAATCCAAAGCACGTTGTTCAGCGTGTACAGCAGCCAGTAAAAGTTATGTCCCACCGGAGTGGCAGAATAGCAACGAGTGGTGTTGTGCCGGAACCAAAGCACGTTGTTCAGCCTGTACAGCAGCAAGTAAAAGTTATGTCCAACCGGAGTGGCAGAATAGTAACGAGTGGTGTTGTGCCGAAACCAAAACACGTTGTTCAGCCTGTACAGCAGCAAGTAAAAGTTATGACCCACCGGAGTGACGGAATGGCAACGAGTTGTGCCGAATACAAAGCACGTTGTTCAGCGTGTACAGCAGCCAGTAAAAGTTATGTCCCACCGGAGTGGCAGAATTGCAACGAGTGGTGTTGTGCCGAAACCAAAGCATGTTGTTCAGCGTGTACAGCAGCAAGTAAATGTTATGTCCCACCGGAGTGGTAGAATAGCAACGAGTGGTGTTGCGCCGAAACCAAAACACGTTGTTCAGTGTGTACAGCAGCAAGTAAAATTTATGACCCACCAGAGTGACGGAATGGCAACGAGTGGTTTTGTGCCGAATCCAAAGCACGTTGTTCAGCGTGTACAGCAGCAAATAAACGTTATGAACCACCGGGATGACGGAATGGCAACGTGTCGTGTTGTGCCGAATCCAAAGCACGTTGTTCAGCGTTACAGCAGCAAGTAAAAGTTATGTCCCACCGGAGTGGCAGAATAGCAACGAGTGGTGTTGTGCCGAAACCAAAACACGTTGTTCAGTGTGTACAGCAGCAAGTAAAATTTATGACCCACCGGAGTGACGGAATGGCAACGAGTGGTGTCGTGCCGAATCCAAAGCACGTTGTTCAGCGTGTACAGCAGCAAATAAAAGTTATGAACCAACGGTGTGACGGAATGGCAACGTGTGGTGTTGTGCCGAATACAAAGCACGTTGTTCAGCGTTACAGCAGCAAGTAAAATTTATGTCCCGCCGGAGTGGCAGAATAGCAACGAGTGGTGTTGTGCCGAAACCAAAACACGTTGTTCAGTGTGTACAGCAGCAAGTAAAAGTTATGTCCCACCGGAGTGGCAGAATAGCAACGAGTGGTGTTGTGCCGAAACCAAAGCACGTTGTTCAGCGTGTACAGCAGCAAGTAAATGTTATGAACCACCGGTGTGACGGAATGGCAACGTGTGGTGTTGTGTCGAAACCAAAGCACGTTGTTCAGCCTGTACAGCAGCAAGTAAAAGTTATGACCCACCGGAGTGACGGAATGGCAACGAGTAGTGTTGTGCCGAATCCAAAGCACGTTGTTCAGCATGTACAGCAGCCAGTAAAAGTTATGTCCTACCGGAGTGGCAGAATAGCAACGAGTGGTGTTGTGCCGGAACCAAAGCACGTTGTCCAGCCTGTACAGCAGCAAGTAAAAGTTATGTCCCACCGGAGTGGCAGAATAGTAACGAGTGGTGTTGTGCCGAAACCAAAACACGTTGTTCAGTGTGTACAGAAGCAAGTAAAATTTATGACCCACCGGAGTGACGGAATGGCAACGAGTGGTGTTGTGCCGAATCCAAAGCACGTTGTGCAGCATGTACAGCAGGAAACAAAAGTTATGAACCACCGGTGTGACGGAATGGCAACGTGTGGTGTTGTGCCGAATCCAAAGCACGTTGTTCAGCGTTACAGCAGCAAGTAAAAGTTATGTCCCACCGGAGTGGCAGAATAGCAACGAGTGGTGTTGTGCCGAAACCTAAGCACGTTGTTCAGCGTGCACCGCAGCAAATAAAAGATATGACCCACCGGTGTGACGGAATGGCAACGTGTGATGTTGTGCCGAAACCAAAGCACGTTGTTCAGCCTGTACAGCAGCAAGTAAATGTTATGAACCACCGGTGTGACGGAATGGCAACGTGTGGTGTTGTGTCGAAACCAAAGCACGTTGTTCAGCCTGTACAGCAGCAAGTAAAAGTTATGACCCACCGGAGTGACGGAATGGCAACGAGTTGTGTTGTGCCGAATCCAAAGCACGTTGTTCAGCGTGTACTGCAGCCAGTAAAAGTTATGTCCCACCGGAGTGGCAGAATTGCAACGAGTGGTGTTGTGCCGAAACCAAAGCATGTTGTTCAGCGAGTACAGCAGCAAGTAAATGTTATGTCCCACCGGAGTGGCAGAATAGCAACGAGTGGGGTGGCGCCGAAACCAAAACACGTTGTTCAGTGTGTACAGCAGCAAGTAAAATTTATGACCCACCAGAGTGACGGAATGGCAACGAGTGGTGTTGTGCCGAATCCAAAGCACGTTGTTCAGCGTGTACAGCAGTAAATAAACGTTATGAACCACCGGAGTTACGGAATGGCAACGAGTAGGGTTGCGCCAAATCCAAAGCACGTTGTTCAGCGTGTACAACAGCCAGTAAAAATTATGTCCCACCGGAGTGGCAGAATATCAACGAGTGGTGTTGTGCCGAAACCAAAGCACGTTGTTCAGCGTGTACAGCAGCAAGTAAAAGTTATGTCCCACCGGAGTGGTAGAATAGCAACGAGTGGTGCTGTGCCGAAACCAAAACACGTTGTTCAGTGTGTACAGCAGCAAGTAAAATTTATGACCCATCGGAGTTACGGAATGGCAACGTGTGGCGTTGTGCCGAATCCAAAGCACGTTGTTCAGTGTGTACAACAGCCAGTAAAAGTTATGTCCCACCGGAGTGGCAGAATAGCAACGAGTGGTGTTGTGCCGAAACCAAAGCATGTTGTTCACCGTGTACAGCAGCAAATAAAAGTTATGAACCACCGGTGTGACGGAATGGCAACGTGTGGTGTTGTGCCGAAACCAAAGCACGTTGTTCAGCCTGTACAGCAGCAAGTAAAAGTTATGAACAACCGGTGTGACGGAATGGCAACGTGTGGTGTTTTGCCGAAACGACAGCACGTTGATCAGACTGTGCAGCAGCAAGTAAAAGTTATGACCCACCGGAGTGACGGAATGGCAACGAGTAGTGTTGTGCCGAATCCAAAGCACGTTGTTCAGCGTGTACAGCAGCCAGTAAAAGTTATGTCCCACCGGAGTGGCAGAATAGCAACGAGTGGTGTTGTGCCGGAACCAAAGCACGTTGTTCAGCCTGTACAGCAGCAAGTAAAAGTTATGTCCCACCGGAGTGGCAGAATAGTAACGAGTGGTGTTGTGCCGAAACCAAAACACGTTGCTCAGTGTGTACAGAAGCAAGTAAAATTTATGACCCACCGGAGTGACGGAATGGCAACGAGTGGTGTTGTGCCGAATCCAAAGCACGTTGTGCAGCATGTACAGCAGGAGATAAAAGTTATGAACCACCGGTGTGACGGAATGGCAACGTGTGGTGTTGTGCCGAAACCAAACCACGTTGTTCAGCCTGTACAGCAGCAAGTAAATGTTATGAACCACTGGTGTGACGGAATGGCAACGTGTGGTGTTGTGTCGAAACCAAAGCACGTTGTTCAGCCTGTACAGCAGCAAGTAAAAGTTATGACCCACCGGAGTGACGGAATGGCAACGAGTTGTGCCGAATACAAAGCACGTTGTTCAGCGTGTACAGCAGCCAGTAAAAGTTATGTCCCACCGGAGTGGCAGAATTGCAACGAGTGGTGTTGTGCCGAAACCAAAGCATGTTGTTCAGCGTGTACAGCAGCAAGTAAATGTTATGTCCCACCGGAGTGGTAGAATAGCAACGAGTGGTGTTGCGCCGAAACCAAAACACGTTGTTCAGTGTGTACAGCAGCAAGTAAAATTTATGACCCACCAGAGTGACGGAATGGCAACGAGTGGTTTTGTGCCGAATCCAAAGCACGTTGTTCAGCGTGTACAGCAGCAAATAAACGTTATGAACCACCGGGATGACGGAATGGCAACGTGTCGTGTTGTGCCGAATCCAAAGCACGTTGTTCAGCGTTACAGCAGCAAGTAAAAGTTATGTCCCACCGGAGTGGCAGAATAGCAACGAGTGGTGTTGTGCCGAAACCAAAACACGTTGTTCAGTGTGTACAGCAGCAAGTAAAATTTATGACCCACCGGAGTGACGGAATGGCAACGAGTGGTGTCGTGCCGAATCCAAAGCACGTTGTTCAGCGTGTACAGCAGCAAATAAAAGTTATGAACCAACGGTGTGACGGAATGGCAACGTGTGGTGTTGTGCCGAATCCAAAGCACGTTGTTCAGCGTTACAGCAGCAAGTAAAAGTTATGTCCCACCGGAGTGGCAGAATAGCAACGAGTGGTGTTGTGCCGAAACCAAAACACGTTGTTCAGTGTGTACAGCAGCAAGTAAAAGTTATGTCCCACCGCAGTGGCAGAATAGCAACGAGTGGTGTTGTGCCGAAACCAAAGCACGTTGTTCAGCGTGTACAGCAGCAAATAAACGTTATGAACCACCGGTGTGACGGAATGGCAACGTGTGGTGTTGTGCCGAATCCAAAGCAGGTTGTTGAGCCTGTACAGCAGCAAGTAAAAGTTATGACCCACCGGATTGACGGAATGGCAACGAGTGGTGTTGTGCCGAATCCAGAGCACGTTGTCCAGCCTGTACAGCAGCAAGTAAATGTTATGACCCATCGGAGTGACGGAATGGCAACGAGTAGTGTTGTGCCGAATCCAAAGCACGTTGTTCAGCGTGTACAGCAGCAAATAAAAGTTATGACCCACCGGTGTGACGGAATGGCAACGTGTGGTGTTGTGCCGAATCCAAAGCACGTTGTTCAGCCTGTACAGCAGCAAGTAAAAATTATGACCCACCGGAGTGACGGAATGGCAACGAGTGATGTGCCGAATCCAAAGCACGTTGTTCAGCGTGTACAGCAGCAAATAAAAGTTATGAACCACCGGTGTGACGGAATGGCAACGTGTGGTGTTGTGCCGAAACCAAAGCACGTTGTTCAGCCTGTACAGCAGCAAGTAAAAGTTATGAACCACCGGTGTGACGGAATGGCAACGTGTGGTGTTTTGCCGAAACGAAAGTCCGTTGTTCAGCCTGTACAGCAGCAAGTAAAAGTTATGACCCACCGGAGTGACGGAATGGCAACGAGTAGTGTTGTGCCGAATCCAAAGCACGTTGTTCAGCATGTACAGCAGCCAGTAAAAGTTATGTCCTACCGGAGTGGCAGAATAGCAACGAGTGGTGTTGTGCCGGAACCAAAGCACGTTGTCCAGCCTGTACAGCAGCAAGTAAAAGTTATGTCCCACCGGAGTGGCAGAATAGTAACGAGTGGTGTTGTGCCGAAACCAAAACACGTTGTTCAGTGTGTACAGAAGCAAGTAAAATTTATGACCCACCGGAGTGACGGAATGGCAACGAGTGGTGTTGTGCCGAATCCAAAGCACGTTGTGCAGCATGTACAGCAGGAAATAAAAGTTATGAACCACCGGTGTGACGGAATGGCAACGTGTGGTGTTGTGCCGAATCCAAAGCACGTTGTTCAGCGTTACAGCAGCAAGTAAAAGTTATGTCCCACCGGAGTGGCAGAATAGCAACGAGTGGTGTTGTGCCGAAACCTAAGCACGTTGTTCAGCGTGCACCGCAGCAAATAAAAGATATGACCCACCGGTGTGACGGAATGGCAACGTGTGATGTTGTGCCGAAACCAAAGCACGTTGTTCAGCCTGTACAGCAGCAAGTAAATGTTATGAACCACCGGTGTGACGGAATGGCAACGTGTGGTGTTGTGTCGAAACCAAAGCACGTTGTTCAGCCTGTACAGCAGCAAGTAAAAGTTATGACCCACCGGAGTGACGGAATGGCAACGAGTTGTGTTGTGCCGAATCCAAAGCACGTTGTTCAGCGTGTACTGCAGCCAGTAAAAGTTATGTCCCACCGGAGTGGCAGAATTGCAACGAGTGGTGTTGTGCCGAAACCAAAGCATGTTGTTCAGCGAGTACAGCAGCAAGTAAATGTTATGTCCCACCGGAGTGGCAGAATAGCAACGAGTGGGGTGGCGCCGAAACCAAAACACGTTGTTCAGTGTGTACAGCAGCAAGTAAAATTTATGACCCACCAGAGTGACGGAATGGCAACGAGTGGTGTTGTGCCGAATCCAAAGCACGTTGTTCAGCGTGTACAGCAGCAAATAAACGTTATGAACCACCGGAGTTACGGAATGGCAACGAGTAGGGTTGCGCCAAATCCAAAGCACGTTGTTCAGCGTGTACAACAGCCAGTAAAAATTATGTCCCACCGGAGTGGCAGAATATCAACGAGTGGTGTTGTGCCGAAACCAAAGCACGTTGTTCAGCGTGTACAGCAGCAAGTAAAAGTTATGTCCCACCGGAGTGGTAGAATAGCAACGAGTGGTGCTGTGCCGAAACCAAAACACGTTGTTCAGCGTGTACAACAGCCAGTAAAAATTATGTCCCACCGGAGTGGCAGAATAGCAACGAGTGGTGTTGTGCCGAAACCAAAGCATGTTGTTCACCGTGTACAGCAGCAAATAAAAGTTATGAACCACCGGAGTGACGGAATGGCAACGTGTGCTGTTGTGCCGAAACCAAAGCACGTTGTTCAGCCTGTACAGCAGCAAGTAAAAGTTATGAACAACCGGTGTGACGGAATGGCAACGTGTGGTGTTTTGCCGAAACGACAGCACGTTGATCAGACTGTGCAGCAGCAAGTAAAAGTTATGACCCACCGGAGTGACGGAATGGCAACGAGTAGTGTTGTGCCGAATCCAAAGCACGTTGTTCAGCGTGTACAGCAGCCAGTAAAAGTTATGTCCCACCGGAGTGGCAGAATAGCAACGAGTGGTGTTGTGCCGAAACCTAAGCACGTTGTTCAGCGTGCACCGCAGCAAATAAAAGATATGACCCACCGGTGTGACGGAATGGCAACGTGTGATGTTGTGCCGAAACCAAAGCACGTTGTTCAGCCTGTACAGCAGCAAGTAAATGTTATGAACCACCGGTGTGACGGAATGGCAACGTGTGGTGTTGTGTCGAAACCAAAGCACGTTGTTCAGCCTGTACAGCAGCAAGTAAAAGTTATGACCCACCGGAGTGACGGAATGGCAACGAGTTGTGTTGTGCCGAATCCAAAGCACGTTGTTCAGCGTGTACTGCAGCCAGTAAAAGTTATGTCCCACCGGAGTGGCAGAATTGCAACGAGTGGTGTTGTGCCGAAACCAAAGCATGTTGTTCAGCGAGTACAGCAGCAAGTAAATGTTATGTCCCACCGGAGTGACGGAATGGCAACGAGTTGTGCCGAATACAAAGCACGTTGTTCAGCGTGTACAGCAGCCAGTAAAAGTTATGTCCCACCGGAGTGGCAGAATTGCAACGAGTGGTGTTGTGCCGAAACCAAAGCATGTTGTTCAGCGTGTACAGCAGCAAGTAAATGTTATGTCCCACCGGAGTGGTAGAATAGCAACGAGTGGTGTTGCGCCGAAACCAAAACACGTTGTTCAGTGTGTACAGCAGCAAGTAAAATTTATGACCCACCAGAGTGACGGAATGGCAACGAGTGGTTTTGTGCCGAATCCAAAGCACGTTGTTCAGCGTGTACAGCAGCAAATAAACGTTATGAACCACCGGGATGACGGAATGGCAACGTGTCGTGTTGTGCCGAATCCAAAGCACGTTGTTCAGCGTTACAGCAGCAAGTAAAAGTTATGTCCCACCGGAGTGGCAGAATAGCAACGAGTGGTGTTGTGCCGAAACCAAAACACGTTGTTCAGTGTGTACAGCAGCAAGTAAAATTTATGACCCACCGGAGTGACGAATGGCAACGAGTGGTGTCGTGCCGAATCCAAAGCACGTTGTTCAGCGTGTACAGCAGCAAATAAAAGTTATGAACCAACGGTGTGACGGAATGGCAACGTGTGGTGTTGTGCCGAATCCAAAGCACGTTGTTCAGCGTTACAGCAGCAAGTAAAAGTTATGTCCCACCGGAGTGGCAGAATAGCAACGAGTGGTGTTGTGCCGAAACCAAAACACGTTGTTCAGTGTGTACAGCAGCAAGTAAAAGTTATGTCCCACCGGAGTGGCAGAATAGCAACGAGTGGTGTTGTGCCGAAACCAAAGCACGTTGTTCAGCGTGTACAGCAGCAAATAAAAGTTATGACCCACCGGTGTGACGGAATGGCAACGTGTAATGCTGTGCCGAATCCAAAGCACGTTGTTCAGCCTGTACAGCAGCAAGTAAAAATTATGACCCACCGGAGTGACGGAATGGCAACGAGTGATGTTGTGCCGAATCCAAAGCACGTTGTTCAGCGTGTACAGCAGCAAATAAAAGTTATGACCAACCGGTGTGACGGAATGGCAACGTGTGGTGTTGTGCCGAATCCAAAGCACGTTGTTCAGCCTGTACAGCAGCAAGCAAAAGTTATGAACCACCGGAGTGACGGAATGGCAACGAGTGGTGTTGTGCCGAATCCAAAGCACGTTGTTCAGCCTGTAGAGCAGCAAGTAAAAGTTATGACCCACCGGAGTGACGGAATGGCAACGAGTAGTGTTGTGCCGAATCCAAAGCACGTTGTTCAGCGTGTACAGCAGCCAATAAAAATTATGTCCCAACGGAGTGGCAGAATAGCACCGAGGGGTGTTGTGCCGAAACCAAAGCACGTTGTTCAGCGTGTACAGCATCAAGTAAAATTTGTGTTCCACCGGAGTGGCAGAATAGCAACGAGTGGTGTTGAGCCGAAACCAAAACACGTTGTTCAGTGTGTACAGCAGCAAGTAAAATTTATGACCCACCGGAGTGACGGAATGGCAACGAGTGGTGTTGTGCCGAAACCAAAACACGTTGTTCATTGTGTACAGCAGCAAGTAAAAGTTATGTCCCACCGGAGTGGCAGAATAGCAACGAGTGGTGTTGTGCCGAAACCAAAGCACGTTGTTCAGCGTGTACAGCAGCAAATAAAAGTTATGAACCACCGGTGTGACGGAATGGCAACGTGTGGTCTTGTGCCGAATCCAAAGCACGTTGTTCAGCGTGTACAGCAGCAAATAAACTTTATGAACCACCGGGTTGACGGAATGGCAACGTGTGGTGTTGTGCCGAATCCAAAGCACGTTGTTCAGCGTTACAGCAGCAAGTAAAAGTTATGTCCCACCGGAGTGGCAGAATAGCAACGAGTGGTGTTGTGCCGAAACCAAAACACGTTGTTCAGCGTGTACAGCAGCAAGTAAAATTTATGACCCACCGGAGTGACGGAATGGCAACGAGTGGTGTTGTGCCGAATCCAAAGCACGTTGTTCAGCGTGTACAGCAGCAAATAAAAGTTCTGAACCACCGGTGTGACGGAATGGCAACGTGTGGTGTTGTGCCGAATCCAAAGCACGTTGTTCAGCGTTACAGCAGCAAGTAAAAGTTATGTCCCACCGGAGTGGCAGAATAGCAACGAGTGGTGTTGTGCCGAAACCAAAACACGTTGTTCAGTGTGTACAGCAGCAAGTAAAAGTTATGTCCCACCGGAGTGGCAGAATAGCAACGAGTGGTGTTGTGCCGAAACCAAAGCACGTTGTTCAGCGTGTACAGCAGCAAATAAAAGTTATGAACCACCGGTGTGACGGAATGGCAACGTGTGGTGTTGTGCCGAATCCAAAGCACGTTGTTGAGCCTGTACAGCAGCAAGTAAAAGTTATGAACCACCGGTGTGACGGAATGGCAACGTGCGGTGTTGTGCCGAATCCAAAGCACGTTGTTCAGCGTGTACAGTAGGAAATAAAAGTTATGACCCACCGGTGTGACGGAATGGCAACGTGTGGTGTTGTGTCGAATCCAAAGCATGTTGTTCAGCCTGTACAGCAACAAGTAAGTTTTGACCCACCGGAGTGACGGAATGGCAACGAGTGGTGTTGTGCCGAATGCAAAGCACGTTGTTCAGCCTGTAGAGCAGCAAGTAAAAGTTATGACCCACCGGAGTTACGGAATGGCAACGAGTAGGGTTGTGCCGAAACCAAAACACGTTGTTCAGTGTGTACAGCAGCAAGTAAAATTTATGACCCATCGGAGTTACGGAATGGCGACGAGTGGCGTTGTGCCGAATCCAAAGCACGTTGTTCAGTGTGTACAACAGCCAGTAAAAGTTATGTCCCACCGGAGTGGCAGAATAGCAACGAGTGGTGTTGTGCCGAAACCAAAGCATGTTGTTCACCGTGTACAGCAGCAAATAAAAGTTATGAACCACCGGTGTGACGGAATGGCAACGTGTGGTGTTGTGCCGAAACCAAAGCACGTTGTTCAGCCTGTACAGCAGCAAGTAAAAGTTATGAACCACCGATGTGACGGAATGGCAACGTGTGGTGTTGTGCCGAATCCAAAGCACGTTGTTCAGCGTTACAGCAGCAAGTAAAAGTTATGTCCCACCGGAGTGGCAGAATAGCAACGAGTGGTGTTGTGCCGAAACCTAAGCACGTTGTTCAGCGTGTACAGCAGCCAGTAAAAGTTATGTCCCACCGGAGTGGCAGAATAGCAACGAGTGGTGTTGTGTTGGAACCAAAGCACGTTGTTCAGCCTGTACAGCAGCAAGTAAAAGTTATGTCCCACCGGAGTGGCAGAATAGTAACGAGCGGTGTTGTGCCGAAACCAAAACACGTTGTTCAGTGTGTACAGCAGCAAGTAAAAATTATGACCCACCGGAGTGACGGAATGGCAACGAGTGATGTTGTGCCGAATCCAAAGCACGTTGTTCAGCGTGTACAGCAGCAAATAAAAGTTATGACCCACCGGTGTGACGGAATGGCAACGTATGGTGTTGTGCCGAATCCAAAGCACGTTTTTCAGCCTGTACAGCAGCAAGTAAAAGTTATGAACCACCGGTGTGACGGAATGGCAACGTGTGGTGTTGTGCCGAATCCAAAGCACGTTGGACAGCCTGTACAGCAGCAAGTAAAAGTTATGACCCACCGGAGTGACGGAATGGCAACGAGTGGTGTTGTGCCGAATCCAAAGCACGTTGTTCAGCCTGTAGAGCAGCAAGTAAAAGTTATGACCCACCGGAGTGACGGAATGGCAACGAGTAGTGTTGTGCCGAATCCAAAGCACGTTGTTCAGTGTGTACAACAGCCAGTAAAAGTTATGTCCCACCGGAGTGGCAGAATAGCAACGAGTGGTGTTGTGCCGAAACCAAAGCATGTTGTTCACCGTGTACAGCAGCAAATAAAAGTAATGAACCACCGGTGTGACGGAATGGCAACGTGTGGTGTTGTGCCGAATCCAAAGCACGTTGTTCAGCCTGTACAGCAGCAAGTAAAAGTTATGACCCACCGGAGTGACGGAATGCAAAGAGTGGTGTTGTGCCGAAACCAAAGCACGTTGTGCAGCCTGTACAGCAGCAAGTAAAAGTTATGACCCACCGGAGTGACGGAATGGCAATGAGTAGTGTTATGCCGAATCGAAAGCACGTTGTTCAGCGTGTACAGCAGCCAGTAAATGTTATGTCCCAACGGAGTGACAGAATAGCAACGAGTGGTGTTGTGCCGAAACCTAAGCACGTTGTTCAGCTTGTCAGCAGCAAGTAAAAGTTATGACCCACCGGAGTGACGGATTGGCAACGAGTGGTGTTTTGCCGAAATGAAAGCACGTTGTTCAGCCTGTACAGCAGCAAGTAAAAGTTATGACCCACCGGAGTGACGGAATGGCAACGAGCAGTGTTGTGCCGAATCCAAAGCACGTTGTTCAGCGTGTACAGCAGCCAGTAAAAGTTATGTCCCACCGGAGTGGCAGAATAGCAACGAGTGGTGTTGTGCCGGAACCAAAGCACGTTGTGCAGCCTGTACAGCAGCAAGTAAAAGTTATGACCCACCGGAGTGACGGAAGGGCAATGAGTAGTGTTGTGCCGAATCGAAAGCACGTTGTTCAGCGTGTACAGCAGCCAGTAAATGTTATGTCCCAACGGAGTGACAGAATAGCAACGAGTTGTGTTGTGCCGAAACCTAAGCACGTTGTTCAGCTTGTCAGCAGCAAGTAAAAGGTATGACCCACCGGAGTGACGGAATGGCAACGAGTGGTGTTGTGCCGAATCCAAAGCACGTTGTTCAGCGTGTACAGCAGCAAATAAACGTTATGACCCACCGGGTGACGGAATGGCAACGTGTGGTGTTGTGCCGAATCCAAAGCACGTTGTTCAGCGTGTACAGCAGCAAGTAAAAGTTATGACCCACCGGAGTGACGGAATGGCAACGAGTGGTGTTGTGCCGAAACCAAAACACGTTGTTCAGTGTGTACAGCAGCAAGTAAAATTTATGACCCACCGGAGTGACGGAATGGCAACGAGTGGTGTTGTGCCGAATCCAAAGCACGTTGTTCAGTGTGTACAACAGCCAGTAAAAGTTATGTCCCACCGGAGTGGCAGAATAGCAACGAGTGGTGTTGTGCCGAAACCAAAGCATGTTGTTCACCGTGTACAGCAGCAAATAAAAGTTATGAACCACCGGTGTGACGGAATGGCAACGTGTGGTGTTGTGCCGAAACCAAAGCACGTTGTTCAGCGTGTACAGCAGCAAGTAAAAGTTATGACCCACCGGAGTGACGGAATGGCAACGAGTGGTGTTGTGCCGAAACCAAAGCACGTTGTTCAGTGTGTACAGCAGCAAGTAAAAGTTATGTCCCACCGGAGTGGCAGAATAGCAACGAGTGGTGTTGTGCCGAAACCAAAGCACGTTGTTCAGCGTGTACAGCAGCAAATAAAAGTTATGAACCACCGGTGTGACGGAATGGCAACGTGTGGTGTTGTGCCGAATCCAAAGCACGTTGTTCAGCCTGTACAGCAGCAAGTAAAAGTTATGACCCACCGGAGTGACGGAATGGCAACGAGTGGTGTTGTGCCGAAATCCAAAGCACGTTGTTCAGCCTGTACAGCAGCAAGTAAAATGTTATGACCCATCGGAGTGACGGAATGGCAACGAGTAGTGTTGTGCCGAATCCAAAGCACGTTGTTCAGCGTGTACAGCAGCCAGTAAAAGTTATGTCCCACCGGAGTGACAGAATAGCAACGAGTGGTGTTGTGCCGAAACCAAAGCACGTTGTTCAGCCTGTACAGCAGCAAGTAAAAGTTATGACCCACCGGAGTGACGGAATGGCAACGAGTGTGTTGTGCCGAATCCAAAGCACGTTGTTCAGCGTGTACAGCAGCAAGTAAAAGTTATGACCCACCGGTGTGACGGAATGGCAACGTGTGGTGTTGTGCCGAAACCAAAGCACGTTGTTCAGCCTGTACAGCAGCAAGTAAAAGTTATGACCCACCGGTGTGACGGAATGGCAACGTGTGGTGTTGTGCCGAATCCAAAGCACGTTGTTCAGCCTGTACAGCAGCAAGTAAAAGTTATGACCCACCGGAGTGACGGAATGGCAACGAGTAGTGTTGTGCCGAATCCAAAGCACGTTGTTCAGCGTGTACAGCAGCAAGTAAAAGTTATGACCCACCGGAGTGACGGAATGGCAACGAGTGGTGTTGTGCCGAATCCAAAGCACGTTGTTCAGCGTGTACAGCAGCAAGTAAAAGTTATGTCCCACCGGAGTGGCAGAATAGCAACGAGTGGTGTTGTGCCGAAACCAAAGCATGTTGTTCACCGTGTACAGCAGCAAATAAAAGTAATGAACCACCGGTGTGACGGAATGGCAACGTGTGGTGTTGTGCCGAATCCAAAGCACGTTGTTCAGCCTGTACAGCAGCAAGTAAAAGTTATGACCCACCGGAGTGACGGAATGCAAAGAGTGGTGTTGTGCCGAAACCAAAGCACGTTGTGCAGCCTGTACAGCAGCAAGTAAAAGTTATGACCCACCGGAGTGACGGAATGGCAATGAGTAGTGTTGTGCCGAATCGAAAGCACGTTGTTCAGCGTGTACAGCAGCCAGTAAATGTTATGTCCCAACGGAGTGACAGAATAGCAACGAGTGGTGTTGTGCCGAAACCTAAGCACGTTGTTCAGCTTGTCAGCAGCAAGTAAAAGGTATGACCCACCGGAGTGACGGATTGGCAACGAGTGGTGTTGTGCCGAATCCAAAGCACGTTGTTCAGGCTGTACAGCAGCAAGTAAATGTTATTACCCACCGGAGTGACGGAATGGCAACGAGTAGTGTTGTGCCGAATCCAAAGCACGTTGTTCAGCGTGTACAGCAGCAAGTAAAAGTTATGACCCACCGGAGTGACGGAATGGCAACGTGTGGTGTTGTGTCGAATCCAAAGCACGTTGTTCAGCCTGTACAGCAGCAAGTAAAAGTTATGACCCACCGGAGTGACGGAATGGCAACGAGTGGTGTTGTGCCGAATCCAAAGCACGTTGTTCAGCGTGTACAGCAGCCAGTAAAAGTTATGTCCCACCGGAGTGGCAGAATAGCAACGAGTGGTGTTGTGCCGAAACCAAAGCATGTTGTTCAGCCGTGTACAGCAGCAAATAAAAGTTATGACCCACCGGTGTGACGGAATGGCAACGTGTGGTGTTGTGCCGAAACCAAAGCACGTTGTTCAGCCTGTACAGCAGCAAGTAAAAGTTATGACCCACCGGAGTGACGGAATGGCAACGAGTGGTGTTGTGCCGAAATGCAAAGCACGTTGTTCAGCCTGTACAGCAGCAAGTAAAAGTTATGACCCACCGGAGTGACGGAATGGCAACGAGTAGTGTTGTGCCGAATCCAAAGCACGTTGTTCAGCGTGTACAGCAGCCAGTAAAAGTTATGTCCCACCGGAGTGGCAGAATAGCAACGAGTGGTGTTGTGCCGAAACCAAAGCACGTTGTTCAGCGTGTACAGCAGCAAGTAAAAGTTATGTCCCACCGGAGTGGCAGAATAGCAACGAGTGGTGCTGTGCCGAAACCAAAACACGTTGTTCAGCGTGTACAGCAGCAAGTAAAATTTATGACCCACCGGAGTGACGGAATGGCAACGAGTGGTGTTGTGCCGAATCCAAAGCACGTTGTTCAGTGTGTACAGCAGCCAGTAAAAGTTATGTCCCACCGGAGTGACGGAATGGCAACGAGTGGTGTTGTGCCGAAACCAAAGCACGTTGTTCAGCGCTGTACAGCAGCAAGTAAAAGTTATGACCCACCGGAGTGACGGAATGGCAACGAGTGGTGTTGTGCCGAATCCAAAGCACGTTGTTCAGCGTGTACAGCAGCAAGTAAAAGTTATGACCCACCGGTGTGACGGAATGGCAACGTGTGGTGTTGTGCCGAATCCAAAGCACGTTGTTCAGCGTGTACAGCAGCAAGTAAAAGTTATGTCCCACCGGAGTGGCAGAATAGCAACGAGTGGTGTTGTGCCGAAACCAAAACACGTTGTTCAGTGTGTACAGCAGCAAGTAAAATTTATGACCCACCGGAGTGACGGAATGGCAACGAGTGGGGTTTGCCGAACCAAAGCACGTTGTTCAGTGTGTACAACAGCCAGTAAAAGTTATGTCCCACCGGAGTGGCAGAATAGCAACGAGTGGTGTTGTGCCGAAACCAAAGCATGTTGTTCACCGTGTACAGCAGCAAATAAAAGTTATGAACCACCGGTGTGACGGAATGGCAACGTGTGGTGTTGTGCCGAAACCAAAGCACGTTGTTCAGCCTGTACAGCAGCAAGTAAAAGTTATGAACCACCGGTGTGACGGAATGGCAACGTGTGGTGTTGTGCCGTAACCAAAGCACGTTGTTCAGCCTGTACAGCAGCCAGTAAAAGTTATGTCCCACCGGAGTGGCAGAATAGCAACGAGTGGTGTTGTGCCGGAACCAAAGCACGTTGTTCAGCCTGTACAGCAGCAAGTAAAAGTTATGTCCCACCGGAGTGGCAGAATAGCAACGAAGTGGTGCTGTGCCGAAACCAAAACACGTTGTTCAGTGTGTACAGCAGCAAGTAAAATTTATGACCCATCGGAGTTACGGAATGGCAACGAGTGGAGTTGTGCCGAATCCAAAGCACGTTGTTCAGTGTGTACAACAGCCAGTAAAAGTTATGTCCCACCGGAGTGGCAGAATAGCAACGAGTGGTGTTGTGCCGAAACCAAAGCATGTTGTTCACCGTGTACAGCAGCAAATAAAAGTAATGAACCACCGGTGTGAAGGAATGGCAACGTGTGGTGTTGTGCCGAATCCAAAGCACGTTGTTCAGCCTGTACAGCAGCAAGTAAAAGTTATGACCCACCGGAGTGACGGAATGCTAAGAGTGGTGTTGTGCCGAAACCAAAGCACGTTGTGCAGCCTGTACAGCAGCAAGTAAAAGATATGACCCACCGGAGTGACGGAATGGCAATGAGTAGTGTTGTGCCGAATCGAAAGCACGTTGTTCAGCGTGTACAGCAGCCAGTAAATGTTATGTCCCAACGGAGTGACAGAATAGCAACGAGTGGTGTTGTGCCGAAACCTAAGCACGTTGTTCTGCTTGTCAGCAGCAAGTAAAAGTTATGACCCACCGGAGTGACGGATTGGCAACGAGTGGTGTTGTGCCGAATCCAAAGCACGTTGTTCAGCCTGTACAGCAGCATGTAAATGTTATTACCCACCGGAGTGACGGAATGGCAACGAGTAGTGTTGTGCCGAATCCAAAGCACGTTGTTCAGCGTGTACAGCAGCAAGTAAAAGTTATGACCCACCGGAGTGACGGAATGGCAACGAGTGGTGTTGTGCCGAATCCAAAGCACGTTGTTCAGCGTGTACAGCAGCAAATAAAAGTTATGACCCACCGGTGTGACGGAATGGCAACGTGTGGTGTTGTGCCGAATCCAAAGCACGTTGTTCAGCGTGTACAGCAGCAAATAAAAGTTATGACCCACCGGTGTGACGGAATGGCAACGTGTGGTGTTGTGCCGAATCCAAAGCACGTTGTTCAGCCTGTACAGCAGCAAGTAAAAATTATGACCCACCGGAGTGACGGAATGGCAACGAGTGATGTGCCGAATCCAAAGCACGTTGTTCAGCGTGTACAGTAGGAAATAAAAGCTATGACCCACCGGTGTGACGGAATGGCAACGTGTGGTGTTGTGTCGAATCCAAAGCATGTTGTTCAGCCTGTACAGCAGCAAGTAAAAGTTTTGACCCACCGGAGTGACGGAATGGCAACGAGTGGTGTTGTGACGAATGCAAAGCACGTTGTTCAGCCTGTAGAGCAGCAAGTAAAAGTTATGACCCACCGGAGTTACGGAATAGCAACGAGTAGGGTTGTGCCGAATCCAAAGCACGTTGTTCAGCGTGTACAGCAGCCAGTAAAAATTATGTCCCACCGGAGTGGCAGAATAGCAACGAGTGGTGTTGTGCCGAAACCAAAGCACGTTGTTCAGCGTGTACAGCAGCAAGTAAATGTTATGTCCCACCGGAGTGGCAGAATAGCAACGAGTGGGGTGGCGCCGAAACCAAAACACGTTGTTCAGTGTGTACAGCAGCAAGTAAAATTTATGACCCACCAGAGTGACGGAATGGCAACGAGTGGTGTTGTGCCGAATCCAAAGCACGTTGTTCAGCGTGTACAGCAGCAAATAAACGTTATGAACCACCGGGGTGACGGAATGGCAACGTGTGGTGTTGTGCCGAATCCAAAGCACGTTGTTCAGCGTTACAGCAGCAAGTAAAAGTTATGTCCCACCGGAGTGGCAGAATAGCAACGAGTGGTGTTGTGCCGAAACCAAAACACGTTGTTCAGTGTGTACAGCAGCAAGTAAAAGTTATGACCCACCGGAGTGACGGAATGGCAACGAGTGGTGTTGTGCCGAATCCAAAGCACGTTGTTCAGCGTGTACAGCAGCAAATAAAAGTTATGACCCACAGGTGTGACGGAATGGCAACGTGTGGTGTTGTGCCGAATCCAAAGCACGTTGTTCAGCGTGTACAGCAGCAAATAAAAGTTATGACCCACCGGTGTGACGGAATGGCAACGTGTGGTGTTGTGCCGAATCCAAAGCACGTTGTTCAGCCTGTACAGCAGCAAGTAAAAATTATGACCCACCGGAGTGACGGAATGGCAACGAGTGATGTGCCGAATCCAAAGCACGTTGTTCAGCGTGTACAGCAGGAAATAAATGTTATGACCCACCGGTGTGACGGAATGGCAACGTGTGGTGTTGTGTCGAATCCAAAGCATGTTGTTCAGCCTGTACAGCAGCAAGTAAATGTTTTGACCCACCGGAGTGACGGAATGGCAACGAGTGGTGTTGTGCCGAATGCAAAGCACGTTGTTCAGCCTGTAGAGCAGCAAGTAAAAGTTATGACCCACCGGAGTTACGGAATGGCAACGAGTAGGGTTGCGCCAAATCCAAAGCACGTTGTTCAGCGTGTACAACAGCCAGTAAAAATTATGTCCCACCGGTGTGGCAGAATATCAACGAGTGGTGTTGTGCCGAAACCAAAGCACGTTGTTCAGCGTGTACAGCAGCAAGTAAAAGTTATGTCCCACCGGAGTGGTAGAATAGCAACGAGTGGTGCTGTGCCGAAACCAAAACACGTTGTTCAGTGTGTACAGCAGCAAGTAAAATTTATGACCCATCGGAGTTACGGAATGGCAACAAGTGGCGTTGTGCCGAATCCAAAGCACGTTGTTCAGTGTGTACAACAGCCAGTAAAAGTTATGTCCCACCGGAGTGGCAGAATAGCAACGAGTGGTGTTGTGCCGAAACCAAAGCATGTTGTTCACCGTGTACAGCAGCAAATAAAAGTTATGAACCACCGGTGTGACGGAATGGCAACGTGTGGTGTTGTGCCGAAACCAAAGCACGTTGTTCAGCCTGTACAGCAGCAAGTAAAAGTTATGAACCACCGGTGTGACGGAATGGCAACGTGTGGTGTTTTGCCGAAACGACAGCACGTTGATCAGACTGTGCAGCAGCAAGTAAAAGTTATGACCCACCGGAGTGACGGAATGGCAACGAGTAGTGTTGTGCCGAATCCAAAGCACGTTGTTCAGCGTGTACAGCAGCCAGTAAAAGTTATGTCCCACCGGAGTGGCAGAATAGCAACGAGTGGTGTTGTGCCGGAACCAAAGCACGTTGTTCAGCCTGTACAGCAGCAAGTAAAAGTTATGTCCCACCGGAGTGGCAGAATAGTAACGAGTGGTGTTGTGCCGAAACCAAAACACGTTGTTCAGTGTGTACAGAAGCAAGTAAAATTTATGACCCACCGGAGTGACGGAATGGCAACGAGTGGTGTTGTGCCGAATCCAAAGCACGTTGTGCAGCATGTACAGCAGGAGATAAAAGTTATGAACCACCGGTGTGACGGAATGGCAACGTGTGGTGTTGTGCCGAATCCAAAGCATGTTGTTCAGCGTTACAGCAGCAAGTAAAAGTTATGTCCCACCGGAGTGGCAGAATAGCAACGAGTGGTGTTGTGCCGAAACCTAAGCACGTTGTTCAGCGTGCACCGCAGCAATTAAAAGATATGACCCACCGGTGTGACGGAATGGCAACGTGTGGTGTTGTGCCGAAACCAAAGCACGTTGTTCAGCCTGTACAGCAGCAAGTAAATGTTATGAACCACTGGTGTGACGGAATGGCAACGTGTGGTGTTGTGTCGTAACCAAAGCACGTTGTTCAGCCTGTACAGCAGCAAGTAAAAGTTATGACCCACCGGAGTGACGGAATGGCAACGAGTTGTGCCGAATCCAAAGCACGTTGTTCAGCGTGTACAGCAGCCAGTAAAAGTTATGTCCCACCGGAGTGGCAGAATTGCAACGAGTGGTGTTGTGCCGAAACCAAAGCATGTTGTTCAGCGTGTACAGCAGCAAGTAAATGTTATGTCCCACCGGAGTGGTAGAATAGCAACGAGTGGTGTTGCGCCGAAACCAAAACACGTTGTTCAGTGTGTACAGCAGCAAGTAAAATTTATGACCCACCAGAGTGACGGAATGGCAACGAGTGGTTTTGTGCCGAATCCAAAGCACGTTGTTCAGCGTGTACAGCAGCAAATAAACGTTATGAACCACCGGGATGACGGAATGGCAACGTGTCGTGTTGTGCCGAATCCAAAGCACGTTGTTCAGCGTTACAGCAGCAAGTAAAAGTTATGTCCCACCGGAGTGGCAGAATAGCAACGAGTGGTGTTGTGCCGAAACCAAAACACGTTGTTCAGTGTGTACAGCAGCAAGTAAAATTTATGACCCACCGGAGTGACGGAATGGCAACGAGTGGTGTCGTGCCGAATCCAAAGCACGTTGTTCAGCGTGTACAGCAGCAAATAAAAGTTATGAACCAACGGTGTGACGGAATGGCAACGTGTGGTGTTGTGCCGAATCCAAAGCACGTTGTTCAGCGTTACAGCAGCAAGTAAAAGTTATGTCCCACCGGAGTGGCAGAATAGCAACGAGTGGTGTTGTGCCGAAACCAAAACACGTTGTTCAGTGTGTACAGCAGCAAGTAAAAGTTATGTCCCACCGGAGTGGCAGAATAGCAACGAGTGGTGTTGTGCCGAAACCAAAGCACGTTGTTCAGCGTGTACAGCAGCAAATAAACGTTATGAACCACCGGTGTGACGGAATGGCAACGTGTGGTGTTGTGCCGAATCCAAAGCAGGTTGTTGAGCCTGTACAGCAGCAAGTAAAAGTTATGACCCACCGGATTGACGGAATGGCAACGAGTGGTGTTGTGCCGAATCCAAAGCACGTTGTTCAGCCTGTACAGCAGCAAGTAAATGTTATGACCCATCGGAGTGACGGAATGGCAACGAGTAGTGTTGTGCCGAATCCAAAGCACGTTGTTCAGCGTGTACAGCAGCAAGTAAATGTTATGACCCACGGGAGTGACGGAATGGCAACGAGTGGTGTTGCGCCGAATCCAAAGCACGTTGTTTAGCGTGTACAGCAGCAAATAAAAGTTATGACCCACCGGTGTGACGGAATGGCAACGTGTAATGCTGTGCCGAATCCAAAGCACGTTGTTCAGCCTGTACAGCAGCAAGTAAAAATTATGACCCACCGGAGTGACGGAATGGCAACGAGTGATGTTGTGCCGAATCCAAAGCACGTTGTTCAGCGTGTACAGCAGCAAATAAAAGTTATGACCCACCGGTGTGACGGAATGGCAACGTGTGGTGTTGTGCCGAATCCAAAGCACGTTGTTCAGCCTGTACAGCAGCAAGCAAAAGTTATGAACCACCGGTGGGACGGAATGGCAACGTGTGGTGTTGTGCCGAATCCAAAGCACGTTGGTCAGCCTTTCCTGCAGCAAGTAAAAGTTATGACCCACCGGAGTGACGGAATGGCAACGAGTGGTGTTGTGCCGAATCCAAAGCACGTTGTTCAGCCTGTAGAGCAGCCAATAAAAATTATGTCCCAACGGAGTGGCAGAATAGCAACGAATGGTGTTGTGCCGAAACCAAAGCACGTTGTTCAGCGTGTACAGCATCAAGTAAAATTTGTGTTCCACCGGAGTGGCAGAATAGCAACTAGTGGTGTTGAGCCGAAACGAAAACACGTTGTTCAGTGTGTACAGCAGCAAGTAAAATTTATGTCCACCGGAGTGACGGAATGGCAACGAGTGGTGTTGTGCCGAAACCAAAACACGTTGTTCATTGTGTACAGCAGCAAGTAAACGTTATGTCCCACCGGAGTGGCAGAATAGCAACGAGTGGTGTTGTGCCGAAACCAAAGCACGTTGTTCAGCGTGTACAGCAGCAAATAAAAGTTATGAGCCACCGGTGTGACGGAATGGCAACGTGTGATCTTGTGCCGAATCCAAAGCACGTTGTTCAGCGTGTACAGCAGCAAATAAACTTTATGAACCACCGGGTTGACGGAATGGCAACGTGTGGGGTTGTGCCGAATCCAAAGCACGTTGTTCAGCGTTACAGCAGCAAGTAAAAGTTATGTCCCACCGGAGTGGCAGAATAGCAACGAGTGGTGTTGTGCCGAAACCAAAACACGTTGTTCAGTGTGTACAGCAGCAAGTAAAATTTATGACCCACCGGAGTGACGGAATGGCAACGAGTGGTGTTGTGCCGAATCCAAAGCACGTTGTTCAGCGTGTACAGCAGCAAATAAATGTTATGAACCACCGGTGTGACGGAATGGCAACGTGTGGTGTTGTGCCGAATCCAAAGCACGTTGTTGAGCCTGTACAGCAGCAAGTAAAAGTTATGACCCACCGGATTGATGGAATGGCAACGAGTGGTGTTGTGCCGAATCCAAAGCACGTTGTTCAGCCTGTACAGCAGCAAGTAAATGTTATGACCCATCGGAGTGACGGAATGGCAACGAGTAGTGTTGTGCCGAATCCAAAGCACGTTGTTCAGCGTTACAGCAGCAAGTAAAAGTTATGTCCCAACGGAGTGGCAGAATAGCAACGAGTGGTGTTGTGCCGAAACCAAAACACGTTGTTCAGTGTGTACAGCAGCAAGTAAAATTTATGACCCACCGGAGTGACGGAATGGCAACGCGTGGTGTTGTGCCGAATCCAAAGCACGTTGTTCAGCGTGTACAGCAGCAAATAAAAGATATGAACCACCGGTGTGACGGAATGGCAACGTGTGGTGTTGTACCGAATCCAAAGCACGTTGTTCAGCGTTACAGCAGCAAGTAAAAGTTATGTCCCACCGGAGTGGCAGAATAGCAACGAGTGGTGTTGTGCCGAAACCAAAACACGTTGTTCAGTGTGTACAGCAGCAAGTAAAAGTTATGTCCCACCGGAGTGGCAGAATAGCAACGAGTGGTGTTGTGCCGAAACCAAAGCACGTTGTTCAGCGTGTACAGCAGCAAGTAAAAGTTATGACCCACGGGAGTGACGGAATGGCAACGAGTGGTGTTGCGCCGAATCCAAAGCACGTTGTTTAGCGTGTACAGCAGCAAATAAAAGTTATGACCCACCGGTGTGACGGAATGGCAACGTATGGTGTTGTGCCGAATCCAAAGCACGTTGTTCAGCCTGTACAGCAGCAAGTAAAAATTATGACCCACCGGAGTGACGGAATGGCAACGAGTGATGTTGTGCCGAATCCAAAGCACGTTGTTCAGCGTGTACAGCAGCAAATAAAAGTTATGACCCACCGGTGTGACGGAATGGCAACGTGTGGTGTTGTGCCGAATCCAAAGCACGTTGTTCAGCCTGTACAGCAGCAAGTAAAAGTTATGAACCACCGGTGTGACGGAATGGCAACGTGTGGTGTTGGGCCGAATCCAATGCACGTTGGTCAGCCTGTACAGCAGCAAGTAAAAGTTATGACCCACCAGAGCGACGGAATGGCAACGAGTGGTGTTGTGCCGAATCCAAAGCACGTTGTTCAGCCTGTAGAGCAGCAAGTAAAAGTTATGTCCCACCGGAGTGGCAGAATAGCAACGAGTGGTGTTGTGCCGAAACCAAAGCATGTTGTTCACCGTGTACAGCAGCAAATAAAAGTAATGAACCACCGGTGTGACGGAATGGCAACGTGTGGTGTTGTGCCGAATCCAAAGCACGTTGTTCAGCCTGTACAGCAGCAAGTAAATGTTATGACCCACCGGAGTGACGGAATGCAAAGAGTGGTGTTGTGCCGAAACCAAAGCACGTTGTGCAGCCTGTACAGCAGCAAGTAAAAGTTATGACCCACCGGAGTGACGGAATGGCAATGAGTAGTGTTGTGCCGAATCGAAAGCACGTTGTTCAGCGTGTACAGCAGCCAGTAAATGTTATGTCCCAACGGAGTGACAGAATAGCAACGAGTGGTGTTGTGCCGAAACCTAAGCACGTTGTTCAGCTTGTCAGCAGCAAGTAAAAGGTATGACCCACCGGAGTGACGGATTGGCAACGAGTGGTGTTGTGCCGAATCCAAAGCACGTTGTTCAGGCTGTACAGCAGCAAGTAAATGTTATTACCCACCGGAGTGACGGAATGGCAACGAGTAGTGTTGTGCCGAATCCAAAGCACGTTGTTCAGCGTGTACAGCAGCAAGTAAAAGTTATGACCCACCGGAGTGACGGAATGGCAACGAGTGGTGTTGTGCCGAATCCAAAGCACGTTGTTCAGCGTGTACAGCAGCAAATAAAAGTTATGAACCACCGGTGTGACGGAATGGCAACGTGTGGTGTTGTGCCGAAACCAAAGCACGTTGTTCAGCCTGTACAGCAGCAAGTAAAAGTTATGAACCACCGGTGTGACGGAATGGCAACGTGTGGTGTTTTGCCGAAACGAAAGCACGTTGTTCAGCCTGTACAGCAGCAAGTAAAAGTTATGACCCACCGGTGTGACGGAATGGCAACGTGTGGTGTTGGGCCGAATCCAAAGCACGTTGGTCAGCCTGTACAGCAGCAAGTAAAAGTTATGACCCACCAGAGTGACGGAATGGCAACGAGTGGTGTTGTGCCGAATCCAAAGCACGTTGTTCAGCCTGTAGAGCAGCAAGTAAAAGTTATGTCCCACCGGAGTGGCAGAATAGCAACGAGTGGTGTTGTGCCGAAACCAAAGCATGTTGTTCACCGTGTACAGCAGCAAATAAAAGTAATGAACCACCGGTGTGACGGAATGGCAACGTGTGGTGTTGTGCCGAATCCAAAGCACGTTGTTCAGCCTGTACAGCAGCAAGTAAATGTTATGACCCATCGGAGTGACGGAATGCAAAGAGTGGTGTTGTGCCGAAACCAAAGCACGTTGTGCAGCCTGTACAGCAGCAAGTAAAAGTTATGACCCACCGGAGTGACGGAATGGCAATGAGTAGTGTTGTGCCGAATCGAAAGCACGTTGTTCAGCGTGTACAGCAGCCAGTAAATGTTATGTCCCAACGGAGTGACAGAATAGCAACGAGTGGTGTTGTGCCGAAACCTAAGCACGTTGTTCAGCTTGTCAGCAGCAAGTAAAAGGTATGACCCACCGGAGTGACGGATTGGCAACTTGCGGTGTTGTGCCGAATCCAAAGCACGTTGTTCAGGCTGTACAGCAGCAAGTAAATGTTATTACCCACCGGAGTGACGGAATGGCAACGAGTAGTGTTGTGCCGAATCCAAAGCACGTTGTTCAGCGTGTACAGCAGCAAGTAAAAGTTATGACCCACCGGAGTGACGGAATGGCAACGAGTGGTGTTGTGCCGAATCCAAAGCACGTTGTTCAGCGTGTACAGCAGCAAATAAAAGTTATGACCCACCGGTGTGACGGAATGGCAACGTGTGGTGTTGTGCCGAATCCAAAGCACGTTGTTCAGCCTGTACAGCAGCAAGTAAATGTTATGACCCACCGGAGTGACGGAATGCAAAGAGTGGTGTTGTGCCGAAACCAAAGCACGTTGTGCAGCCTGTACAGCAGCAAGTAAAAGTTATGACCCACCGGAGTGACGGAATGGCAATGAGTAGTGTTGTGCCGAATCGAAAGCACGTTGTTCAGCGTGTACAGCTGCCAGTAAATGTTATGTCCCAACGGAGTGACAGAATAGCAACGAGTGGTGTTGTGCCGAAACCTAAGCACGTTGTTCAGCTTGTCAGCAGCAAGTAAAAGGTATGACCCACCGGAGTGACGGAATGGCAACGAGTGGTGTTGTGCCGAATCCAAAGCACGTTGTTCAGGCTGTACAGCAGCAAGTAAATGTTATTACCCACCGGAGTGACGGAATGGCAACGAGTGGTGTTGTGCCGAATCCAAAGCACGTTGTTCAGCGTGTACAGCAGCAAGTAAAAGTTATGACCCACCGGAGTGACGGAATGGCAACGAGTGGTGTTGTGCCGAATCCAAAGCACGTTGTTCAGCGTGTACAGCAGCAAATAAAAGTTATGAACCACCGGTGTGACGGAATGGCAACGTGTGGTGTTGTGCCGAAACCAAAGCACGTTGTTCAGCCTGTACAGCAGCAAGTAAAAGTTATGAACCACCGGTGTGACGGAATGGCAACGTGTGGTGTTTTGCCGAAACGAAAGCACGTTGTTCAGCCTGTACAGCAGCAAGTAAAAGTTATGACCCACCGGAGTGACGGAATGGCAACGAGTGGTGTTGGGCCGAATCCAAAGCACGTTGGTCAGCGTGTACAGCAGCAAGTAAAAGTTATGACCCACCGGAGTGACGGAATGGCAACGAGTGGTGTTGTGCCGAATCCAAAGCACGTTGTTCAGCCTGTAGAGCAGCAAGTAAAAGTTATGTCCCACCGGAGTGGCAGAATAGCAACGAGTGGTGTTGTGCCGAAACCAAAGCATGTTGTTCACCGTGTACAGCAGCAAATAAAAGTAATGAACCACCGGTGTGACGGAATGGCAACGTGTGGTGTTGTGCCGAATCCAAAGCACGTTGTTCAGCCTGTACAGCAGCAAGTAAATGTTATGACCCATCGGAGTGACGGAATGGCAAAGAGTGGTGTTGTGCCGAAACCAAAGCACGTTGTGCAGCCTGTACAGCAGCAAGTAAAAGTTATGACCCACCGGAGTGACGGAATGGCAATGAGTAGTGTTGTGCCGAATCGAAAGCACGTTGTTCAGCGTGTACAGCAGCCAGTAAATGTTTTGTCCCAACGGAGTGACAGAATAGCAACGAGTGGTGTTGTGCCGAAACCTAAGCACGTTGTTCAGCTTGTCAGCAGCAAGTAAAAGGTATGACCCACCGGAGTGACGGATTGGCAACGAGCGGTGTTGTGCCGAATCCAAAGCACGTTGTTCAGGCTGTACAGCAGCAAGTAAATGTTATTACCCACCGGAGTGACGGAATGGCAACGAGTAGTGTTGTGCCGAATCCAAAGCACGTTGTTAAGCGTGTACAGCAGCAAGTAAAAGTTATGACCCACCGGAGTGACGGAATGGCAACGAGTGGTGTTGTGCCGAATCCAAAGCACGTTGTTCAGCGTGTACAGCAGCAAATAAAAGTTATGACCCACCGGTGTGACGGAATGGCAACGTGTGGTGTTGTGCCGAATCCAAAGCACGTTGTTCAGCGTGTACAGCAGCAAATAAGAGTTATGAACCACCGGTGTGACGGAATGGCAACGTCTGGTGTTGTGCCGAATCCAAAGCACGTTGTTCAGCGTGTACAGTAGGAAATAAAAGTTATGACCCACCGGTGTGACGGAATGGCAACGAGTGGTGTTGTGCCGAATGCAAAGCACGTTGTTCAGCCTGTAGAGCAGCAACTAAAAGTTATGACCCACCGGAGTTACGGAATGGCAACGAGTAGGGTTGTGCCGAAACCAAAACACGTTGTTCAGTGTGTACAGCAGCAAGTAAAATTTATGACCCATCGGAGTTACGGAATGGCAACGAGTGGCGTTGTGCCGAATCCAAAGCACGTTGTTCAGTGTGTACAACAGCCAGTAAAAGTTATGTCCCACCGGAGTGGCAGAATAGCAACGAGTGGTGTTGTGCCGAAACCAAAGCATGTTGTTCACGGTGTACAGCAGCAAATAAAAGTTATGAACCACCGGTGTGACGGAATGGCAACGTGTGGTGTTGTGCCGAAACCAAAGCACGTTGTTCAGCCTGTACAGCAGCAAGTAAAAGTTATGAACCACCGGTGTGACGGAATGGCAACGTGTGGTGTTTTGCCGAAACGAAAGCACGTTGTTCAGCCTGTACAGCAGCAAGTAAAAGTTATGACCCACCGGAGTGACGGAATGGCAACGAGTAGTGTTGTGCCGAATCCAAAGCACGTTGTTCAGCGTGTACAGCAGCCAGTAAAAGTTATGTCCCACCGGAGTGGCAGAATAGCAACGAGTGGTGTTGTGCCGAAACCAAAGCACGTTGTTCAGCCTGTACAGCAGCAAGTAAAAGTTATGTCCCACCGGAGTGGCAGAATAGTAACGAGTGGTGTTGTGCCGAAACCAAAACACGTTGTTCAGTGTGTACAGCAGCAAGTAAAAATTATGACCCACCGGAGTGACGGAATGGCAACGAGTGATGTTGTGCCGAATCCAAAGCACGTTGTTCAGCGTGTACAGCAGCAAATAAAAGTTATGACCCACCGGTGTGACGGAATGGCAACGTGTGGTGTTGTGCCGAATCCAAAGCACGTTTTTCAGCCTGTACAGCAGCAAGTAAAAGTTATGATCCACCGGTGTGACGGAATGGCAACGTGTGGTGTTGTGCCGAATCCAAAGCACGTTGGACAGCCTGTACAGCAGCAAGTAAAAGTTATGACCCACCGGAGTGACGGAAGTGCAACGAGTGGTGTTGTGCCGAATCCAAAGCACGTTGTTCAGCCTGTAGAGCAGCAAGTAAAAGTTATGACCCACCAGAGTGACGGAATGGCAACGAGTAGTGTTGTGCCGAATCCAAAGCACGTTGTTCAGTGTGTACAACAGCCAGTAAAAGTTATGTCCCACCGGAGTGGCAGAATAGCAACGAGTGGTGTTGTGCCGAAACCAAAGCATGTTGTTCACCGTGTACAGCAGCAAATAAAAGTAATGAACCACCGGTGTGACGGAATGGCAACGTGTGGTGTTGTGCCGAATCCAAAGCACGTTGTTCAGCCTGTACAGCAGCAAGTAAAAGTTATGACCCACCGGAGTGACGGAATGCAAAGAGTGGTGTTGTGCAGAAACCAAAGCACGTTGTGCAGCCTGTACAGCAGCAATTAAATGTTATGACCCACCGGAGTGACGGAATGGCAATGAGTAGTGTTATGCCGAATCGAAAGCACGTTGTTCAGCGTGTACAGCAGCCAGTAAATGTTATGTCCCAACGGAGTGACAGAATAGCAACGAGTGGTGTTGTGCCGAAACCTAAGCACGTTGTTCAGCTTGTCAGCAGCAAGTAAAAGTTATGACCCACCGGAGTGACGGATTGGCAAGAGTGGTGTTGTGCTGAATCCAAAGCACGTTGTTCAGGCTGTACAGCAGCAAGTAAATGTTATTACCCACCGGAGTGACGGAATGGCAACGAGTAGTGTTGTGCCGAATCCAAAGCACGTTGTTCAGCGTGTACAGCAGCAAGCATAAGTTATGACCCACCGGAGTGACGGAATGGCAACGAGTGGTGTTGTGCCGAATCCAAAGCACGTTGTTCAGCGTGTACAGCAGCAAATAAAAGTTATGACCCACCGGTGTGACGGAATGGCAACGTGTGGTGTTGTGCCGAATCCAAAGCACGTTGTTCAGCGTGTTCAGCATCAAATAAAAGTTATGACCCACCGGTGTGACGGAATGGCAACGTGTGGTGTTGTGCCGAATCCAAAGCACGTTGTTCAGCCTGTACAGCAGCAAGTAAAAGTTATGACCCACGGGAGTGACGGAATGGCAACGAGTGGTGTTGCGCCGAATCCAAAGCACGTTGTTTAGCGTGTACAGCAGCAAATAAAAGTTATGACCCACCGGTGTGACGGAATGGCAACGTGTAATGCTGTGCCGAATCCAAAGCACGTTGTTCAGCCTGTACAGCAGCAAGTAAAAATTATGACCCACCGGAGTGACGGAATGGCAACGAGTGATGTTGTGCCGAATCCAAAGCACGTTGTTCAGCGTGTACAGCAGCAAATAAAAGTTATGACCCACCGGTGTGACGGAATGGCAACGTGTGGTGTTGTGCCGAATCCAAAGCACGTTGTTCAGCCTGTACAGCAGCAAGCAAAAGTTATGAACCACCGGTGGGACGGAATGGCAACGTGTGGTGTTGTGCCGAATCCAAAGCACGTTGGTCAGCCTTTCCTGCAGCAAGTAAAAGTTATGACCCACCGGAGTGACGGAATGGCAACGAGTGGTGTTGTGCCGAATCCAAAGCACGTTGTTCAGCCTGTAGAGCAGCAAGTAAAAGTTATGACCCACCGGAGTGACGGAATGGCAACGAGTAGTGTTGTGCCGAATCCAAAGCACGTTGTTCAGCGTGTACAGCAGCCAATAAAAATTATGTCCCAACGGAGTGGCAGAATAGCAACGAGTGGTGTTGTGCCGAAACCAAAGCACGTTGTTCAGCGTGTACAGCATCAAGTAAAATTTGTGTTCCACCGGAGTGGCAGAATAGCAACGAGTGGTGTTGAGCCGAAAGCAAAACACGTTGTTCAGTGTGTACAGCAGCAAGTAAAATTTATGACCCACCGGAGTGACGGAATGGCAACGAGTGGTGTTGTGCCGAAACCAAAACACGTTGTTCATTGTGTACAGCAGCAAGTAAACGTTATGTCCCACCGGAGTGGCAGAATAGCAACGAGTGGTGTTGTGCCGAAACCAAAGCACGTTGTTCAGCGTGTACAGCAGCAAATAAAAGTTATGAGCCACCGGTGTGACGGAATGGCAACGTGTGGTCTTGTGCCGAATCCAAAGCACGTTGTTCAGCGTGTACAGCAGCAAATAAACTTTATGAACCACCGGGTTGACGGAATGGCAACGTGTGGTGTTGTGCCGAATCCAAAGCACGTTGTTCAGCGTTACAGCAGCAAGTAAAAGTTATGTCCCACCGGAGTGGCAGAATAGCAACGAGTGGTGTTGTGCCGAAACCAAAACACGTTGTTCAGTGTGTACAGCAGCAAGAAAAATTTATGACCCACCGGAGTGACGGAATGGCAACGAGTGGTGTTGTGCCGAATCCAAAGCACGTTGTTCAGCGTGTACAGCAGCAAATAAATGTTATGAACCACCGGTGTGACGGAATGGCAACGTGTGGTGTTGTGCCGAATCCAAAGCACGTTGTTGAGCCTGTACAGCAGCAAGTAAAAGTTATGACCCACCGGATTGACGGAATGGCAACGAGTGGTGTTGTGCCGAATCCAAAGCACGTTGTTCAGCCTGTACAGCAGCAAGTAAATGTTATGACCCATCGGAGTGACGGAATGGCAACGAGTAGTGTTGTGCCGAATCCAAAGCACGTTGTTCAGCGTTACAGCAGCAAGTAAAAGTTATGTCCCAACGGAGTGGCAGAATAGCAACGAGTGGTGTTGTGCCGAAACCAAAACACGTTGTTCAGTGTGTACAGCAGCAAGTAAAATTTATGACCCACCGGAGTGACGGAATGGCAACGAGTGGTGTTGTGCCGAATCCAAAGCACGTTGTTCAGCGTGTACAGCAGCAAATAAAAGATATGAACCACCGGTGTGACGGAATGGCAACGTGTGGTGTTGTACCGAATCCAAAGCACGTTGTTCAGCGTTACAGCAGCAAGTAAAAGTTATGTCCCACCGGAGTGGCAGAATAGCAACGAGTGGTGTTGTGCCGAAACCAAAACACGTTGTTCAGTGTGTACAGCAGCAAGTAAAAGTTATGTCCCACCGGAGTGGCAGAATAGCAACGAGTGGTGTTGTGCCGAAACCAAAGCACGTTGTTCAGCGTGTACAGCAGCAAGTAAAAGTTATGACCCACGGGAGTGACGGAATGGCAACGAGTGGTGTTGCGCCGAATCCAAAGCATGTTGTTTAGCGTGTACAGCAGCAAATAAAAGTTATGACCCACCGGTGTGACGGAATGGCAACGTATGGTGTTGTGCCGAATCCAAAGCACGTTGTTCAGCCTGTACAGCAGCAAGTAAAAATTATGACCCACCGGAGTGACGGAATGGCAACGAGTGATGTTGTGCCGAATCCAAAGCACGTTGTTCAGCGTGTACAGCAGCAAATAAAAGTTATGACCCACCGGTGTGACGGAATGGCAACGTGTGGTGTTGTGCCGAATCCAAAGCACGTTGTTCAGCCTGTACAGCAGCAAGTAAAAGTTATGAACCACCGGTGTGACGGAATGGCAACGTGTGGTGTTGGGCCGAATCCAATGCACGTTGGTCAGCCTGTACAGCAGCAAGTAAAAGTTATGACCCACCAGAGCGACGGAATGGCAACGAGTGGTGTTGTGCCGAATCCAAAGCACGTTGTTCAGCCTGTAGAGCAGCAAGTAAAAGTTATGTCCCACCGGAGTGGCAGAATAGCAACGAGTGGTGTTGTGCCGAAACCAAAGCATGTTGTTCACCGTGTACAGCAGCAAATAAAAGTAATGAACCACCGGTGTGACGGAATGGCAACGTGTGGTGTTGTGCCGAATCCAAAGCACGTTGTTCAGCCTGTACAGCAGCAAGTAAATGTTATGACCCACCGGAGTGACGGAATGCAAAGAGTGGTGTTGTGCCGAAACCAAAGCACGTTGTGCAGCCTGTACAGCAGCAAGTAAAAGTTATGACCCACCGGAGTGACGGAATGGCAATGAGTAGTGTTGTGCCGAATCGAAAGCACGTTGTTCAGCGTGTACAGCAGCCAGTAAATGTTATGTCCCAACGGAGTGACAGAATAGCAACGAGTGGTGTTGTGCCGAAACCTAAGCACGTTGTTCAGCTTGTCAGCAGCAAGTAAAAGGTAAGACCCACCGGAGTGACGGATTGGCAACGAGTGGTGTTGTGCCGAATCCAAAGCACGTTGTTCAGGCTGTACAGCAGCAAGTAAATGTTATTACCCACCGGAGTGACGGAATGGCAACGAGTAGTGTTGTGCCGAATCCAAAGCACGTTGTTCAGCGTGTACAGCAGCAAGTAAAAGTTATGACCCACCGGAGTGACGGAATGGCAACGAGTGGTGTTGTGCCGAATCCAAAGCACGTTGTTCAGCGTGTACAGCAGCAAATAAAAGTTATGAACCACCGGCGTGACGGAATGGCAACGTGTGGTGTTGTGCCGAAACCAAAGCACGTTGTTCAGCCTGTACAGCAGCAAGTAAATGTTATGAACCACCGGTGTGACGGAATGGCAACGTGTGGTGTTTTGCCGAAACGAAAGCACGTTGTTCAGCCTGTACAGCAGCAAGTAAAAGTTATGACCCACCGGTGTGACGGAATGGCAACGTGTAGTGTTGGGCCGAATCCAAAGCACGTTGGTCAGCCTGTACAGCAGCAAGTAAAAGTTATGACCCACCAGAGTGACGGAATGGCAACGAGTGGTGTTGTGCCGAATCCAAAGCACGTTGTTCAGCCTGTAGAGCAGCAAGTAAAAGTTATGTCCCACCGGAGTGGCAGAATAGCAACGAGTGGTGTTGTGCCGAAACCAAAGCATGTTGTTCACCGTGTACAGCAGCAAATAAAAGTTATGACCCACCGGTGTGACGGAATGGCAACGTATGGTGTTGTGCCGAATCCAAAGCACGTTGTTCAGCCTGTACAGCAGCAAGTAAAAATTATGACCCACCGGAGTGACGGAATGGCAACGAGTGATGTTGTGCCGAATCCAAAGCACGTTGTTCAGCGTGTACAGCAGCAAATAAAAGTTATGACCCACCGGTGTGACGGAATGGCAACGTGTGGTGTTGTGCCGAATCCAAAGCACGTTGTTCAGCCTGCACAGCAGCAAGTAAAAGTTATGAACCACCGGTGTGACGGAATGGCAACGTGTGGTGTTGGGCCGAATCCAATGCACGTTGGTCAGCCTGTACAGCAGCAAGTAAAAGTTATGACCCACCAGAGCGACGGAATGGCAACGAGTGGTGTTGTGCCGAATCCAAAGCACGTTGTTCAGCCTGTAGAGCAGCAAGTAAAAGTTATGTCCCACCGGAGTGGCAGAATAGCAACGAGTGGTGTTGTGCCGAAACCAAAGCATGTTGTTCACCGTGTACAGCAGCAAATAAAAGTAATGAACCACCGGTGTGACGGAATGGCAACGTGTGGTGTTGTGCCGAATCCAAAGCACGTTGTTCAGCCTGTACAGCAGCAAGTAAATGTTATGACCCACCGGAGTGACGGAATGCAAAGAGTGGTGTTGTGCCGAAACCAAAGCACGTTGTGCAGCCTGTACAGCAGCAAGTAAAAGTTATGACCCACCGGAGTGACGGAATGGCAATGAGTAGTGTTGTGCCGAATCGAAAGCACGTTGTTCAGCGTGTACAGCAGCCAGTAAATGTTATGTCCCAACGGAGTGGCAGAATAGCAACGAGTGGTGTTGTGCCGAAACCTAAGCACGTTGTTCAGCTTGTCAGCAGCAAGTAAAAGGTATGACCCACCGGAGTGACGGATTGGCAACGAGTGGTGTTGTGCCGAATCCAAAGCACGTTGTTCAGGCTGTACAGCAGCAAGTAAATGTTATTACCCACCGGAGTGACGGAATGGCAACGAGTAGTGTTGTGCCGAATCCAAAGCACGTTGTTCAGCGTGTACAGCAGCAAGTAAAAGTTATGACCCACCGGAGTGACGGAATGGCAACGAGTGGTGTTGTGCCGAATCCAAAGCACGTTGTTCAGCGTGTACAGCAGCAAATAAAAGTTATGAACCACCGGTGTGACGGAATGGCAACGTGTGGTGTTGTGCCGAAACCAAAGCACGTTGTTCAGCCTGTACAGCAGCAAGTAAAAGTTATGAACCACCGGTGTGACGGAATGGCAACGTGTGGTGTTTTGCCGAAACGAAAGCACGTTGTTCAGCCTGTACAGCAGCAAGTAAAAGTTATGACCCACCGGTGTGACGGAATGGCAACGTGTAGTGTTGGGCCGAATCCAAAGCACGTTGGTCAGCCTGTACAGCAGCAAGTAAAAGTTATGACCCACCAGAGTGACGGAATGGCAACGAGTGGTGTTGTGCCGAATCCAAAGCACGTTGTTCAGCCTGTAGAGCAGCAAGTAAAAGTTATGTCCCACCGGAGTGGCAGAATAGCAACGAGTGGTGTTGTGCCGAAACCAAAGCATGTTGTTCACCGTGTACAGCAGCAAATAAAAGTAATGAACCACCGGTGTGACGGAATGGCAACGTGTGGTGTTGTGCCGAATCCAAAGCACGTTGTTCAGCCTGTACAGCAGCAAGTAAATGTTATGACCCATCGGAGTGACGGAATGCAAAGAGTGGTGTTGTGCCGAAACCAAAGCACGTTGTGCAGCCTGTACAGCAGCAAGTAAAAGTTATGACCCACCGGAGTGACGGAATGGCAATGAGTAGTGTTGTGCCGAATCGAAAGCACGTTGTTCAGCGTGTACAGCAGCCAGTAAATGTTATGTCCCAACGGAGTGACAGAATAGCAACGAGTGGTGTTGTGCCGAAACCTAAGCACGTTGTTCAGCTTGTCAGCAGCAAGTAAAAGGTATGACCCACCGGAGTGACGGATTGGCAACGAGCGGTGTTGTGCCGAATCCAAAGCACGTTGTTCAGGCTGTACAGCAGCAAGTAAATGTTATTACCCACCGGAGTGACGGAATGGCAACGAGTAGTGTTGTGCCGAATCCAAAGCACGTTGTTCAGCGTGTACAGCAGCAAGTAAAAGTTATGACCCACCGGAGTGACGGAATGGCAACGAGTGGTGTTGTGCCGAATCCAAAGCACGTTGTTCAGCGTGTACAGCAGCAAATAAAAGTTATGACCCACCGGTGTGACGGAATGGCAACGTGTGGTGTTGTGCCGAATCCAAAGCACGTTGTTCAGCGTTTACAGCAGCAAATAAAAGTTATGAACCACCGGTGTGACGGAATGGCAACGTCTGGTGTTGTGCCGAATCCAAAGCACGTTGTTCAGCGTGTACAGTAGGAAATAAAAGTTATGACCCACCGGTGTGACGGAATGGCAACGTGTGGTGTTGTGTCGAATCCAAAGCATGTTGTTCAGCCTGTACAGCAGCAAGTAAGTTTTGACCCACCGGAGTGACGGAATGGCAACGAGTGGTGTTGTGCCGAATGCAAAGCACGTTGTTCAGCCTGTAGAGCAGCAAGTAAAAGTTATGACCCACCGGAGTTACGGAATGGCAACGAGTAGGGTTGTGCCGAAACCAAAACACGTTGTTCAGTGTGTACAGCGGCAAGTAAAATTTATGACCCATCGGAGTTACGGAATGGCAACGAGTGGCGTTGTGCCGAATCCAAAGCACGTTGTTCAGTGTGTACAACAGCCAGTAAAAGTTATGTCCCACCGGAGTGGCAGAATAGCAACGAGTGGTGTTGTGCCGAAACCAAAGCATGTTGTTCACCGTGTACAGCAGCAAATAAAAGTTATGAACCACCGGTGTGACGGAATGGCAACGTGTGGTGTTGTGCCGAAACCAAAGCACGTTGTTCAGCCTGTACAGCAGCAAGTAAAAGTTATGAACCACCGGTGTGACGGAATGGCAACGTGTGGTGTTTTGCCGAAACGAAAGCACGTTGTTCAGCCTGTACAGCAGCAAGTAAAAGTTATGACCCACCGGAGTTACGGAATGGCAACGAGTAGTGTTGTGCCGAATCCAAAGCACGTTGTTCAGCGTGTACAGCAGCCAGTAAAATTTATGTCCCACCGGAGTGGCAGAATAGCAACGAGTGGTGTTGTGCCGGAACCAAAGCACGTTGTTCAGCCTGTACAGCAGCAAGTAAAAGTAATGTCCCACCGGAGTGGCAGAATAGTAACGAGTGGTGTTGTGCCGAAACCAAAAGACGTTGTTCAGTGTGTACAGGAGCAAGTAAAATTTATGACCCACCGGAGTGACGGAATGGCAACGAGTGGTGTTGTGCCGAATCCAAAGCACGTTGTGCAGCATGTACAGCAGGAAATAAAAGTTATGAACCACCGGTGTGACGGAATGGCAACGTGTGGTGTTGTGCCGAATCCAAAGCACGTTGTTCAGCGTTACAGCAGCAAGTAAAAGTTATGTCCCACCGGAGTGGCAGAATAGCAACGAGTGGTGTTGTGCCGAAACCTAAGCACGTTGTTCAGCGTGTACAGCAGCCAGTAAAAGTTATGTCCCACCGGAGTGGCAGAATAGCAACGAGTGGTGTTGTGCCGGAACCAAAGCACGTTGTTCAGCCTGTACAGCAGCAGGTAAAAGTTATGTCCCACCGGAGTGGCAGAATAGTAACGAGTGGTGTTGTGCCGAAACCAAAACACGTTGTTCAGTGTGTACAGCAGCAAGTAAAAATTATGACCCACCGGAGTGACGGAATGGCAACGAGTGATGTTGTGCCGAATCCAAAGCACGTTGTTCAGCGTGTACAGCAGCAAATAAAAGTTATGACCCACCGGTGTGACGGAATGGCAACGTGTGGTGTTGTGCCGAATCCAAAGCACGTTGTTCAGCCTGTACAGCAGCAAGTAAAAATTATGACCCACCGGAGTGACGGAATGGCAACGAGTGGAGTGTGCCGAATCCAAAGCACGTTGTTCAGCGTGTACAGTAGGAAATAAAAGTTATGACCCACCGGTGTGACGGAATGCAAAGAGTGGTATTGTGCAGAAACCAAAGCACGTTGTGCAGCCTGTACAGCAGCAATTAAAAGTTATGACCCACCGGAGTGACGGAATGGCAATGAGTAATGTTATGCCGAATCGAAAGCACGTTGTTCAGCGTGTACAGCAGCCAGTAAATGTTATGTCCCAACGGAGTGACAGAATAGCAACGAGTGGTGTTGTGCCGAAACCTAAGCACGTTGTTCAGCTTGTCAGCAGCAAGTAAAAGTTATGACCCACCGGAGTGACGGATTGGCAAGAGTGGTGTTGTGCTGAATCCAAAGCACGTTGTTCAGGCTCTACAGCAGCAAGTAAATGTTATTACCCACCGGAGTGACGGAATGGCAACGAGTAGTGTTGTGCCGAATCCAAAGCACGTTGTTCAGCGTGTACAGCAGCAAGTATAAGTTATGACCCACCGGAGTGACGGAATGGCAACGAGTGGTGTTGTGCCGAATCCAAAGCACGTTGTTCAGCGTGTACAGCAGCAAATAAAAGTTATGACCCACCGGTGTGACGGAATGGCAACGTGTGGTGTTGTGCCGAATCCAAAGCACGTTGTTCAGCGTGTTCAGCATCAAATAAAAGTTATGACCCACCGGTGTGACGGAATGGCAACGTGTGGTGTTGTGCCGAATCCAAAGCACGTTGTTCAGCCTGTACAGCAGCAAGTAAAAATTATGACCCACTGGAGTGACGGAATGGCAACGAGTGATGTGCCGAATCCAAAGCACGTTGTTCAGCGTGTACAGTAGGAAATAAAAGTTATGACCCACCGGTGTGACGGAATGGCAACGTGTGGTGTTGTGTCGAATCCAAAGCATGTTGTTCAGCCTGTACAGCAGCAAGTAAAAGTTTTGACCCACCGGAGTGACGGAATGGCAACGAGTGGTGTTGTGCCGAATGCAAAGCACGTTGTTCAGCCTGTAGAGCAGCAAGTAAAAGATATGACCCACCGGAGTTACGGAATGGCAACGAGTAGGGTTGTGCCGAATCCAAAGCACGTTGTTCAGCGTGTACAGCAGCCAGTAAAAATTATGTCCCACCGGAGTGGCAGAATAGCAACGAGTGGTGTTGTGCCGAAACCAAAGCACGTTGTTCAGCGTGTACAGCAGCAAGTAAAAGTTATGTCCCACCGGAGTGGCAGAATAGCAACGAGTGGTGCTGTGCCGAAACCAAAACACGTTGTTCAGTGTGTACAGCAGCAAGTAAAATTTATGACCCATCGGAGTTACGGAATGGCAACGAGTGGCGTTGTGCCGAATCCAAAGCACGTTGTTCAGTGTGTACAACAGCCAGTAAAAGTTATGTCCCACCGGAGTGGCAGAATAGCAACGAGTGGGGTTGTGCCGAAACCAAAGCATGTTGTTCACCGTGTACAGCAGCAAATAAAAGTTATGAACCACCGGTGTGACGGAATGGCAACGTGTGGTGTTGTGCCGAAACCAAAGAACGTTGTTCAGCCTGTACAGCAGCAAGTAAAAGTTATGACCCACCGGAGTGACGGAATGGCAACGAGCAGTGTTTTGCCGAATCCAAAGCACGTTGTTCAGCGTGTACAGCAGCCAGTAAAAGTTATGTCCCACCGGAGTGGCAGAATAGCAACGAGTGGTGTTGTGCCGGAACCAAAGCACGTTGTTCAGCCTGTACAGCAGCGAGTAAAAGTTATGTCCCACCGGAGTGGCAGAATAGCAACGAGTGGTGCTGTGCCGAAACCAAAACACGTTGTTCAGTGTGTAGAGCAGCAAGTAAAATTTATGACCCATCGGAGTTACGGAATGGCAACGAGCAGTGTTGTGCCGAATCCAAAGCACGTTGTTCAGTGTGTACAACAGCCAGTAAAAGTTATGTCCCACCGGAGTGGCAGAATAGCAACGAGTGGTGTTGTGCCGAAACCAAAGCACGTTGTGCAGCCTGTACAGCAGCAAGTAAAAGTTATGACCCACCGGAGTGACGGAATGGCAATGAGTAGTGTTGTGCCGAATCGAAAGCACGTTGTTCAGCGTGTACAGCAGCCAGTAAATGTTATGTAGCAACGGAGTGACAGAATAGCAACGAGTGGTGTTGTGCCGAAACCTAAGCACGTTGTTCAGCTTGTCAGCAGCAAGTAAAAGTTATGACCCACCGGAGTGACGGATTGGCAACGAGTGGTGTTGTGCCGAATCCAAAGCACGTTGTTCAGCCTGTACAGCAGCAAGTAAATGTTATTACCCACCGGAGTGACGGAATGGCAACGAGCAGTGTTGTGCCGAATCCAAAGCACGTTGTTCAGCGTGTACAGCAGCAAGTAAAAGTTATGACCCACCGGAGTGACGGAATGGCAACGAGTGTTGTTGTGCCGAATCCAAAGCACGTTGTTCAGCGTGTACAGCAGCAAATAAAAGTTATGACCCACCGGTGTGACGGAATGGCAACGTGTGGTGTTGTGCCGCATCCAAAGCACGTTGTTCAGCGTGTACAGCAGCAAATAAAAGTTATGACCCACCGGTGTGACGGAATGGCAACGTGTGGTGTTGTGCCGAATTCAAAGCACGTTGTTCAGCCTGTACAGCAGCAAGTAAAAATTATGACCCACCGGAGTGACGGAATGGCAACGAGTGATGTGCCGAATCCAAAGCACGTTGTTCAGCGTGTACAGTAGGAAATAAAAGTTATGACCCACCGGTGTGACGGAATGGCAACGTGTGGTGTTGTGTCGAATCCAAAGCATGTTGTTCAGCCTGTACAGCAGCAAGTAAAAAATTTTGACCCACCGGAGTGACGGAATGGCAACGAGTGGTGTTGTGCCGAATGCAAAGCACGTTGTTCAGCCTGTAGAGCAGCAAGTAAAAGTTATGACCCACCGGAGTTACGGAATGGCAACGAGTAGGTTTGTGCCGAATCCAAAGCACGTTGTTCAGCGTGTACAGCAGCCAGTAAAAATTATGTCCCACCGGAGTGGCAGAATAGCAACGAGTGGTGTTGTGCCGAAACCAAAGCACGTTGTTTAGCGTGTACAGCAGCAAGTAAAAGATATGTCCCACCGGAATGGCAGAATAGCAACGAGTGGTGCTGTGCCGAAACCAAAACACGTTGTTCAGTGTGTACAGCAGCAAGTAAAATTTATGACCAATCGGAGTTACGGAATGGCAACGAGTGGCGTTGTGCCGAATCCAAAGCATGTTGTTCACCGTGTACAGCAGCAAATAAAAGTTATGAACCACCGGTGCGACGGAATGGCAACGTGTGGTGTTGTGCCGAAACCAAAGCACGTTGTTCAGCCTGTACAGCAGCAAGTAAAAGTTATGAACCACCGGTGTGACGGAATGGCAACGTGTGGTGTTTTGCCGAAACGAAAGCACGTTGTTCAGCCTGTACAGCAGCAAGTAAAAGTTATGACCCACCGGAGTGACGGAATGGCAACGAGTAGTGTTGTGCCGAATCCAAAGCACGTTGTTCAGCGTGTACAGCAGCCAGTAAAAGTTATGTCCCACCGGAGTGGCAGAATAGCAACGAGTGGTGTTGTGCCGGAACCAAAGCACGTTGTTCAGTGTGTACAACAGCCAGTAAAAGTTATGTCCCACCGGAGTGGCAGAATAGCAACGAGTGGTGTTGTGCCGGAACCAAAGCACGTTGTTCAGCCTGTACAGCAGCAAGTAAAAGTTATGAACCACCGGTGTGACGGAATGGCAACGTGTGGTGTTTTGCCGAAACGAAAGCACGTTGTTCAGCCTGTACAGCAGCAAGTAAAAGTTATGACCCACCGGAGTGACGGAATGGCAACGAGTAGTGTTGTGCCGAATCCAAAGCACGTTGTTCAGCGTGTACAGCAGCCAGTAAAAGTTATGCCCCACCGGAGTGGCAGAATAGCAACGAGTGGTGTTGTGCCGGAACCAAAGCACGTTGTTCAGCGTTACAGCAGCAAGTAAAAGTTATGTCCCACCGGAGTGGCAGAATAGCAACGAGTGGTGTTGTGCCGAAACCTAAGCACGTTGTTCAGCGTGCACCGCAGCAAATAAAAGATATGACCCACCGGTGTGACGGAATGGCAACGTGTGGTGTTGTGCCGAAACCAAAGCACGTTGTTCAGCCTGTACAGCAGCAAGTAAATGTTATGAACCACCGGTGCAACGGAATGGCAACGTGTGGTGTTGTGTCGAAACCAAAGCACGTTGTTCAGCCTGTACAGCAGGAAGAAAAAGTTATGACCCACCGGAGTGACGGAATGGCAACGAGTTGTGTTGTGCCGAATCCAAAGCACGTTGTTCAGCGTGTACAGCAGCCAGTAAAAGTTATGTCCCACCGGAGTGCCAGAATTGCAACGAGTGGTGTTGTGCCGAAACCAAAGCATGTTGTTCAGCGTGTACAGCAGCAAGTAAATGTTATGTCCCACCGGAGTGGCAGAATAGCAACGAGTGGTGTTGCGCCGAAACCAAAACACGTTGTTCAGTGTGTACAGCAGCAAGTAAAATTTATGACCCACCAGAGTGACGGAATGGCAACGAGTGGTGTTGTGCCGAATCCAAAGCACGTTGTTCAGCGTGTACAACAGCAAATAAACGTTATGAACCACCGGGGTGACGGAATGGCAACGTGTGGTGTTGTGCCGAATCCAAAGCACGTTGTTCAGCGTTACAGCAGCAAGTAAAAGTTATGTCCCAGCGGAGTGGCAGAATAGCAACGAGTGGTGTTGTGCCGAAACCAAAACACGTTGTTCAGTGTGTACAGCAGCAAGTAAAATTTATGACCCACCGGAGTGACGGAATGGCAACGAGTGGTGTTGTGCCGAATCCAAAGCACGTTGTTCAGCGTGTACAGCAGCAAGTAAATGTTATTAGCCACCGGAGTGACGGAATGGCAACGAGTAGTGTTGTGCCGAATCCAAAGCACGTTGTTCAGCGTGTACAGCAGCAAGTAAAAGTTATGACCCACCGGAGTGACGGAATGGCAACGAGTGGTGTTGTGCCGAATCCAAAGCACGTTGTTCAGCGTGTACAGCAGCAAATAAAAGTTATGACCCACCGGTGTGACGGAATGGCAACGTGTGGTGTTGTGCCGAATCCAAAGCACGGTGTTCAGCGTGTACAGCAGCAAATAAAAGTTATGACCCATCGGTGTGACGGAATGGCAACGTGTGGTGTTGTGCCGAATCCAAAGCACGTTGTTCAGCGTGTACAGCAGCAAATAAAAGTTATGACCCACCGGTGTGACGGAATGGCAACGTGTGGTGTTGTGCCGAATCCAAAGCACGTTGTTCAGCCTGTACAGCAGCAAGTAAATATTATGACCCACCGGAGTGACGGAATGGCAACGAGTGATGTGCCGAATCCAAAGCACGTTGTTCAGCGTGTACAGTAGGAAATAAAAGTTATGACCCACCGGTGTGACGGAATGGCAACGTGTGGTGTTGTGTCGAATCCAAAGCATGTTGTTCAGCCTGTACAGCAGCAAGTAAAAGTTTTGACCCACCGGAGTGACGGAATGGCAACGAGTGGTGTTGTGCCGAAACCAAAGCATGTTGTTCACCGTGTACAGCAGCAAATAAAAGTAATGAACCACCGGTGTGACGGAACGGCAACGTGTGGTGTTGTGCCGAATCCAAAGCACGTTGTTCAGCCTGTACAGCAGCAAGTAAAAGTTATGACCCACCGGAGTGCCGGAATGCAAAGAGTGGTGTTGTGCCGAAACCAAAGCATGTTGTTCACCGTGTACAACAGCAAATAAAAGTAATGAACCACCGGTGTGACGGAATGGCAACGTGTGGTGTTGTGCCGAATCCAAAGCACGTTGTTCAGCCTGTACAGCAGCAAGTAAAAGTTATGACCCACCGGAGTGACGGAATGGCAATGAGTAGTGTTGAGCCGAATCGAAAGCACGTTGTTCAGCGTGTACAGCACCCAGTAAATGTTATGTCCCAACGGAGTGACAGAATAGCAACGAGTGGTGTTGTGCCGAAACCTAAGCACGTTGTTCAGCTTGTCAGCAGCAAGTAAATGTTATGACCCACCGGAGTGACGGATTGGCAACGAGTGGTGTTGTGCCGAATCCAAAGCGCGTTGTTCAGGCTGTACAGCAGCAAGTAAATGTTATTACCCACCGGAGTGACGGAATGGCAACGAGTAGTGTTGTGCCGAATCCAAAGCACGTTGTTCAGCGTGTACAGCAGCAAGTAAAAGTTATGACCCACCGGAGGGACGGAATGGCAGCGAGTGGTGTAGTGCCGAATCCAAAGCACGTTGTTCAGCGTGTACAGCAGCAAATAAAAGTTATGACCCACCGGTGTGACGGAATGGCAACGTGTGGTGTTGTGCCGAATCCAAAGCACGTTGTTCAGCGTGTACAGCAGCAAATAAAAGTTATGACCCACCGGTGTGACGGAATGGCAACGTGTGGTGTTGTGCCGAATCCAAAGCACGTTGTTCAGCCTGTACAGCAGCAAGTAAAAATTATGACCCACCGGAGTGACGGAATGGCAACGAGTGATGTGCCGAATCCAAAGCACGTTGTTCAGCGTGTACAGTAGGAAATAAAAGTTATGACCCACCGGTGTGACGGAATGGCAACGTGTGGTGTTGTGTCGAATCCAAAGCATGTTGTTCAGCCTGTACAGCAGCAAGTAAAAGTTTTGACCCACCGGAGTGACGGAATGGCAACGAGTGGTGTTGTGCCGAATGCAAAGCACGTTGTTCAGCCTGTAGAGCAGCAAGTAAAAGTTATGACCCACCGGAGTTACGGAATGGCAACGAGTAGGGTTGTGCCGAATCCAAAGCACGTTGTTCAGCGTGTACAGCAGCCAGTAAAAATTATGTCCCACCGGAGTGGCAGAATAGCAACGAGTGGTGTTGTGCCGAAACCAAAGCACGTTGTTCAGCGTGTACAGCAGCAAGTAAAAGTTATGTCCCACCGGAGTGGCAGAATAGCAACGAGTGGTGCTGTGCCGAAACCAAAACACGTTGTTCAGTGTGTACAGCAGCAAGTAAAATTTATGACCCATCGGAGTTACGGAATGGCAACGAGTGGCGTTGTGTCGAATCCAAAGCACGTTGTTCAGTGTGTACAACAGCCAGTAAAAGTTATGTCCCACCGGAATGGCAGAATAGCAACGAGTGGTGTTGTGCCGAAACCAAAGCATGTTGTTCACCGTGTACAGCAGCAAATAAAAGATATGAACCACCGGTGTGACGGAATGGCAACGTGTGGTGTTGTGCCGAAACCAAAGCACGTTGTTCAGCCTGTACAGCAGCAAGTAAATGTTATGAACCACCGGTGTGACGGAATGGCAACGTGTGGTGTTTTGCCGAAATGAAAGCACGTTGTTCAGCCTGTACAACAGCAAGTAAAAGGTATGACCCACCGGAGTGACGGAATGGCAACGAGCAGTGTTGTGCCGAAACCAAAGCACGTTGTTCAGCGTGTACAGCAGCCAGTAAAAGTTATGTCCCACCGGAGTGGCAGAATAGCAACGAGTGGTGTTGTGCCGGAACCAAAGCACGTTGTTCAGCCTGTACAGCAGCAAGTAAAAGTTATGTCCCACCGGAGTGGCAGAATAGCAACGAGTGGTGCTGTGCCGAAACCAAAACACGTTGTTCAGTGTGTACAGCAGCAAGTAAAATTTATGACCCATTGGAGTTACGGAATGGCAACGAGTGGCGTTGTGCCGAATCCAAAGCACGTTGTTCAGTGTGTACAACAGCCAGTAAAAGTTATGTCCCACCGGAGTGGCAGAATAGCAACGAGTGGTGTTGTGCCGAAACCAAAGCATGTTGTTCACCGTGTACAGCAGCAAATAAAAGTAATGAACCACCGGTGTGACGGAATGGCAACGTGTGGTGCTGTGCCGAATCCAAAGCACGTTGTTCAGCCTGTACAGCAGCAAGTAAAAGTTATGACCCACCGGAGTGACGGAATGCAAAGAGTGGTGTTGTGCCGAAACCAAAGCACGTTGTGCAGCCTGTACAGCAGCAAGTAAAAGTTATGACCCACCGGAGTGACGGAATGGCAATGAGTAGTGTTGTGCCGAATCGAAAGCACGTTGTTCAGCGTGTACAGCAGCCAGTAAATGTTATGTAGCAACGGAGTGACAGAATAGCAACGAGTGGTGTTGTGCCGAAACCTAAGCACGTTGTTCAGCTTGTCAGCAGCAAGTAAAAGTTATGACCCACCGGAGTGACGGATTGGCAACGAGTGGTGTTGTGCCGAATCCAAAGCACGTTGTTCAGCCTGTACAGCAGCAAGTAAATGTTATTACCCACCGGAGTGACGGAATGGCAACGAGTAGTGTTGTGCCGAAACCAAAACACGTTGTTCAGTGTGTACAGCAGCAAGTAAAATTTATGACCCATCGGAGTTACGGAATGGCAACGAGTGGCGTTGTGCCGAATCCAAAGCATGTTGTTCACCGTGTACAGCAGCAAATAAAAGTTATGAACCACCGGTGTGACGGAATGGCAACGTGTGGTGTTGTGCCGAAACCAAAGCACGTTGTTCAGCCTGTACAGCAGCAAGTAAAAGTTATGACCCACCGGAGTGACGGAATGGCAACGAGTAGTGTTGTGCCGAATCCAAAGCACGTTGTTCAGCGTGTACAGCAGCCAGTAAAGGTTATGTCCCACCGGAGTGGCAGAATAGCAACGAGTGGTGTTGTGCCGGAACCAAAGCACGTTGTTCAGTGTGTACAACAGCCAGTAAAAGTTATGTCCCACCGGAGTGGCAGAATAGCAACGAGTGGTGTTGTGCCGAAACCAAAGCATGTTGTTCACCGTGTACAGCAGCAAATAAAAGTTATGAACCACCGGTGTGACGGAATGGCAACGTGTGGTGTTGTGCCGAAACCAAAGCACGTTGTTCAGCCTGTACAGCAGCAAGTAAAAGTTATGAACCACCGGTGTGACGGAATGGCAACGTGTGTTGTTTTGCCGAAACGAAAGCACGTTGTTCAGCCTGTACAGCAGCAAGTAAAAGTTATGACCCACCGGAGTGACGGAATGGCAACGAGTAGTGTTGTGCCGAATCCAAAGCACGTTGTTCAGCGTGTACAGCAGCCAGTAAAAGTTATGTCCCACCGGAGTGGCAGAATAGCAACGAGTGGTGTTGTGCCGGAACCAAAGCACGTTGTTCAGCCTGTACAGCAGCAAGTAAAAGTTATGTCCCACCGGAGTGGCAGAATAGTAACGAGTGGTGTTGTGCCGAAACCAAAACACGTTTTTCAGTGTGTACAGAAGCAAGTAAAATTTATGACCCACCGGAGTGAGGGAATGGCAACGAGTGGTGTTGTGCCGAATCCAAAGCACGTTGTGCAGCATGTACAGCAGGAAATAAAAGTTATGAACCACCGGTGTGACGGAATGGCAACGTGTGGTGTTGTGCCGAATCCAAAGCACGTTGTTCAGCGTTACAGCAGCAAGTAAAAGTTATGTCCCACCGGAGTGGCAGAATAGCAACGAGTGGTGTTGTGCCGAAACCTAAGCACGTTGTTCAGCGTGCACCGCAGCAAATAAAAGATATGACCCACCGGTGTGACGGAATGGCAACGTGTGGTGTTGTGCCGAAACCAAAGCACGTTGTACAGCCTGTACAGCAGCAAGTAAATGTTATGAACCACCGGTGTGACGGAATGGCAACGTGTGGTGTTTTGCCGAAATGAAAGCACGTTGTTCAGCCTGTACAGCAGCAAGTAAAAGTTATGACCCACCGGAGTGACGGAATGGCAACGAGCAGTGTTGTGCCGAATCCAAAGCACGTTGTTCAGCGTGTACAGCAGCCAGTAAATGTTATGTCCCACCGGAGTGGCAGAATAGCAACGAGTGGTGTTGTGGTGGAACCAAAGCACGTTGTTCAGCCTGTACAGCAGCAAGTAAAAGTTATGTCCCACCGGAGTGGCAGAATAGCAACGAGTGGTGCTGTGCCGAAACCAAAACACGTTGTTCAGTGTGTACAGCAGCAAGTAAAATTTATGACCCATCGGAGTTACGGAATGGCAACGAGTGGCGTTGTGCCGAATCCAAAGCACGTTGTTCAGTGTGTACAACAGCCAGTAAAAGTTATGTCCCACCGGAGTGGCAGAATAGCAACGAGTGGTGTTGTGCCGAAACCAAAGCATGTTGTTCACCGTGTACAGCAGCAAATAAAAGTAATGAACCACCGGTGTGACGGAATGGCAACGTGTGGTGTTGTGCCGAATCCAAAGCACGTTGTTCAGCCTGTACAGCAGCAAGTAAAAGTTATGACCCACCGGAGTCACGGAATGCAAAGAGTGGTGTTGTGCCGAAACCAAAGCACGTTGTGCAGCCTGTACAGCAGCAAGTAAAAGTTATGACCCACCGGAGTGACGGAATGGCAATGAGTAGTGTTGTGCCGAATCGAAAGCACGTTGTTCAGCGTGTACAGCAGCCAGTAAATTTTATGTAGCAACGGAGTGACAGAATAGCAACGAGTGGTGTTGTGCCGAAACCTAAGCACGTTGTTCAGCTTGTCAGCAGCAAGTAAAAGTTATGACCCACCGGAGTGACGGATTGGCAACGAGTGGTGTTGTGCCGAATCCAAAGCACGTTGTTCAGCCTGTACAGCAGCAAGTAAATGTTATTACCCACCGGAGTGACGGAATGGCAACGAGTAGTGTTGTGTCGAATCCAAAGCACGTTGTTCAGCGTGTACAGCAGCAAATAAAAGTTATGACCCACCGGTGTGACGGAATGGCAACGTGTGGTGTTGTGCCGAATCCAAAGCACGTTGTTCAGCGTGTACAGCAGCAAATAAAAGTTATGACCCACCGGTGTGACGGAATGGCAACGTGTGGTGTTGTGCCGAATCCAAAGCACGTTGTTCAGCCTGTACAGCACCAAGTAAAAATTATGACCCACCGGAGTGACGGAATGGCAACGAGTGATGTGCCGAATCCAAAGCACGTTGTTCAGCGTGTACAGTATGACCCACCGGTGTGACGGAATGGCAACGTGTGGTGTTGTGTTGAATCCAAAGCATGTTGTTCAGCCTGTACAGCAGCAAGTAAAAAATTTTGACCCACCGGAGTGACGGAATGGCAACGAGTGGTGTTGTGCCGAATGCAAAGCACGTTGTTCAGCCTGTAGAGCAGCAAGTAAAAGTTATGACCCACCGGAGTTACGGAATGGCAACGAGTAGGGTTGTGCCGAATCCAAAGCACGTTGTTCAGCGTGTACAGCAGCCAGTAAAAATTATGTCCCACCGGAGTGGCAGAATAGCAACGAGTGGTGTTGTGCCGAAACCAAAGCACGTTGTTTAGCGTGTACAGCAGCAAGTAAAAGATATGTCCCACCGGAATGGCAGAATAGCAACGAGTGGTGCTGTGCCGAAACCAAAACACGTTGTTCAGTGTGTACAGCAGCAAGTAAAATTTATGACCCATCGGAGTTACGGAATGGCAACGAGTGGCGTTGTGCCGAATCCAAAGCATGTTGTTCACCGTGTACAGCAGCAAATAAAAGTTATGAACAACCGGTGTGACGGAATGGCAACGTGTGGTGTTGTGCCGAAACCAAAGCACGTTGTTCAGCCTGTACAGCAGCAAGTAAAAGTTATGAACCACCGGTGTGACGGAATGGCAAAGTGTGGTGTTTTGCCGAAACGAAAGCACGTTGTTCAGCCTGTACAGCAGCAAGTAAAAGTTATGACCCACCGGAGTGATGGAATGGCAACGAGTAGTGTTGTGCCGAATCCAAAGCACGTTGTTCAGCGTGTACAGCAGCCAGTAAAAGTTATGTCCCACCGGAGTGGCAGAATAGCAACGAGTGGTGTTGTGCCGGAACCAAAGCACGTTGTTCAGCCTGTACAGCAGCAAGTAAAAGTTATGTACCACCGGAATGGCAGAATAGTAACGAGTGGTGTTGTGCCGAAACCAAAACACGTTGTTCAGTGTGTACAGAAGCAAGTAAAATTTATGACCCACCAGAGTGACGGAATGGCAACGAGTGGTGTTGTGCCGAATCCAAAGCACGTTGTGCAGCATGTACAGCAGGAAATAAAAGTTATGAACCACCGGTGTGACGGAATGGCAACGTGTGGTGTTGGGCCGAATCCAAAGCACGTTGTTCAGCGTTACAGCAGCAAGTAAAAGTTATGTCCCACCGGAGTGGCAGAATAGCAACGAGTGGTGTTGTGCCGAAACCTAAGCACGTTGTTCAGCGTGCACCGCAGCAAATAAAAGATATGACCCACCGGTGTGACGGAATGGCAACGTGTGGTGTTGTGCCGAAACCAAAGCACGTTGTTCAGCCTGTGAAGCAGCAAGTAAACGTTATGAACCACCGGTGTGACGGAATGGCAACGTGTGGTGTTGTGTCGAAACCAAAGCACGTTGTTCAGCCTGTACAGCAGCAAGTAAAAGTTATGACCCACCGGAGTGACGGAATGGCAACGAGTTGTGTTGTGCCAAATCCAAAGCACGTTGTTCAGCGTGTACAGCAGCCAGTAAAAGTTATGTCCCACCGGAGTGGCAGAATTGCAACGAGTGGTGTTGTGCCGAAACCAAAGCATGTTGTTCAGCTTGTACAGCAGCAAGTAAATGTTATGTCCCACCGGAGTGGCAGAATAGCAACGAGTGGTGTTGCGCCGAAACCAAAACACGTTGTTCAGTGTGTACAGCAGCAAGTAAAATTTATGACCCACCAGAGTGACGGAATGGCAACGAGTGGTGTTGTGCCGAATCCAAAGCACGTTGTTCAGCGTGTACAGCAGCAAATAAACGTTATGAACCACCGGGATGACGGAATGGCAACGTGTGGTGTTGTGCCGAATCCAAAGCACGTTGTTCAGCGTTACAGCAGCAAGTAAAAGCTATGTCCCACCGGAGTGGCAGAATAGCAACGAGTGGTGTTGTGCCGAAACCAAAACACGTTGTTCAGTGTGTACAGCAGCAAGTAAAATTTATGACCCACCGGAGTGACGGAATGGCAACGAGTGGTGTTGTGCCGAATCCAAAGCACGTTGTTCAGCGTGTACAGCAGCAAGTAAATGTTATTACCCACCGGAGTGACGGAATGGCAACGAGTAGTGTTGTGCCGAATCCAAAGCACGTTGTTCAGCGTGTACAGCAGCAAGTAAAAGTTATGACCCACCGGAGTGACGGAATGGCAACGAGTGGTGTTGTGCCGAATCCAAAGCACGTTGTTCAGCGTGTACAGCAGCAAATAAAAGTTATGACCCACCGGTGTGACGGAATGGCAACGTGTGGTGTTGTGCCGAATCCAAAGCACGTTGTTCAGCGTGTACAGCAGCAAATAAAAGTTATGACCCACCGGTGTGACGGAATGGCAACGTGTGGTGTTGTGCCGAATCCAAAGCACGTTGTTCAGCGTGTACTGCAGCAAATAAAAGTTATGACCCACCGGTGTGACGGAATGGCAACGTGTGGTTTTGTGCCGAATCCAAAGCACGTTGTTCAGCCTGTACAGCAGCAAGTAAAAATTATGACTCACCGGTGTGACGGAATGGCAACGTGTGGTGTTGTGCCGAATCCAAAGCACGTTGTTCAGCGTGTACAGTAGGAAATAAAAGTTATGAACCACCGGTGTGACGGAATGGCAACGTGTGGTGTTGTGCCGAATCCAAAGCACGTTGGTCAGCCTGTACAGCAGCAAGTAAAAGTTATGACCCACCGGAGTGACGGAATGGCAACGAGTAGTGTTGTGCCGAATCCAAAGCACGTTGTTCAGTGTGTACAACAGCCAGTAAAAGTTATGTCCCACCGGAGTGGCAGAATAGCAACGAGTGGTGTTGTGCCGAAACCAAAGCATGTTGTTCACCGTGTAAAGCAGCAAATAAAAGTAATGAACCACCGGTGTGACGGAACGGCAACGTGTGGTGTTGTGCCGAATCCAAAGCACGTTGTTCAGCCTGTACAGCAGCAAGTAAAAGTTATGACCCACCGGAGTGCCGGAATGCAAAGAGTGGCGTTGTGCCGAAACCAAAGCACGTTGTGCAGCCTGTACAGCAGCAAGTAAAAGTTATGACCCACCGGAGTGACGGAATGGCAATGAGTAGTGTTGAGCCGAATCGAAAGCACGTTGTTCAGTGTGTACAGCAGCCAGTAATTGTTATGTCCCAACGGAGTGACAGAATAGCAACGAGTGGTGTTGTGCCGAAACCTAAGCACGTTGTTCAGCTTGTCAGCAGCAAGTAAATGTTATGACCCACCGGAGTGACGGATTGGCAACGAGTGGTGTTGTGCCGAATCCAAAGCACGTTGTTCAGGCTGTACAGCAGCAAGTAAATGTTATTACCCACCGGAGTGACGGAATGGCAACGAGTAGTGTTGTGCCGAATCCAAAGCACGTTGTTCAGCGTGTACAGAAGCAAGTAAAAGTTATGACCCACCGGAGTGACGGAATGGCAGCGAGTGGTGTTGTGCCGAATCCAAAGCACGTTGTTCAGCGTGTACAGCAGCAAATAAAAGTTATGACCCACCGGTGTGACGGAATGGCAACGTGTGGTGTTGTGCAGAATCCAAAGCACGTTGTTCAGCGTGTACAGCAGCAAATAAAAGTTATGAACCACCGGTGTGACGGAATGGCAACGTGTGGTGTTGTGCCGAATCCAAAGCACGTTGTTCAGCCTGTACAGCAGCAAGTAAATATTATGACCCACCGGAGTGACGGAATGGCAACGAGTGATGTGCCGAATCCAAAGCACGTTGTTCAGCGTGTACAGTAGGAAATAAAAGTTATGACCCACCGGTGTGACGGAATGGCAACGTGTGGTGTTGTGTCGAATCCAAAGCATGTTGTTCAGCCTGTACAGCAGCAAGTAAAAGTTTTGACCCACCGGAGTGACGGAATGGCAACGAGTGGTGTTGTGCCGAAACCAAAGCATGTTGTTCACCGTGTACAGCAGCAAATAAAAGTAATGAACCACCGGTGTGACGGAACGGCAACGTGTGGTGTTGTGCCGAATCCAAAGCACGTTGTTCAGCCTGTACAGCAGCAAGTAAAAGTTATGACCCACCGGAGTGCCGGAATGCAAAGAGTGGTGTTGTGCCGAAACCAAAGCACGTTGTGCAGCCTGTACAGCAGCAAGTAAAAGTTATGACCCACCGGAGTGACGGAATGGCAATGAGTAGTGTTGAGCCGAATCGAAAGCACGTTGTTCAGCGTGTACAGCAGCCAGTAAATGTTATGTCCCAACGGAGTGACAGAATAGCAACGAGTGGTGTTGTGCCGAAACCTAAGCACGTTGTTCAGCTTGTCAGCAGCAAGTAAATGTTATGACACACCGGAGTGACGGATTGGCAACGAGTGGTGTTGTGCCGAATCCAAAGCACGTTGTTCAGGCTGTACAGCAGCAAGTAAATGTTATTACCCACCGGAGTGACGGAATGGCAACGAGTAGTGTTGTGCCGAATCAAAAGCACGTTGTTCAGCGTGTACAGCAGCAAGTAAAAGTTATGAATCACCGGAGTGACGGAATGGCAGCGATTGGTGTTGTGCCGAAACCAAAGCATGTTGTTCACCGTGTACAGCAGCAAATTAAAGTTATGAACCACCGGTGTGACGGAATGGCAACGTGTGGTGTTGTGCCGAATCCAAAGCACGTTGTTCAGCCTGTACAGCAGCAAGTAAAAGTTATGAACCACCGGTGTGACGGAATGGCAACGTGTGGTGTTTTGCCGAAATGAAAGCACGTTGTTCAGCCTGTACAGCAGCAAGTAAAAATTATGACCCACCGGAGTGACGGAATGGCAACGAGTGGTGTTGTGCCGAATCCAAAGCACGTTGTTCAGCCTGTAGAGCAGCAAGTAAAAGTTATGACCCACCGGAGTGACGGAATGGCAACGAGTAGTGTTGTGCCGAATCCAAAGCACGTTGTTCAGTGTGTACAACAGCCAGTAAAAGTTATGTCCCACCGGAGTGGCAGAATAGCAACGAGTGGTGTTGTGCCGAAACCAAAGCATGTTGTTCACCGTGTACAGCAGCAAATAAAAGTAATGAACCACCGGTGTGACGGAATGGCAACGTGTGGTGTTGTGCCGAATCCAAAGCACGTTGTTCAGCCTGTACAGCAGCAAGTAAAAGTTATGACCCACTGGAGTGACGGAATGGCAATGAGTAGTGTTGAGCCGAATCGAAAGCACGTTGTTCAGCGTGTACAGCAGCCAGTAAATGTTATGTCCCAACGGAGTGACAGAATAGCAACGAGTGGTGTTGTGCCGAAACCTAAGCACGTTGTTCAGCTTGTCAGCAGCAAGTAAATGTTATGACCCACCGGAGTGACGGATTGGCAACGAGTGGTGTTGTGCCGAATCCAAAGCGCGTTGTTCAGGCTGTACAGCAGCAAGTAAATGTTATTACCCACCGGAGTGACGGAATGGCAACGAGTAGTGTTGTGCCGAATCCAAAGCACGTTGTTCAGCGTGTACAGCAGCAAGTAAAAGTTATGACCCACCGGAGGGACGGAATGGCAGCGAGTGGTGTTGTGCCGAATCCAAAGCACGTTGTTCAGCGTGTACAGCAGCAAATAAAAGTTATGACCCACCGGTGTGACGGAATGGCAACGTGTGGTGATGTGCCGAATCCAAAGCACGTTGTTCAGCGTGTACAGCAGCAAATAAAAGTTATGACCCACCGGTATGACGGAATGGCAACGTGTGGTGTTGTGCCGAATCCAAAGCACGTTGTTCAGCCTGTACAGCAGCAAGTAAAAATTATGACCCACCGGAGTGACGGAATGGCAACGAGTGATGTACCGAATCCAAAGCACGTTGTTCAGCGTGTACAGTAGGAAATAAAAGTTATGACCCACCGGTGTGACGGAATGGCAACGTGTGGTGTTGTGTCGAATCCAAAGCATGTTGTTCAGCCTGTACAGCAGCAAGTAAAAGTTTTGACCCACCGGAGTGACGGAATGGCAACGAGTGGTGTTGTGCCGAATGCAAAGCACGTTGTTCAGCCTGTAGAGCAGCAAGTAAAAGTTATGACCCACCGGAGTTACGGAATGGCAACGAGTAGGGTTGTGCCGAATCCAAAGCACGTTGTTCAGCGTGTACAGCAGCCAGTAAAAATTATGTCCCACCGGAGTGGCAGAATAGCAACGAGTGGTGTTGTGCCGAAACCAAAGCACGTTGTTCAGCGTGTACAGCAGCAAGTAAAAGTTATGTCCCACCGGAGTGGCAGAATAGCAACGAGTGGTGCTGTGCCGAAACCAAAACACGTTGTTCAGTGTGTACAGCAGCAAGTAAAATTTATGACCCATCGGAGTTACGGAATGGCAACGAGTGGCGTTGTGTCGAATCCAAAGCACGTTGTTCAGTGTGTACAACAGCCAGTAAAAGTTATGTCCCACCGGAATGGCAGAATAGCAACGAGTGGTGTTGTGCCGAAACCAAAGCATGTTGTTCACCGTGTACAGCAGCAAATAAAAGATATGAACTACCGGTGTGACGGAATGGCAACGTGTGGTGTTGTGCCGAAACCAAAGCACGTTGTTCAGCCTGTACAGCAGCAAGTAAAAGTTATGAACCACCGGTGTGACGGAATGGCAACGTGTGGTGTTTTGCCGAAATGAAAGCACGTTGTTCAGCCTGTACAACAGCAAGTAAAAGTTATGACCCACCGGAGTGACGGAATGGCAACGAGCAGTGTTGTGCCGAATCCAAAGCACGTTGTTCAGCGTGTACAGCAGCCAGTAAAAGTTATGTCCCACCGGAGTGGCAGAATAGCAACGAGTGGTGTTGTGCCGGAACCAAAGCACGTTGTTCAGCCTGTACAGCAGCAAGTAAAAGTTATGTCCCACCGGAGTGGCAGAATAGCAACGAGTGGTGCTGTGCCGAAACCAAAACACGTTGTTCAGTGTGTACAGCAGCAAGTAAAATTTATGACCCATTGGAGTTACGGAATGGCAACGAGTGGCGTTGTGCCGAATCCAAAGCACGTTGTTCAGTGTGTACAACAGCCAGTAAAAGTTATGTCCCACCGGAGTGGCAGAATAGCAACGAGTGGTGTTGTGCCGAAACCAAAGCATGTTGTTCACCGTGTACAGCAGCAAATAAAAGTAATGAACCACCGGTGTGACGGAATGGCAACGTGTGGTGCTGTGCCGAATCCAAAGCACGTTGTTCAGCCTGTACAGCAGCAAGTAAAAGTTATGACCCACCGGAGTGACGGAATGCAAAGAGTGGTGTTGTGCCGAAACCAAAGCACGTTGTGCAGCCTGTACAGCAGCAAGTAAAAGTTATGACCCACCGGAGTGACGGAATGGCAATGAGTAGTGTTGTGCCGAATCGAAAGCACGTTGTTCAGCGTGTACAGCAGCCAGTAAATGTTATGTAGCAACGGAGTGACAGAATAGCAACGAGTGGTGTTGTGCCGAAACCTAAGCACGTTGTTCAGCTTGTCAGCAGCAAGTAAAAGTTATGACCCATCGGAGTGACGGATTGGCAACGAGTGGTGTTGTGCCGAATCCAAAGCACGTTGTTCAGCCTGTACAGCAGCAAGTAAATGTTATTAACCACCGGAGTGACGGAATGGCAACGAGTAGTGTTGTGCCGAATCCAAAGCACGTTGTTCAGCGTGTACAGCAGCAAGTAAAAGTTATGACCCACCGGAGTGACGGAATGGCAACGAGTGGTGTTGTGCCGAATCCAAAGCACGTTGTTCAGCGTGTACAGCAGCAAATAAAAGTTATGACCCACCGGTGTGACGGAATGGCAACGTGTGGTGTTGTGCCGAATCCAAAGCACGTTGTTCAGCGTGTACAGCAGCAAATAAAAGTTATGACACACCGGTGTGACGGAATGGCAACGTGTGGAGTTGTGCCGAATCCAAAGCACGTTGTTCAGCCTTGTCAGCAGCAAGTAAAAATTATGACCCACCGGAGTGACGGAATGGCAACGAGTGATGTGCCGAATCCAAAGCACGTTGTTCAGCGTGTACAGTAGGAAATAAAATTTATGACCCACCGGTGTGACGGAATGGCAACGTGTGGTGTTGTGTCGAATCCAAAGCATGTTGTTCAGCCTGTACAGCAGCAAGTAAAAAATTTTGACCCACCGGAGTGACGGAATGGCAACGAGTGGTGTTGTGCCGAATGCAAAGCACGTTGTTCAGCCTGTAGAGCAGCGAGTAAAAGTTATGACCCACCGGAGTTACGGAATGGCAACGAGTAGTGTTGTGCCGAATCCAAAGCACGTTGTTCAGCGTGTACAGCAGCCAGTAAAAATTATGTCCCACCGGAGTGGCAGAATAGCAACGAGTGGTGTTGTGCCGAAACCAAAGCACGTTGTTTAGCGTGTACAGCAGCAAGTAAAAGATATGTCCCAGCGGAATGGCAGAATAGCATCGAGTGGTGCTGTGCCGAAACCAAAACACGTTGTTCAGTGTGTACAGCAGCAAGTAAAATTTATGACCCATCGGAGTTACGGAATGGCAACGAGTGGCGTTGTGCCGAATCCAAAGCATGTTGTTCACCGTGTACAGCAGCAAATAAAAGTTATGAACCACCGGTGTGACGAAATGGCAACGTGTGGTGTTGTGCCGAAACCAAAGCACGTTGTTCAGCCTGTACAGCAGCAAGTAAATGTTATGAACCACCGGTGTGACGGAATGGCAACGTGTGGTGTTTTGCCGAAACGAAAGCACGTTGTTCAGCCTGTACAGCAGCAAGTAAAAGATATGACCCACCGGAGTGACGGAATGGCAACGAGTAGTGTTGTGCCGAATCTAAAGCACGTTGTTCAGCGTGTACAGCAGCCAGTAAAAGTTATGTCCCACCGGAGTGGCAGAATAGCAACGAGTGGTGTTGTGCCGGAACCAAAGCACGTTGTTCAGTGTGTACAACAGCCAGTAAAAGTTATGTCCCACCGGAGTGGCAGAATAGCAACGAGTGGTGTTGTGCCGAAACCAAAGCATGTTGTTCACCGTGTACAGCAGCAAATAAAAGTTATGAACCACCGGTGTGACGGAATGGCAACGTGTGGTGTTGTGCCGAAACCAAAGCACGTTGTTCAGCCTGTACAGCAGCAAGTAAAAGTTATGAACCACCGGTGTGACGGAATGGCAACGTGTGGTGTTTTGCCGAAACGAAAGCACGTTTTTCAGTGTGTACAGAAGCAAGTAAAATTTATGACCCACCGGAGTGAGGGAATGGCAACGAGTGGTGTTGTGCCGAATCCAAAGCACGTTGTGCAGCATGTACAGCAGAAAATAAAAGTTATGAACCACCGGTGTGACGGAATGGCAACGTGTGGTGTTGTGCCGAATCCAAAGCACGTTGTTCAGCGTTACAGCAGCAAGTAAAAGTTATGTCCCACCGGAGTGGCAGAATAGCAACGAGTGGTGCTGTGCCGAAACCAAAACACGTTGTTCAGTGTGTACAGCAGCAAGTAAAATTTATGACCCATCGGAGTTACGGAATGGCAACGAGTGGCGTTGTGCCGAATCCAAAGCATGTTGTTCACCGTGTACAGCAGCAAATAAAAGTTATGAACAACCGGTGTGACGGAATGGCAACGTGTGGTGTTGTGCCGAAACCAAAGCACGTTGTTCAGCCTGTACAGCAGCAAGTAAAAGTTATGAACCACCGGTGTGACGGAATGGCAACGTGTGGTGTTTTGCCGAAACGAAAGCACGTTGTTCAGCCTGTACAGCAGCAAGTAAAAGTTATGACCCACCGGAGTGACGGAATGGCAACGAGTAGTGTTGTGCCGAATCCAAAGCACGTTGTTCAGCGTGTACAGCAGCCAGTAAAAGTTATGTCCCACCGGAGTGGCAGAATAGCAACGAGTGGTGTTGTGCCGGAACCAAAGCACGTTGTTCAGCCTGTACAGCAGCAAGTAAAAGTTATGTACCACCGGAATGGCAGAATAGTAACGAGTGGTGCTGTGCCGAAACCAAAACACGTTGTTCAGTGTGTACAGAAGCAAGTAAACTTTATGACCCACCAGAGTGACGGAATGGCAACGAGTGGTGTTGTGCCGAATCCAAAGCACGTTGTGCAGCATGTACAGCAGGAAATAAAAGTTATGAACCACCGGTGTGACGGAATGGCAACGTGTGGTGTTGTGCCGAATCCAAAGCACGTTGTTCAGCGTTACAGCAGCAAGTAAACGTTATGTCCCACCGGAGTGGCAGAATAGCAACGAGTGGTGTTGTGCCGAAACCTAAGCACGTTGTTCAGCGTGCACCGCAGCAAATAAAAGATATGACCCACCGGTGTGACGGAATGGCAACGTGTGGTGTTGTGCCGAAACCAAAGCACGTTGTTCAGCCTGTGAAGCAGCAAGTAAATGTTATGACCCACCGGAGTGACGGAATGGCAACGAGTTGTGTTGTGCCGAATCCAAAGCACGTTGTTCAGCGTGTACAGCAGCCAGTAAAAGTTATGTCCCACCGGAGTGGCAGAATTGCAACGAGTGGTGTTGTGCCGAAACCAAAGCATGTTGTTCAGCTTGTACAGCAGCAAGTAAATGTTATGTCCCACCGGAGTGGCAGAATAGCAACGAGTGGTGTTGCGCCGAAACCAAAACACGTTGTTCAGTGTGTACAGCAGCAAGTAAAATTTATGACCCACCAGAGTGACGGAATGGCAACGAGTGGTGTTGTGCCGAATCCAAAGCACGTTGTTCAGCGTGTACAGCAGCAAATAAACGTTATGAACCACCGGGGTGACGGAATGGCAACGTGTGGTGTTGTGCCGAATCCAAAGCACGTTGTTCAGCGTTACAGCAGCGAGTAAAAGTTATGTCCCACCGGAGTGGCAGAATAGCAACGAGTGGTGTTGTGCCGAAACCAAAACACGTTGTTCAGTGTGTACAGCAGCAAGTAAAATTTATGACCCACCGGAGTGACGGAATGGCAACGAGTGGTGTTGTGCCGAATCCAAAGCACGTTGTTCAGCGTGTACAGCAGCAAGTAAATGTTATTACCCACCGGAGTGACGGAATGGCAACGAGTAGTGTTGTGCCGAATCCAAAGCACGTTGTTCAGCGTGTACAGCAGCAAGTAAAAGTTATGACCCACCGGAGTGACGGAATGGCAACGAGTGGTGTTGTGCCGAATCCAAAGCACGTTGTTCAGCGTGTACAGCAGCAAATAAAAGTTATGACCCACCGGTGTGACGGAATGGCAACGTGTGGTGTTGTGCCGAATCCAAAGCACGTTGTTCAGCGTGTACAGCAGCAAATAAAAGTTATGACCCACCGGTGTGACGGAATGGCAACGTGTGGTGTTGTGCCGAATCCAAAGCACGTTGTTCAGCGTGTACTGCAGCAAATAAAAGTTATGACCCACCGGTGTGGCGGAATGGCAACGTGTGGTGTTGTGCCGAATCCAAAGCACGTTGTTCAGCCTGTACAGCAGCAAGTAAAAATTATCACTCACCGGTGTGACGGAATGGCAACGTGTGGTGTTGTGCCGAATCCAAAGCACGTTGTTCAGCGTGTACAGTAGGAAATAAAAGTTATGAACCACCAGTGTGACGGAATGGCAACGTGTGGTGTTGTGCCGAATCCAAAGCACGTTGGTCAGCCTGTACAGCAGCAAGTAAAAGTTATGACCCACCGGAGTGACGGAATGGCAACGAGTAGTGTTGTGCCGAATCCAAAGCACGTTGTTCAGTGTGTACAACAGCCAGTAAAAGTTATGTCCCACCGGAGTGGCAGAATAGCAACGAGTGGTGTTGTGCCGAAACCAAAGCATGTTGTTCACCGTGTACAGCAGCAAATAAAAGTAATGAACCACCGGTGTGACGGAACGGCAACGTGTGGTGTTGTGCCGAATCCAAAGCACGTTGTTCAGCCTGTACAGCAGCAAGTAAAAGTTATGACCCACCGGAGTGCCGGAATGCAAAGAGTGGCGTTGTGCCGAAACCAAAGCACGTTGTGCAGCCTGTACAGCAGCAAGTAAAAGTTATGACCCACCGGAGTGACGGAATGGCAATGAGTAGTGTTGAGCCGAATCGAAAGCACGTTGTTCAGCGTGTACAGCAGCCAGTAATTGTTATGTCCCAACGGAGTGACAGAATAGCAACGAGTGGTGTTGTGCCGAAACCTAAGCACGTTGTTCAGCTTGTCAGCAGCAAGTAAATGTTATGACCCACCGGAGTGACGGATTGGCAACGAGTGGTGTTGTGCCGAATCCAAAGCACGTTGTTCAGCGTTACAGCAGCGAGTAAAAGTTATGTCCCACCGGAGTGGCAGAATAGCAACGAGTGGTGTTGTGCCGAAACCAAAACACGTTGTTCAGTGTGTACAGCAGCAAGTAAAATTTATGACCCACCGGAGTGACGGAATGGCAACGAGTGGTGTTGTGCCGAATCCAAAGCACGTTGTTCAGCGTGTACAGCAGCAAGTAAATGTTATTACCCACCGGAGTGACGGAATGGCAACGAGTAGTGTTGTGCCGAATCCAAAGCACGTTGTTCAGCGTGTACAGCAGCAAGTAAAAGTTATGACCCTCCGGAGTGACGGAATGGCAACGAGTGGTGTTGTGCCGAATCCAAAGCACGTTGTTCAGCGTGTACAGCAGCAAATAAAAGTTATGACCCACCGGTGTGACGGAATGGCAACGTGTGGTGTTGTGCCGAATCCAAAGCACGTTGTTCAGCGTGTACAGCAGCAAATAAAAGTTATGACCCACCGGTGTGACGGAATGGCAACGTGTGGTGTTGTGCCGAATCCAAAGCACGTTGTTCAGCGTGTACTGCAGCAAATAAAAGTTATGACCCACCGGTGTGACGGAATGGCAACGTGTGGTGTTGTGCCGAATCCAAAGCACGTTGTTCAGCCTGTACAGCAGCAAGTAAAAATTATGACTCACCGGTGTGACGGAATGGCAACGTGTGGTGTTGTGCCGAATCCAAAGCACGTTGTTCAGCGTGTACAGTAGGAAATAAAAGTTATGAACCACCAGTGTGACGGAATGGCAACGTGTGGTGTTGTGCCGAAACCAAAGCATGTTGTTCACCGTGTACAGCAGCAAATAAAAGTAATGAACCACCGGTGTGACGGAACGGCAACGTGTGGTGTTGTGCCGAATCCAAAGCACGTTGTTCAGCCTGTACAGCAGCAAGTAAAAGTTATGACCCACCGGAGTGCCGGAATGCAAAGAGTGGCGTTGTGCCGAAACCAAAGCACGTTGTGCAGCCTGAACAGCAGCAAGTAAAAGTTATGACCCACCGGAGTGACGGAATGGCAATGAGTAGTGTTGAGCCGAATCGAAAGCACGTTGTTCAGCGTGTACAGCAGCCAGTAATTGTTATGTCCCAACGGAGTGACAGAATAGCAACGAGTGGTGTTGTGCCGAAACCTAAGCACGTTGTTCAGCTTGTCAGCAGCAAGTAAATGTTATGACCCACCGGAGTGACGGATTGGCAACGAGTGGTGTTGTGCCGAATCCAAAGCACGTTGTTCAGGCTGTACAGCAGCAAGTAAATGTTATTACCCACCGGAGTGACGGAATGGCAACGAGTAGTGTTGTGCCGAATCCAAAGCACGTTGTTCAGCGTGTACAGCAGCAAGTAAAAGTTATGACCCACCGGAGTGACGGAATGGCAGCGAGTGGTGTTGTGCCGAATCCAAAGCACGTTGTTCAGCGTGTACAGCAGCAAATAAAAGTTATGACCCACCGGTGTGACGGAATGGCAACGTGTGGTGTTGTGCCGAATCCAAAGCACGTTGTTCAGCGTGTACAGCTGCAAATAAAAGTTATGAACCACCGGTGTGACGGAATGGCAACGTGTGGTGTTGTGCCGAATCGAAAGCACGTTGTTCAGCCTGTACAGCAGCAAGTAAATATTATGACCCACCGGAGTGACGGAATGGCAACGAGTGATGTGCCGAATCCAAAGCACGTTGTTCAGCGTGTACAGTAGGAAATAAAAGTTATGACCCACCGGTGTGACGGAATGGCAACGTGTGGTGTTGTGTCGAATCCAAAGCATGTTGTTCAGCCTGTACAGCAGCAAGTAAAAGTTTTGACCCACCGGAGTGACGGAATGGCAACGAGTGGTGTTGTGCCGAATGCAAAGCACGTTGTTCAGCCTGTAGAGCAGCAAGTAAAAGTTATGACCCACCGGAGTTACGGAATGGCAACGAGTAGGGTTGTGCCGAATCCAAAGCACGTTGTTCAGCGTGTACAGCAGCCAGTAAAAGTTATGTCCCACCGGAGTGGCAGAATAGCAACGAGTGGTGCTGTGCCGAAACCAAAACACGTTGTTCAGTGTGTACAGCAGCAAGTAAAATTTATGACCCATCGCAGTTACGGAATGGCAACGAGTGGCGTTGTGCCGAATCCAAAGCACGTTGTTCAGTGTGTACAACAGCCAGTAAAAGTTATGTCCCACCGGAGTGGCAGAATAGCAACGAGTGGTGTTGTGCCGAAACCAAAGCATGTTGTTCACCGTGTACAGCAGCAAATAAAAGTTATGAACCACCGGTGTGACGGAATGGCAACGTGTGGTGTTGTGCCGAATCCAAAGCACGTTGTTCAGCCTGTACAGCAGCAAGTAAAAGTTATGAACCACCGGTGTGACGGAATGGCAACGTGTGGTGTTTTGCCGAAATGAAAGCACGTTGTTCAGCCTGTACAGCAGCAAGTAAAAGTTATGACCCACCGGAGTGACGGAATGGCAACGAGCAGTGTTGTGCCGAATCCAAAGCACGTTGTTCAGCGTGTACAGCAGCCAGTAAAAGTTATGTCCCACCGGAGTGGCAGAATAGCACGAGTGGTGTTGTGCCGGAACCAAAGCGCGTTGTTCAGCCTGTACAGCAGCAAGTAAAAGTTATGTCCCACCGGAGTGGCAGAATAGCAACGAGTGGTGCTGTGCCGAAACCAAAACACGTTGTTCAGTGTGTACAGCAGCAAGTAAAATTTATGACCCATCGGAGTTACGGAATGGCAACGAGTGGCGTTGTGCCGAATCCAAAGCACGTTGTTCAGTGTGTACAACAGCCAGTAAACGTTATGTCCCACCGGAGTGGCAGAATAGCAACGAGTGGTGTTGTGCCGAAACCAAAGCATGTTGTTCACCGTGTACAGCAGCAAATAAAAGTAATGAACCACCGGTGTGACGGAATGGCAACGTGTGGTGTTGTGCCGAATCCAAAGCACGTTGTTCAGCCTGTACAGCAGCAAGTAAAAGTTATGACCCACCGGAGTGACGGAATGCAAAGAGTGGTGTTGTGCCGAAACCAAAGCACGTTGTGCAGCCTGTACAGCAGCAAGTAAAAGTTATGACCCACCGGAGTGACGGAATGGCAATGAGTAGTGTTGTGCCGAATCGAAAGCACGTTGTTCAGCGTGTACAGCAGCCAGTAAATGTTATGTAGCAACGGAGTGACAGAATAGCAACAAGTGGTGTTGTGCCGAAACCTAAGCACGTTGTTCAGCTTGTCAGCAGCAAGTAAAAGTTATGACCCACCGGAGTGACGGATTGGCAACGAGTGGTGTTGTGCCGAATCAAAAGCACGTTGTTCAGCCTGTACAGCAGCAAGTTAATGTTATTACCCACCGGAGTGACGGAATGGCAACGAGTAGTGTTGTGCCGAATCCAAAGCACGTTGTTCAGCGTGTACAGCAGCAAGTAAAAGTTATGACCCACCGGAGTGACGGAATGGCAACGAGTGGTGTTGTGCCGAATCCAAAGCACGTTGTTCAGCGTGTACAGCAGCAAATAAAAGTTATGACCCACCGGTGTGACGGAATGGCAACGTGTGGTGTTGTGCCGAATCCAAAGCACGTTGTTAAGCATGTACAGCAGCAAATAAAAGTTATGACCCACCGGTGTGACGGAATGGCAACGTGTGGTGTTGTGCCGAATACAAAGCACGTTGTTCAGCCTGTACAGCAGCAAGTAAAAATTATGACCCACCGAGGTGACGGAATGGCAACGAGTGATGTGCCGAATCCAAAGCACGTTGTTCAGCGTGTACAGTAGGAAATAAAAGTTATGACCCACCGGTGTGACGGAATGGCAACGTGTGGTGTTGTGTCGAATCCAAAGCATGTTGTCAAGCCTGTACAGCAGCAAGTAAAAAATTTTGACCCACCGGAGTGACGGAATGGCAACGAGTGGTGTTGTGCCGAATGGAAAGCACGTTGTTCAGCCTGTAGAGCAGCAAGTAAAAGTTATGACCCACCGGAGTTACGGAATGGCAACGAGTAGGGTTGTGCCGAGTCCAAAGCACGTTGTTCAGCGTGTATAGCAGCCAGTAAAAATTATGTCCCACCGGAGTGGCAGAATAGCAACGAGTGGTGTTGTGCCGAAACCAAAGCACGTTGTTTAGCGTGTACAGCAGCAAGTAAAAGATATGTCCCACCGGAATGGCAGAATAGCAACGAGTGGTGCTGTGCCGAAACCAAAACACGTTGTTCAGTGTGTACAGCAGCAAGTAAAATTTATGACCCATCGGAGTTACGGAATGGCAACGAGTGGCGTTGTGCCGAATCGAAAGCATGTTGTTCACCGTGTACAGCAGCAAATAAAAGTTATGAACCACCGGTGTGACGGAATGGCAACGTGTAGTGTTGTGCCGAAACCAAAGCACGTTGTTCAGCCTGTAGAGCAGCAAGTAAAAGTTATGAACCACCGGTGTGACGGAATGGCAAATTGTGGTGTTTTGCCGAAAGGAAAGCACGTTGTTCAGCCTGTACAGCAGCAAGTAAAAGTTATGAACCACAGGAGTGACGGAATGGCAACGAGTAGTGTTGTGCCGAATCCAAAGCACGTTGTTCAGCGTGTACAGCAGCCAGTAAAAGTTATGTCCCACCGGAGTGGCAGAATAGCAACGAGTGGTGTTGTGCCGGAACCAAAGCACGTTGTTCAGTGTGTACAACAGCCAGTAAAAGTTATGTCCCACCGGAGTGGCAGAATAGCAACGAGTGGTGTTGTGCCGAAACCAAAGCATGTTGTTCACCGTGTACAGCAGCAAATAAAAGTTATGAACCACCGGTGTGACGGAATGGCAACGTGTGGTGTTGTGCCGAAACCAAAGCACGTTGTTCAGCCTGTACAGCAGCAAGTAAAAGTTATGAACCACCGGTGTGAGGGAATGGCAACGTGTGGTGTTTTGCCGAAACGAAAGCACGTTGTTCAGCCTGTACAGCAGCAAGTAAATGTTATGACCCACCGGAGTGACGGAATGGCAACGAGTAGTGTTGTGCCGAATCCAAAGCACGTTGTTCAGCGTGTACAGCAGCCAGTAAAAGTTATGTCCCACCGGAGTGGCAGAATAGCAACGAGTGGTGTTGTGCCGGAACCAAAGCACCTTGTTCAGCCTGTACAGCAGCAAGTAAAAGTTATGTCCCACCGGAGTGGCAGAATAGTAACGAGTGGTGTTGCGCCGAAACCAAAACACGTTGTTCAGTGTGTACAGCAGCAAGTAAAATTTATGACCCACCAGAGTGACGGAATGGCAACGAGTGGTGTTGTGCCGAATCCAAAGCACGTTGTTCAGCGTGTACAGCAGCAAATAAACGTTATGAACCACCGGGGTGACGGAATGGCAACGTGTGGTGTTGTGCCGAATCCAAAGCACGTTGTTCAGCGTGTACAGCAGCAAGTAAAAGTTATGTCCCACCGGAGTGGCAGAATAGCAACGAGTGGTGTTGTGCCGAAACCAAAACACGTTGTTCAGCGTGTACAGCAGCAAGTAAATGTTATTACCCACCGGAGTGACGGAATGGCAACGAGTAGTGTTGTGCCGAATCCAAAGCACGTTGTTCAGCGTGTACAGCAGCAAGTAAAAGTTATGACCCACCGGAGTGACGGAATGGCAACGAGTGGTGTTGTGCCGAATCCAAAGCACGTTGTTCAGCGTGTACAGCAGCAAGTAAAAGTTATGACCCACCGGAGTGACGGAATGGCAACGAGTGGTGTTGTGCCGAAACCAAAGCACGTTGTTCAGCGTGTACAGCAGCAAATAAAAGTTATGACCCACCGGTGTGACGGAATGGCAACGTGTGGTGTTGTGCCGAATCCAAAGCACGTTGTTCAGCGTGTACAGCAGCAAATAAAAGTTATGACCCACCGGTGTGACGGAATGGCAACGTGTGGTGTTGTGCCGAATCCAAAGCACGTTGTTCAGCCTGTACAGCAGCAAGTAAAAATTATGACCCACCGGAGTGACGGAATGGCAACGAGTGGTGTTGTGCCGAATCCAAAGCACGTTGTTCAGCGTGTACAGTAGGAAATAAAAGTTATGACCCACCGGTGTGACGGAATGGCAACGTGTGGTGTTGTGCCGAATCCAAAGCACGTTGGTCAGCCTGTACAGCAGCAAGTAAAAGTTATGACCCACCGGAGTGACGGAATGGCAACGAGTAGTGTTGTGCCGAATCCAAAGCACGTTGTTCAGTGTGTACAACAGCCAGTAAAAGTTATGTCCCACCGGAGTGGCAGAATAGCAACGAGTGGTGTTGTGCCGAAACCAAAGCATGTTGTTCACCGTGTACAGCAGCAAATAAAAGTAATGAACCACCGGTGTGACGGAACGGCAACGTGTGGTGTTGTGCCGAATCCAAAGCACGTTGTTCAGCCTGTACAGCAGCAAGTAAACGTTATGACCCACCGGAGTGCCGGAATGCAAAGAGTGGCGTTGTGCCGAAACCAAAGCACGTTGTGCAGCCTGTACAGCAGCAAGTAAAAGTTATGACCCACCGGAGTGACGGAATGGCAATGAGTAGTGTTGAGCCGAATCGAAAGCACGTTGTTCAGCGTGTACAGCAGCCAGTAAATGTTATGTCCCAACGGAGTGACAGAATAGCAACGAGTGGTGTTGTGCCGAAACCTAAGCACGTTGTTCAGCTTGTCAGCAGCAAGTAAATGTTATGACCCACCGGAGTGACGGATTGGCAACGAGTGGTGTTGTGCCGAATCCAAAGCACGTTGTTCAGGCCGTACAGCAGCAAGTAAATGTTATTACCCACCGGAGTGACGGAATGGCAACGAGTAGTGTTGTGCCGAATCCAAAGCACGTTGTTCAGCGTGTACAGCAGCAAGTAAAAGTTATGACCCACCGGAGTGACGGAATGGCAGCGAGTGGTGTTGTGCCGAATCCAAAGCACGTTGTTCAGCGTGTACAGCAGCAAATAAAAGTTATGACCCACCGGTGTGACGGAATGGCAACGTGTGGTGTTGTGCCGAATCCAAAGCACGTTGTTCAGCGTGTACAGCAGCAAATAAAAGTTATGAACCACCGATGTGACGGAATGGCAACGTGTGGTGTTGTGCCGAATCCAAAGCACGTTGTTCAGCCTGTACAGCAGCAAGTAAAAATTATGACCCACCGGAGTGACGGAATGGCAACGAGTGATGTGCCGAATCGAAAGCACGTTGTTCAGCGTGTACAGTAGGAAATAAATGTTATGACCCACCGGTGTGACGGAATGGCAACGTGTGGTGTTGTGTCGAATCCAAAGCATGTTGTTCAGCCTGTACAGCAGCAAGTAAAAGTTTTGACCCACCGGTGTGACGGAATGGCAACGTGTGGTGTTGTGCCGAATCCAAAGCACGTTGTTCAGCGTGTACAGCAGCAAATAAAAGTTATGACCCACCGGTGTGACGGAATGGCAACGTGTGGTGTTGTGCCGAATCCAAAGCACGTTGTTCAGCGTGTACAGCAGCAAATAAAAGTTATGACCCACCGGTGTGACGGAATGGCAACGTGTGGTTTTGTGCCGAATCCAAAGCACGTTGTTCAGCCTGTACAGCAGCAAGTAAAAATTATGACTCACCGGTGTGACGGAATGGCAACGTGTGGTGTTGTGCCGAATCCAAAGCACGTTGTTCAGCGTGTACAGTAGGAAATAAAAGTTATGAACCACCGGTGTGACGGAATGGCAACGTGTGGTGTTGTGCCGAATCCAAAGCACGTTGGTCAGCCTGTACAGCAGCAAGTAAAAGTTATGACCCACCGGAGTGACGGAATGGCAACGAGTGGTGTTGTGCCGAATCCAAAGCACGTTGTTCAGTGTGTACAACAGCCAGTAAAAGTTATGTCCCACCGGAGTGGCAGAATAGCAACGAGTGGTGTTGTGCCGAAACCAAAGCATGTTGTTCACCGTGTACAGCAGCAAATAAAAGTAATGAACCACCGGTGTGACGGAACGGCAACGTGTGGTGTTGTGCCGAATCCAAAGCACGTTGTTCAGCCTGTACAGCAGCAAGTAAACGTTATGACCCACCGGAGTGCCGGAATGCAAAGAGTGGCGTTGTGCCGAAACCAAAGCACGTTGTGCAGCCTGTACAGCAGCAAGTAAAAGTTATGACCCACCGGAGTGACGGAATGGCAATGAGTAGTGTTGAGCCGAATCGAAAGCACGTTGTTCAGCGTGTACAGCAGCCAGTAAATGTTATGTCCCAACGGAGTGACAGAATAGCAACGAGTGGTGTTGTGCCGAAACCTAAGCACGTTGTTCAGCTTGTCAGCAGCAAGTAAATGTTATGACCCACCGGAGTGACGGATTGGCAACGAGTGGTGTTGTGCCGAATCCAAAGCACGTTGTTCAGGCCGTACAGCAGCAAGTAAATGTTATTACCCACCGGAGTGACGGAATGGCAACGAGTAGTGTTGTGCCGAATCCAAAGCACGTTGTTCAGCGTGTACAGCAGCAAGTAAAAGTTATGACCCACCGGAGTGACGGAATGGCAGCGAGTGGTGTTGTGCCGAATCCAAAGCACGTTGTTCAGCGTGTACAGCAGCAAATAAAAGTTGACCCACCGGTGTGACGGAATGGCAACGTGTGGTGTTGTGCCGAATCCAAAGCACGTTGTTCAGCGTGTACAGCAGCAAATAAAAGTTATGAACCACAGGATGTGACGGAATGGCAACGTGTGGTGTTGTGCCGAATCCAAAGCACGTTGTTCAGCCTGTACAGCAGCAAGTAAAAATTATGACCTACCGGAGTGACGGAATGGCAACGAGTGAGTGTGCCGAATCCAAAGCACGTTGTTCAGCGTGTACAGTAGGAAATAAATGTTATGACCCACCGGTGTGACGGAATGGCAACGTGTGGTGTTGTGTCGAATCCAAAGCATGTTCTTCAGCCTGTACAGCAGCAAGTAAAAGTTTTGACCCACCGGAGTGACGGAATGGCAACGAGTGGTGTTGTGCCGAAACCAAAGCATGTTGTTCACCGTGTACAGCAGCAAATAAAAGTTATGAACCACCGGTGTGACGGAATGGCAACGTGTGGTGTTGTGCCGAATCCAAAGCACGTTGTTCAGCCTGTACAGCAGCAAGTAAAAGTTATGACCCACCGGAGTGCCGGAATGCAACGAGTGGTGTTGTGCCGAAACCAAAGCACGTTGTGCAGCCTGTACAGCAGCAAGTAAAAGTTATGACCCACCGGAGTGACGGAATGGCAACGAGTAGTGTTGAGCCGAATCGAAAGCACGTTGTTCAGCGTGTACAGCAGCCAGTAAATGTTATGTCCCAACGGAGTGACAGAATAGCAACGAGTGGTGTTGTGCCGAAACCTAAGCACGTTGTTCAGCTTGTCAGCAGCAAGTAAAAGTTATGACCCACCGGAGTGACGGATTGGCAACGAGTGGTGTTGTGCCGAATCCAAAGCACGTTGTTCAGTGTGTACAGCAGCAAGTAAAATTTATGACCCACCGGAGTGACGGAATGGCAACGAGTGGTGTTGTGCCGAATCCAAAGCACGTTGTTCAGCGTGTACAGCAGCAAGTAAATGTTATGACCCACCGGAGTGACGGAATGGCAACGAGTAGTGTTGTGCCGAATCCAAAGCACGTTGTTCAGCGTGTACAGCAGCAAGTAAAAGTTATGACCCACCGGAGTGACGGAATGGCAACGAGTGGTGTTGTGCCGAATCCAAAGCACGTTGTTCAGCGTGTACAGCAGCAAATAAAAGTTATGACCCACCGGTGTGACGGAATGGCAACGTGTGGTGTTGTGCCGAATCCAAAGCACGTTGTTCAGCGTGTACAGCAGCAAATAAAAGTTATGACCCACCGGTGTGACGGAATGGCAATGTGTGGTGTTGTGCCGAATCCAAAGCACGTTGTTCAGCGTGTACAGCAGCAAATAAAAGTTATGACCCACCGGTGTGACGGAATGGCAACGTGTGGTTTTGTGCCGAATCCAAAGCACGTTGTTCAGCCTGTACAGCAGCAAGTAAAAATTATGACTCACCGGTGTGACGGAATGGCAACGTGTGGTGTTGTGCCGAATCCAAAGCACGTTGTTCAGCGTGTACAGTAGGAAATAAAAGTTATGAACCACCGGTGTGACGGAATGGCAACGTGTGGTGTTGTGCCGAATCCAAAGCACGTTGGTCAGCCTGTACAGCAGCAAGTAAAAGTTATGACCCACCGGAGTGACGGAATGGCAACGAGTAGTGTTGTGCCGAATCCAAAGCACGTTGTTCAGTGTGTACAACAGCCAGTAAAAGTTATGTCCCACCGGAGTGGCAGAATAGCAACGAGTGGTGTTGTGCCGAAACCAAAGCATGTTGTTCACCGTGTACAGCAGCAAATAAAAGTAATGAACCACCGGTGTGACGGAACGGCAACGTGTGGTGTTGTGCCGAATCCAAAGCACGTTGTTCAGCGTGTACAGCAGCAAATAAAAGTTATGAACCACCGGATGTGACGGAATGGCAACGTGTGGTGTTGTGCCGAATCCAAAGCACGTTGTTCAGCCTGTACAGCAGCAAGTAAAAGATTATGACCCACCGGAGTGACGGAATGGCAACGGAGGTGATGTGCCGAATCCAAAGCACGTTGTTCAGCGTGTACAGCAGGAAGTAAAAGTTATGACCCACCGGAGTGACGGAATGGCAACGAGTGGTGTTGTGCCGAATCCAAAGCACGTTGTTCAGCGTGTACAGCAGCCAGTAAAAGTTATGACCCACCGGAGTGGCGGAATGGCAACGAGTGGTGTTGTGCCGAAACCAAAGCATGTTGTTCACCGTGTACAGCAGCAAATAAAAGTAATGAACCACCGGTGTGACGGAACGGCAACGTGTGGTGTTGTGCCGAATCCAAAGCACGTTGTTCAGCCTGTACAGCAGCAAGTAAAAGTTATGACCCACCGGAGTGCCGGAATGCAAAGAGTGGTGTTGTGCCGAAACCAAAGCACGTTGTGCAGCCTGTACAGCAGCAAGTAAAAGTTATGACCCACCGGAGTGACGGAATGGCAATGAGTAGTGTTGAGCCGAATCGAAAGCACGTTGTTCAGCGTGTACAGCAGCCAGTAAATGTTATGTCCCAACGGAGTGACAGAATAGCAACGAGTGGTGTTGTGCCGAAACCTAAGCACGTTGTTCAGCTTGTCAGCAGCAAGTAAATGTTATGACCCACCGGAGTGACGGATTGGCAACGAGTGGTGTTGTGCCGAATCCAAAGCACGTTGTTCAGGCTGTACAGCAGCAAGTAAATGTTATTACCCACCGGAGTGACGGAATGGCAACGAGTAGTGTTGTGCCGAATCCAAAGCACGTTGTTCAGCGTGTACAGAAGCAAGTAAAAGTTATGACCCACCGGAGTGACGGAATGGCAGCGAGTGGTGTTGTGCCGAATCCAAAGCACGTTGTTCAGCGTGTACAGCAGCAAATAAAAGTTATGACCCACCGGTGTGACGGAATGGCAACGTGTGGTGTTGTGCCGAATCCAAAGCACGTTGTTCAGCGTGTACAGCAGCAAATAAAAGTTATGAACCACCGGTGTGACGGAATGGCAACGTGTGGTGTTGTGCCGAATCCAAAGCACGTTGTTCAGCCTGTACAGCAGCAAGTAAAAATTATGACCCACCGGAGTGACGGAATGGCAACGAGTGATGTGCCGAATCCAAAGCACGTTGTTCAGCGTGTACAGAAGGAAATAAAATTTATGACCCACCGGTGTGACGGAATGGCAACGTGTGGTGTTGTGTCGAATCCAAAGCATGTTGTTCAGCCTGTACAGCAGCAAGTAAAAGATTTGACCCACCGGAGTGACGGAATGGCAACGAGTGGTGTTGTGCCGAATGCAAAGCACGTTGTTCAGCCTGTAGAGCAGCAAGTAAAAGTTATGACCCACCGGAGTTACGGAATGGCAACGAGTAGGGTTGTGCCGAATCCAAAGCACGTTGTTCAGCGTGTACAGCAGCCAGTAAAAATTATGTCTCACCGGAGTGGCAGAATAGCAACGAGTGGTGTTGTGCCGAAACCAAAGCACGTTGTTCAGCGTGTACAGCAGCAAGTAAAAGTTATGTCCCACCGGAGTGGCAGAATAGCAACGAGTGGTGCTGTGCCGAAACCAAAACACGTTGTTCAGTGTGTACAGCAGCAAGTAAAATTTATGACCCATCGGAGTTACGGAATGGCAACGAGTGGCGTTGTGCCGAATCCAAAGCACGTTGTTCAGTGTGTACAACAGCCAGTAAAAGTTATGTCCCACCGGAGTGGCAGAATAGCAACGAGTGGTGTTGTGCCGAAACCAAAGCATGTTGTTCACCGTGTACAGCAGCAAATAAAAGTTATGAACCACCGGTGTGACGGAATGGCAACGTGTGGTGTTGTGCCGAAACCAAAGCACGTTGTTCAGCCTGTACAGCAGCAAGTAAAAGTTATGAACCACCGGTGTGACGGAATGGCAACGTGTGGTGTTTTGCCGAAATGAAAGCACGTTGTTCAGCCTGTACAGCAGCAAGTAAAAGTTATGACCCACCGGAGTGACGGAATGGCTACGAGCAGTGTTGTGCCGAATCCAAAGCACGTTGTTCAGCGTGTACAGCAGCCAGTAAAAGTTATGTCCCACCGGAGTGGCAGAATAGCAACGAGTGGTGTTGTGCCGGAACCAAAGCGCGTTGTTCAGCCTGTACAGCAGCAAGTAAAAGTTATGTCCCACCGGAGTGGCAGAATAGCAACGAGTGGTGCTGTGCCGAAACCAAAACACGTTGTTCAGTGTGTACAGCAGCAAGTAAAATTTATGACCCATCGGTTTTACGGAATGGCAACGAGTGGCGTTGTGCCGAATCCAAAGCACGTTGTTCAGTGTGTACAACAGCCAGTAAAAGTTATGTCCCACCGGAGTGGCAGAATAGCAACGAGTGGTGTTGTGCCGAAACCAAAGCATGTTGTTCACCGTGTACAGCAGAAAATAAAAGTAATGAACCACCGGTGTGACGGAATGGCAACGTGTGGTGTTGTGCCGAATCCAAAGCACGTTGTTCAGCCTGTACAGCAGCAAGTAAAAGTTATGACCCACCGGAGTGACGGAATGCAAAGAGTGGTGTTGTGCCGAAACCAAAGCACGTTGTGCAGCCTGTACAGCAGCAAGTAGAAGTTATGACCCACCGGAGTGACGGAATGGCAATGAGTAGTGTTGTGCCGAATCGAAAGCACGTTGTTCAGCGTGTACAGCAGCCAGTAAATGTTATGTAGCAACGGAGTGACAGAATAGCAACGAGTGGTGTTGTGCCGAAACCTAAGCACGTTGTTCAGCTTGTCAGCAGCAAGTAAAAGTTATGACCCACCGGAGTGACGGATTGGTAACGAGTTGTGTTGTGCCGAATCCAAAGCACGTTGTTCAGCCTGTACAGCAGCAAGTAAATGTTATTACCCACCGGAGTGACGGAATGGCAACGAGTAGTGTTGTGCCGAATCCAAAGCACGTTGTTCAGCGTGTACAGTAGGAAATAAAAGTTATGACCCACCGGTGTGACGGAATGGCAACGTGTGGTGTTGTGTCGAATCCAAAGCATGTTGTCAAGCCTGTACAGCAGCAAGTAAAAAATTTTGACCCACCGGAGTGACGGAATGGCAACGAGTGGTGTTGTGCCGAATGCAAAGCACGTTGTTCAGCCTGTAGAGCAGCAAGTTAAAGTTATGACCCACCGGAGTTACGGAATGGCAACGAGTAGGGTTGTGCCGAATCCAAAGCACGTTGTTCATCGTGTACAGCAGCCAGTAAAAATTATGTCCCACCGGAGTGGCAGAATAGCAACGAGTGGTGTTGTGCCGAAACCAAAGCACGTTGTTTAGCGTGTACAGCAGCAAGTAAAAGATATGTCCCACCGGAATGGCAGAATAGCAACGAGTGGTGCTGTGCCGAAACCAAAACACGTTGTTCAGTGTGTACAGCAGCAAGTAAAATTTATGACCCATCGGAGTTACGGAATGGCAACGAGTGGCGTTGTGCCGAATCCAAAGCATGTTGTTCACCGTGTACAGCAGCAAATAAAAGTTATGAACCACCGGTGTGACGGAATGGCAACGTGTGGTGTTGTGCCGAAACCAAAGCACGTTGTTCAGCCTGTACAGCAGCAAGTAAAAGTTATGAACCACCGGTGTGACGGAATGGCAACGTGTGGTGTTTTGCCGAAACGAAAGCACGTTGTTCAGCCTGTACAGCAGCAAGTAAAAGTTATGAACCACCGGAGTGACGGAATGGCAACGAGTAGTGTTGTGCCGAATCCAAAGCACGTTGTTCAGCGTGTACAGCAGCCAGTAAAAGTTATGTCCCACCGGAGTGGCAGAATAGCAACGAGTGGTGTTGTGCCGGAACCAAAGCACGTTGTTCAGTGTGTACAACAGCCAGTAAAAGTTATGTCCCACCGGAGTGGCAGAATAGCAACGAGTGGTGTTGTGCCGAAACCAAAGCATGTTGTTCACCGTGTACAGCAGCAAATAAAAGTTATGACCCACCGGTGTGACGGAATGGCAACGTGTGGTGTTGTGCCGAAACCAAAGCACGTTGTTCAGCCTGTACAGCAGCAAGTAAAATTTATGAACCACCGGTGTGACGGAATGGCAACGTGTGGTGTTTTGCCGAAACGAAAGCACGTTGTTCAGCCTGTACAGCAGCAAGTAAAAGTTATGACCCACCGGAGTGACGGAATGGCAACGAGTAGTGTTGTGCCGAATCCAAAGCACGTTGTTCAGCGTGTACAGCAGCCAGTAAAAGTTATGTCCCACCGGAGTGGCAGAATAGCAACGAGTGGTGTTGTGCCGGAACCAAAGCACCTTGTTCAGCCTGTACAGCAGCATGTAAAAGTTATGTCCCACCGGAGTGGCAGAATAGTAACGAGTGGTGTTGTGCCGAAACCAAAACACGTTGTTCAGTGTGTACAGAAGCAAGTAAAATTTATGACCCACCGGAGTGACGGAATGGCAACGAGTGGTGTTGTGCCGAATCCAAAGCACGTTGTGCAGCATGTACAGCAGGAAATAAAAGTTATGAACCACCGGTGTGACGGAATGGCAACGTGTGGTGCTGTGCCGAATCCAAAGCACGTTGTTCAGCGTTACAGCAGCAAGTAAAAGTTATGTCCCACCGGAGTGGCAGAATAGCAACGAGTGGTGTTGTGCCGAAACCTAAGCACGTTGTTCAGCGTGCACCGCAGCAAATAAAAGATATGACCCACCGGTGTGACGGAATGGCAACGTGTGGTGTTGTGTCGAAACCAAAGCACGTTGTTCAGCCTCTACAGCAGCAAGTAAAAGTTATGACCCACCGGAGTGACGGAATGGCAACGAGTTGTGCTGTGCCGAATCCAAAGCACGTTGTTCAGCGTGTACAGCAGCCAGTAAAAGTTATGTCCCACCGGAGTGGCAGAATTGCAACGAGTGGTGTTGTGCCGAAACCAAAGCATGTTGTTCAGCGTTTACAGCAGCAAGTAAATGTTATGTCCCACCGGAGTGGCAGAATAGCAACGAGTGGTGTTGCGCCGAAACCAAAACACGTTGTTCAGTGTGTACAGCAGCAAGTAAAATTTATGACCCACCAGAGTGACAGAATGGCAACGAGTGGTGTTGTGCCGAATCCAAAGCACGTTGTTCAGCGTGTACAGCAGCAAATAAACGTTATGAACCACCGGGGTGACGGAATGGCAACGTGTGGTGTTGTGCCGAATCCAAAGCACGTTGTTCAGCGTTACAGCAGCAAGTAAAAGTTATGTCCCACCGGAGTGGCAGAATAGCAACGAGTGGTGTTGTGCCGAAACCAAAACACGTTGTTCAGTGTGTACAGCAGCAAGTAAAATTTATGACCCACCGGAGTGACGGAATGGCAACGAGTGGTGTTGTGCCGAATCCAAAGCACGTTGTTCAGCGTGTACAGCAGCAAGTAAATGTTATTACCCACCGGAGTGACGGAATGGCAACGAGTAGGGTTGTGCCGAATCCAAAGCACGTTGTTCAGCGTGTACAGCAGCAAGTAAAAGTTATGACCCACCGGAGTGACGGAATGGCAACGAGTGGTGTTGTGCCGAATCCAAAGCACGTTGTTCAGCGTGTACATCAGCAAATAAACGTTATGACCCACGGTGTGACGGAATGGCAACGTGTGGTGTTGTGCCGAATCCAAAGCACGTTGTTCAGCGTGTACAGCAGCAAATAAAAGTTATGACCCACCGGTATGACGGAATGGCAACCTGTGGTGTTGTGCCGAATCCAAAGCACGTTGTTCAGCCTGTACAGCAGCAAGTAAAAATTATGACCCACTGGAGTGACGGAATGGCAACGAGTGATGTGCCGAATCCAAAGCACGTTGTTCAGCGTGTACAGTAGGAAATAAAAGTTATGACCCACCGGTGTGACGGAATGGCAACGTGTGGTGTTGTGTCGAATCCAAAGCATGTTGTTCAGCCTGTACAGCAGCAAGTAAAAGTTTTGACCCACCGGAGTGACGGAATGGCAACGAGTGGTGTTGTGCCGAATGCAAAGCACGTTGTTCAGCCTGTTGAGCAGCAAGTAAAAGTTATGACCCACCGGAGTTACGGAATGGCAACGAGTAGGGTTGTGCCGAATCCAAAGCACGTTGTTCAGCGTGTAGAGCAGCCAGTAAAAATTATGTCCCACCGGAGTGGCAGAATAGCAACGAGTGGTGTTGTGCCGAAACCAAAGCACGTTGTTTAGCGTGTACAGCAGCAAGTAAACGTTATGTCCCACCGGAGTGGCAGAATAGCAACGAGTGGTGCTGTGCCGAAACCAAAACACGTTGTTCAGTGTGTACAGCAGCAAGTAAAATTTATGACCCACCGGAGTGGCAGAATAGCAACGAGTGGTGTTCTGCCGAAACCAAAGCATGTTGTTCACCGTGTACAGCAGCAAATAAAAGTTATGAACCACCGGTGTGACGGAATGGCAACGTGTGGAGTTGTGCCGAATCCAAAGCACGTTGTTCAGCGTGTACAGCAGCAAATAAATGTTATGACCCACCGGTGTGACGGAATGGCAACGTGTGGTGTTGTGCCGAATCCAAAGCACGTTGTTCAGCCTGTACAGCAGCAAGTAAAAATTATGACCCACCGGTGTGACGGAATGGCAACGAGTGATGTGCCGAATCCAAAGCACGTTGTTCAGCGTGTACAGCAGGAAATAAAAGTTATGACCCACCGGTGTGACGGAATGGCAACGTGTGGTGTTGTGTCGAATCCAAAGCATGTTGTTCAGCCTGTACAGCAGCAAGTAAAAGTTTTGACCCACCGGAGTGACGGAATGGCAACGAGTGGTGCTGTGCCGAATGCAAAGCACGTTGTTCAGCCTGTAGAGCAGCAAGTAAAATTATGACCCACCGGAGTTACGGAATGGCAACGAGTAGGGTTGCGCCGAATCCAAAGCACGTTGTTCAGCGTGTACAGCAGCCAGTAAAAATTATGTCCCACTGGAGTGGCAGAATAGCAACGAGTGGTGTTGTGCCGAAACTAAAGCACGTTGTTCAGCGTGTACAGCAGGAAGTAAAAGTTATGTCCCACCGGAGTGGTAGAATAGCAACGAGTGGTGCTGTGCCGAAACCAAAACACGTTGTTCAGTGTGTACAGCAGCAAGTAAAATTTATGACCCATCGGAGTTACGGAATGGCAACGAGTGGCGTTGTACCGAATCCAAAGCACGTTGTTCAGTGTGTACAACAGCCAGTAAAAGTTATGTCCCACCGGAGTGGCAGAATAGCAACGAGTGGGGTTGTGCCGAAACCATAGCATGTTGTTCACCGTGTACAGCAGCAAATAAAAGTTATGAACCACCGGTGTGACGGAATGGCAACGTGTGGTGTTGTGCCGAAACCAAAGCACGTTGTTCAGCCTGTACAGCAGCAAGTAAAAGTTATGAACCACCGGTGTGACGGAATGGCAACGTGTGGTGTTTTGCCGAAACGAAAGCACGTTGATCAGCCTGCACAGCAGCAAGTAAAAGTTATGACCCACCGGAGTGACGGAATGGCAACGAGTAGTGTTGTGCCGAGTCCAAAGCACGTTGTTCAGCGTGTACAGCAGCCAGTAAAAGTTATGTCCCACCGAAGTGGCAGAATAGCAACGAGTGGTGTTGTGCCGGAAGCAAAGCACGTTGTTCAGACTGTACAGCAGCAAGTAAAAGTTATGTCCCACCGGAGTGGCAGAATAGTAACGAGTGGTGTTGTGCCGAAACCAAAACACGTTGTTCAGTGTGTACAGAAGCAAGTAAAACTTATAACCCACCGGAGTGACGGAATGGCAACGAGTGGTGTTGTGCCGAATCCGAAGCACGTTGTGCAGCATGTACAGCAGGAGATAAAAGTTATGAACCACCGGTGTGACGGAATGGCAACGTGTGGTGTTGTGCCGAATCCAAAGCACGTTGTTCAGCGTTACAGCAGCAAGTAGAAGTTATGTCCCACCGGAGTGGCAGAATAGCAACGAGTGGTGTTGTGCCGAAACCTAAGCACGTTGTTCAGCGTGCACCGCAGCAAATAAAAGATATGACCCACCGGTGTGACGGAATGGCAACGTGTGGTGTTGTGCCGAAACCAAAGCACGTTGTTCAGCCTGTACAGCAGCAAGTAAATGTTATGAACCACCGGTGTGACGGAATGGCAACGTGTGGTGTTGTGTCGAAACCAAAGCACGTTGTTCAGCCTGTACAGCAGCAAGTAAAAGTTATGACCCACCGGAGTGACGGAATGGCAACGAGTTGTGTTGTGCCGAATCCAAAGCACTTTGTTCAGCGTGTACAGCAGCCAGTAAAAGTTATGTCCCACCGGAGTGGCAGAATTGCAACGAGTGGTGTTGTGCCGAAACCAAAGCATGTTGTTCAGCGTGTACAGCAGCAAGTAAATGTTATGTCCCACCGGAGTGGCAGAATAGCAACGAGTGGTGTTGCGCCGAAACCAAAACACGTTGTTCAGTGTGTACAGCAGCAAGTAAAATTTATGACCCACCAGAGTGACGGAATGGCAACGAGTGGTGTTGTGCCGAATCCAAAGCACGTTGTTCAGCGTGTACAGCAGCAAATAAACGTTATGAACCACCGGGGTGACGGAATGGCAACGTGTGGTGTTGTGCCGAATCCAAAGCACGTTGTTCAGCGTTACAGCAGCAAGTAAAAGTTATGTCCCACCGGAGTGGAAGAATAGCAGCGAGTGGTGTTGTGCCGAAACCAAAACACGTTGTTCAGTGTGTACAGCAGCAAGTAAAATTTATGACCCACCGGAGTGACGGAACGGCAACGAGTGGTGTTGTGCCGAATCCAAAGCACGTTGTTCAGCGTGTACAGCAGCAAATAAAAGTTATGAACCACCGGTGTGACGGAATGGCAACGTGTGGTGCTGTGCCGAATCCAAAGCACGTTGTTCAGCGTTACAGCAGCAAGTAAAAGTTATGTCCCACCGGAGTGGCAGAATACCAACGAGTGGTGTTGTGCCGAAACCAAAACACGTTGTTCAGTGTGTACAGCAGCAAGTAAAAGTTATGTCCCACCGGAGTGGCAGAATAGCAACGAGTGGTGTTGTGCCGGAACCAAAGCACGTTGTTCAGCGTGTACAGCAGCAAATAAAAGTTATGAACCACCGGTGTGACGGAATGGCAACGTGTGGTGTTGTGCCGAATCCAAAGCACGTTGTTGAGCCTGTACAGCAGCAAGTAAAAGTTATGACCCACCGGATTGACGGAATGGCAACGAGTGGTGTTGTGCCGAATCCAAAGCACGTTGTTCAGCGTGTACAGCAGCAAGTAAAAGTTATGACCCACGGGAGTTACGGAATGGCAACGTGTGGTGTTGTGCCGAATCCAAAGCACGTTGTTCAGCCTGTACAGCAGCAAGTAAAAATTATGACCCACCGGTGTGACGGAATGGCAACGAGTGATGTGCCGAATCCAAAGCACGTTGTTCAGCGTGTACAGCAGGAAATAAAAGTTATGACCCACCGGTGTGACGGAATGGCAACGTGTGGTGTTGTGTCGAATCCAAAGCATGTTGTTCAGCCTGTACAGCAGCAAGTAAAAGTTTTGACCCACCGGAGTGACGGAATGGCAACGAGTGGTGCTGTGCCGAATGCAAAGCACGTTGTTCAGCCTGTAGAGCAGCAAGTAAAATTATGACCCACCGGAGTTACGGAATGGCAACGAGTAGGGTTGCGCCGAATCCAAAGCACGTTGTTCAGCGTGTACAGCAGCCAGTAAAAATTATGTCCCACCGGAGTGGCAGAATAGCAACGAGTGGTGTTGTGCCGAAACTAAAGCACGTAGTTCAGCGTGTACAGCAGGAAGTAAAAGTTATGTCCCACCGGAGTGGTAGAATAGCAACGAGTGGTGCTGTGCCGAAACCAAAACACGTTGTTCAGTGTGTACAGCAGCAAGTAAAATTTATGACCCATCGGAGTTACGGAATGGCAACGAGTGGCGTTGTACCGAATCCAAAGCACGTTGTTCAGTGTGTACAACAGCCAGTAAAAGTTATGTCCCACCGGAGTGGCAGAATAGCAACGAGTGGTGTTGTGCCGAAACCATAGCATGTTGTTCACCGTGTACAGCAGCAAATAAAAGTTATGAACCACCGGTGTGAAGGAATGGCAACGTGTGGTGTTGTGCCGAAACCAAAGCACGTTGTTCAGCCTGTACAGCAGCAAGTAAAAGTTATGAACCACCGGTGTGACGGAATGGCAACGTGTGGTGTTGTGCCGAAACGAAAGCACGTTGATCAGCCTGCACAGCAGCAAGTAAAAGTTATGACCCACCGGAGTGACGGAATGGCAACGAGTAGTGTTGTGCCGAATCCAAAGCACGTTGTTCAGCGTGTACAGCAGCCAGTAAAAGTTATGTCCCACCGAAGTGGCAGAATAGCAACGAGTGGTGTTGTGCCGGAAGCAAAGCACGTTGTTCAGACTGTACAGCAGCAAGTAAAAGTTATGTCCCACCGGAGTGGCAGAATAGTAACGAGTGGTGTTGTGCCGAAACCAAAACACGTTGTTCAGTGTGTACAGAAGCAAGTAAAACTTATAACCCACCGGAGTGACGGAATGGCAACGAGTGGTGTTGTGCCGAATCCAAAGCACGTTGTTCAGCGTGTACAGCAGCAAATAAAAGTTATGAACCACCGGTGTGACGGAATGGCAACGTGTGGTGCTGTGCCGAATCCAAAGCACGTTGTTCAGCGTGCACCGCAGCAAATAAAAGATATGACCCACCGGTGTGACGGAATGGCAACGTGTGGTGTTGTGCCGAAACCAAAGCACGTTGTTCAGCCTGTACAGCAGCAAGTAAATGTTATGAACCACCGGTGTGACGGAATGGCAACGTGTGGTGTTGTGTCGAAACCAAATCACGTTGTTCAGCCTGTACAGCAGCAAGTAAAAGTTATGACCCACCGGAGTGACGGAATGGCAACGAGTTGTGTTGTGCCGAATCCAAAGCACTTTGTTCAGCGTGTACAGCAGCCAGTAAAAGTTATGTCCCACCGGAGTGGCAGAATTGCAACGAGTGGTGTTGTGCCGAAACCAAAGCATGTTGTTCAGCGTGTACAGCAGCAAGTAAATGTTATGTCCCACCGGAGTGGCAGAATAGCAACGAGTGGTGTTGCGCCGAAACCAAAACACGTTGTTCAGTGTGTACAGCAGCAAGTAAAATTTATGACCCACCAGAGTGACGGAATGGCAACGAGTGGTGTTGTGCCGAATCCAAAGCACGTTGTTCAGCGTGTACAGCAGCAAATAAACGTTATGAACCACCGGGGTGACGGAATGGCAACGTGTGGTGTTGTGCCGAATCCAAAGCACGTTGTTCAGCGTTACAGCAGCAAGTAAAAGTTATGTCCCACCGGAGTGGAAGAATAGCAGCGAGTGGTGTTGTGCCGAAACCAAAACACGTTGTTCAGTGTGTACAGCAGCAAGTAAAATTTATGACCCACCGGAGTGACGGAACGGCAACGAGTGGTGTTGTGCCGAATCCAAAGCACGTTGTTCAGCGTGTACAGCAGCAAATAAAAGTTATGAACCACCGGTGTGACGGAATGGCAACGTGTGGTGCTGTGCCGAATCCAAAGCACGTTGTTCAGCGTTACAGCAGCAAGTAAAAGTTATGTCCCACCGGAGTGGCAGAATACCAACGAGTGGTGTTGTGCCGAAACCAAAACACGTTGTTCAGTGTGTACAGCAGCAAGTAAAAGTTATGTCCCACCGGAGTGGCAGAATAGCAACGAGTGGTGTTGTGCCGGAACCAAAGCACGTTGTTCAGCGTGTACAGCAGCAAATAAAAGTTATGAACCACCGGTGTGACGGAATGGCAACGTGTGGTGTTGTGCCGAATCCAAAGCACGTTGTTGAGCCTGTACAGCAGCAAGTAAAAGTTATGACCCACCGGATTGACGGAATGGCAACGAGTGGTGTTGTGCCGAATCCAAAGCACGTTGTTCAGCGTGTACAGCAGCAAGTAAAAGTTATGACCCACGGGAGTTACGGAATGGCAACGTGTGGTGTTGTGCCGAATCCAAAGCACGTTGTTCAGCCTGTACAGCAGCAAGTAAAAATTATGACCCACCGGTGTGACGGAATGGCAACGAGTGATGTGCCGAATCCAAAGCACGTTGTTCAGCGTGTACAGCAGGAAATAAAAGTTATGACCCACCGGTGTGACGGAATGGCAACGTGTGGTGTTGTGTCGAATCCAAAGCATGTTGTTCAGCCTGTACAGCAGCAAGTAAAAGTTTTGACCCACCGGAGTGACGGAATGGCAACGAGTGGTGCTGTGCCGAATGCAAAGCACGTTGTTCAGCCTGTAGAGCAGCAAGTAAAATTATGACCCACCGGAGTTACGGAATGGCAACGAGTAGGGTTGCGCCGAATCCAAAGCACGTTGTTCAGCGTGTACAGCAGCCAGTAAAAATTATGTCCCACCGGAGTGGCAGAATAGCAACGAGTGGTGTTGTGCCGAAACTAAAGCACGTAGTTCAGCGTGTACAGCAGGAAGTAAAAGTTATGTCCCACCGGAGTGGTAGAATAGCAACGAGTGGTGCTGTGCCGAAACCAAAACACGTTGTTCAGTGTGTACAGCAGCAAGTAAAATTTATGACCCATCGGAGTTACGGAATGGCAACGAGTGGCGTTGTACCGAATCCAAAGCACGTTGTTCAGTGTGTACAACAGCCAGTAAAAGTTATGTCCCACCGGAGTGGCAGAATAGCAACGAGTGGTGTTGTGCCGAAACCATAGCATGTTGTTCACCGTGTACAGCAGCAAATAAAAGTTATGAACCACCGGTGTGACGGAATGGCAACGTGTGGTGTTGTGCCGAAACCAAAGCACGTTGTTCAGCCTGTACAGCAGCAAGTAAAAGTTATGAACCACCGGTGTGACGGAATGGCAACGTGTGGTGTTGTGCCGAAACGAAAGCACGTTGATCAGCCTGCACAGCAGCAAGTAAAAGTTATGACCCACCGGAGTGACGGAATGGCAACGAGTAGTGTTGTGCCGAATCCAAAGCACGTTGTTCAGCGTGTACAGCAGCCAGTAAAAGTTATGTCCCACCGAAGTGGCAGAATAGCAACGAGTGGTGTTGTGCCGGAAGCCAAGCACGTTGTTCAGACTGTACAGCAGCAAGTAAAAGTTATGTCCCACCGGAGTGGCAGAATAGTAACGAGTGGTGTTGTGCCGAAACCAAAACACGTTGTTCAGTGTGTACAGAAGCAAGTAAAACTTATAACCCACCGGAGTGACGGAATGGCAACGAGTGGTGTTGTGCCGAATCCGAAGCACGTTGTGCAGCATGTACAGCAGGAGATAAAAGTTATGAACCACCGGTGTGACGGAATGGCAACGTGTGGTGTTGTGCCGAATCCAAAGCACGTTGTTCAGCGTTACAGCAGCAAGTAGAAGTTATGTCCCACCGGAGTGGCAGAATAGCAACGAGTGGTGTTGTGCCGAAACCTAAGCACGTTGTTCAGCGTGCACCGCAGCAAATAAAAGATATGACCCACCGGTGTGACGGAATGGCAACGTGTGGTGTTGTGCCGAAACCAAAGCACGTTGTTCAGCCTGTACAGCAGCAAGTAAATGTTATGAACCACCGGTGTGACGGAATGGCAACGTGTGGTGTTGTGTCGAAACCAAAGCACGTTGTTCAGCCTGTACAGCAGCAAGTAAAAGTTATGACCCACCGGAGTGACGGAATGGCAACGAGTTGTGTTGTGCCGAATCCAAAGCACTTTGTTCAGCGTGTACAGCAGCCAGTAAAAGTTATGTCCCACCGGAGTGGCAGAATTGCAACGAGTGGTGTTGTGCCGAAACCAAAGCATGTTGTTCAGCGTGTACAGCAGCAAGTAAATGTTATGTCCCACCGGAGTGGCAGAATAGCAACGAGTGGTGTTGCGCCGAAACCAAAACACGTTGTTCAGTGTGTACAGCAGCAAAGTAAAATTTATGACCCACCAGAGTGACGGAATGGCAACGAGTGGTGTTGTGCCGAATCCAAAGCACGTTGTTCAGCGTGTACAGCAGCAAATAAACGTTATGAACCACCGGGGTGACGGAATGGCAACGTGTGGTGTTGTGCCGAATCCAAAGCACGTTGTTCAGCGTTACAGCAGCAAGTAAAAGTTATGTCCCACCGGAGTGGAAGAATAGCAGCGAGTGGTGTTGTGCCGAAACCAAAACACGTTGTTCAGTGTGTACAGCAGCAAGTAAAATTTATGACCCACCGGAGTGACGGAACGGCAACGAGTGGTGTTGTGCCGAATCCAAAGCACGTTGTTCAGCGTGTACAGCAGCAAATAAAAGTTATGAACCACCGGTGTGACGGAATGGCAACGTGTGGTGCTGTGCCGAATCCAAAGCACGTTGTTCAGCGTTACAGCAGCAAGTAAAAGTTATGTCCCACCGGAGTGGCAGAATACCAACGAGTGGTGTTGTGCCGAAACCAAAACACGTTGTTCAGTGTGTACAGCAGCAAGTAAAAGTTATGTCCCACCGGAGTGGCAGAATAGCAACGAGTGGTGTTGTGCCGGAACCAAAGCACGTTGTTCAGCGTGTACAGCAGCAAATAAAAGTTATGAACCACCGGTGTGACGGAATGGCAACGTGTGGTGTTGTGCCGAATCCAAAGCACGTTGTTGAGCCTGTACAGCAGCAAGTAAAAGTTATGACCCACCGGATTGACGGAATGGCAACGAGTGGTGTTGTGCCGAATCCAAAGCACGTTGTTCAGCGTGTACAGCAGCAAGTAAAAGTTATGACCCACGGGAGTTACGGAATGGCAACGAGTGGCGTTGTGCCGAATCCAAAGCACGCTGTTCAGTGTGTACAACAGCCAGTAAAGGTTATGTCCCACCGGAGTGGCAGAATAGCAACGAGTGGTGTTGTGCCGAAACCAAAGCATGTTGTTCACCGTGGACAGCAGCAAATAAAACTTATGAACCACCGGTGTGACGGAATGGCAACGTGTGGTGTTGTGCCGAAACCAAAGCACGTTGTTCAGCCTGTACAGCAGCAAGTAAAAGATATGAACCACCGGTGTGACGGAATGGCAACGTGTGGTGTTTTGCCGAAATGAAAGCACGTTGTTCAGCCTGTACAGCAGCAAGTAAAAGTTATGACCCACCGGAGTGACGGAATGGCAACGAGCAGTGTTGTGCCGAATCCAAAGCACGTTGTTCAGCGTGTACAGCAGCCAGTAAAAGTTATGTCCCACCGGAGTGGCAGAATAGCAACGAGTGGTGTTGTGCCGGAACCAAAGCACGTTGTTCAGCCTGTACAGCAGCAAGTAAACGTTATGTCCCACCGGAGTGGCAGAATAGCAACGAGTGGTGCTGTGCCGAAACCAAAACACGTTGTTCAGTGTGTACAGCAGCAAGTAAAATTTATGACCCATCGGAGTTACGGAATGGCAACGAGTGGCGTTGTGCCGAATCCAAAGCACGTTGTTCAGTGTGTACAACAGCCAGTAAAAGTTATGTCCCACCGGAGTGGCAGAATAGCAACGAGTGGTGTTGTGCCGAAAGCAAAGCATATTGTTCACCGTGTACAGCAGCAAATAAAAGTAATGAACCACCGGTGTGACGGAATGGCAACGTGTGGTGTTGTGCCGAATCCAAAGCACGTTGTTCAGCCTGTACAGCAGCAAGTAAAAGTTATGACCCACCGGAGTGACGGAATGCAAAGAGTGGTGTTGTGCCGAAACCAAAGCACGTTTTGCAGCCTGAACAGCAGCAAGTAAAAGTTATGACCCACCGGAGTGACGAAATGGCAATGAGTAGTGTTGTGCCGAATCGAAAGCACGTTGTTCAGCGTGTACAGCAGCCAGTAAATGTTATGTAGCAACGGAGTGACAGAATAGCAACGAGTGGTGTTGTGCCGAAACCTAAGCACGTTGTTCAGCTTGTCAGCAGCAAGTAAAAGTTATGACCCAGCGGAGTGACGGATTGGCAACGAGTGGTGTTGTGCCGAATCCAAAGCACGTTGTTCAGCCTGTACAGCAGGAAGTAAATGTTATTACCCACCGGAGTGACGGAATGGCAACGAGTAGTGTTGTGCCGAATCCAAAGCACGTTGTTCAGCGTGTACAGCAGCAAGTAAAAGTTATGACCCACCGGAGTGACGGAATGGCAACGAGTGGTGTTGTGCCGAATCCAAAGCACGTTGTTCAGCGTGTACAGCAGCAAATAAAAGTTATGACCCACCGGTGTGACGGAATGGCAACGTGTGGTGTTGTGCCGAATCCAAAGCACGTTGTTCAGCGTGTACAGCAGCAAATAAAAGTTATGACCCACCGGTGTGACGGAATGGCAACGTGTGGTGTTGTGCCGAATCCAAAGCACGTTGTTCAGCCTGTACAGCAGCAAGTAAAAATTATGACCCACCGGAGTGACGGAATGGCAACGAGTGATGTGCCGAATCCAAAGCACGTTGTTCAGCGTGTACAGTAGGAAATAAAAGTTATGACCCACCGGTGTGACGGAATGGCAACGTGTGGTGTTGTGTCGAATCCAAAGCATGTTGTTCAGCCTGTACAGCAGCAAGTAAAAAATTTTGACCCACCGGAGTGACGGAATGGCAACGAGTGGTGTTGTGCCGAATGCAAAGCACGTTGTTCAGCCTGTAGAGCAGCAAGTAAAAGTTTTGACCCACCGGAGTTACGGAATGGCAACGAGTAGGGTTGTGCCGAATCCAAAGCACGTTGTTCAGCGTGTACAGCAGCCAGTAAAAATATGTCCCACCGGAGTGGCAGAATAGCAACGAGTGGTGTTGTGCCGAAACCAAAGCACGTTGTTTAGCGTGTACAGCAGCAAGTAAAAGATATGTCCCACCGGAACGGCAGAATAGCAACGAGTGGTGCTGTGCCGAAACCAAAACACGTTTTGCAGCCTGTACAGCAGCAAGTAAAAGTTATGACCCACCGGAGTGACGGAATGGCAATGAGTAGTGTTGTGCCGAATCGAAAGCACGTTGTTCAGCGTGTACAGCAGCCAGTAAATGTTATGTAGCAACGGAGTGACAGAATAGCAACGAGTGGTGTTGTGCCGAAACCTAAGCACGTTGTTCAGCTTGTCAGCAGCAAGTAAAAGTTATGACCCAGCGGAGTGACGGATTGGCAACGAGTGGTGTTGTGCCGAATCCAAAGCACGTTGTTCAGCCTGTACAGCAGCAAGTAAATGTTATTACCCACCGGAGTGACGGAATGGCAACGAGTAGTGTTGTGCCGAATCCAAAGCACGTTGTTCAGCCTGTACAGCAGCAAGTAAAAATTATGACCCACCGGAGTGACGGAATGGCAACGAGTGATGTGCCGAATCCAAAGCACGTTGTTCAGCGTGTACAGTAGGAAATAAAGGTTATGACCCACCGGTGTGAAGGAATGGCAACGTGTGGTGTTGTGTCGAATCCAAAGCATGTTGTTCTGCCTGTACAGCAGCAAGTAAAAAATTTTGACCCACCGGAGTGACGGAATGGCAACGAGTGGTGTTGTGCCGAATGCAAAGCACGTTGTTCAGTCTGTAGAGCAGCAAGTAAAAGTTATGACCCACCGGAGTTACGGAATGGCAACGAGTAGGGTTGTGCCGAATCCAAAGCACGTTGTTCAGCGTGTACAATAGCCAGTAAAAATATGTCCCACCGGAGTGGCAGAATAGCAACGAGTGGTGTTGTGCCGAAACCAAAGCACGTTGTTTAGCGTGTACAGCAGCAAGTAAAAGATATGTCCCACCGGAATGGCAGAATAGCAACGAGTGGTGTTGTGCCGAAACCAAAACACGTTGTTCAGTGTGTACAGCAGCAAGTAAAATTTATGACCCATCGGAGTTACGGAATGGCAACGAGTGGCGTTGTGCCGAATCCAAAGCATGTTGTTCACCGTGTACAGCAGCAAATAAAAGTTATGAACCACCGGTGTGACGGAATGGCAACGTGTGGTGTTGTGCCAAAACCAAAGCACGTTGTTCAGCCTGTACAGCAGCAAGTAAAAATTATGAACCACCGGTGTGACGGAATGGCAACGTGTGGTGTTGTGCCGAATCCAAAGCACGTTGTTCAGCGTGTACAGCAGCAAATAAAAGTTATGACCCACCGGTGTGACGGAATGGCAACGTGTGGTGTTGTGCCGAATCCAAAGCACGTTGTTCAGCCTGTACAGCAGCAAGTAAAAATTATGACACACCGGAGTGACGGAATGGCAACGAGTGATGTGCCGAATCCAAAGCACGTTGTTCAGCGTGTACAGTAGGAAATAAAAGTTATGACCCACCGGTGTGACGGAATGGCAACGTGTGGTGTTGTGTCGAATCCAAAGCATGTTGTTCAGCCTGTACAGCAGCAAGTAAAAAATTTTGACCCACCGGAGTGACGGAATGGCAACGAGTGGTGTTGTGCCGAATGCAAAGCACGTTGTTCAGCCTGTAGAGCAGCAAGTAAAAGTTATGACCCACCGGAGTTACGGAATGGCAACGAGTAGGGTTGTGCCGAATCCAAAGCACGTTGTTCAGCGCGTACAGCAGCCAGTAAAAATATGTCCCACCGGAGTGGCAGAATAGCAACGAGTGGTGTTGTGCCGAAACCAAAGCAGGTTGTTTAGCGTGTACAGCAGCAAGTAAAAGATATGTCCCACCGGAATGGCAGAATAGCAACGAGTGGTGCTGTGCCGAAACCAAAACACGTTTTGCAGCCTGTACAGCAGCAAGTCAAAGTTATGACCCACCGGAGTGACGGAATGGCAATGAGTAGTGTTGTGCCGAATCGAAAGCACGTTGTTCAGGGTGTACAGCAGCCAGTAAATGTTATGTAGCAACGGAGTGACAGAATAGCAACGAGTGGTGTTGTGCCGAAACCTAAGCACGTTGTTCAGCTTGTCAGCAGCAAGTAAAAGTTATGACCCAGCGGAGTGACGGATTGGCAACGAGTGGTGTTGTGCCGAATCCAAGGCACGTTGTTCAGCCTGTACAGCAGCAAGTAAATGTTATTACCCACCGGAGTGACGGAATGGCAACGGGTAGTGTTGGGCCGAATCCAAAGCACGTTGTTCAGCGTGTACAGCAGCAAGTAAAAGTTATGACCCACCGGAGTGACGGAATGGCAACGAGTGGTGTTGTGCCGAATCCAAAGCACGTTGTTCAGCGTGTACAGCAGCAAATAAAAGTTATGACCCACCGGTGTGACGGAATGGCAACGTGTGGTGTTGTGCCGAATCGAAAGCACGTTGTTCAGCGTGTACAGCAGCAAATAAAAGTTATGACCCACCGGTGTGACGGAATGGCAACGTGTGGTGTTGTGTCGAATCCAAAGCATGTTGTTCAGCCTGTACAGCAGCAAGTAAAAGTTTTGACCCACCGGAGTGACGGAATGGCAACGAGTGGTGTTGTGCCGAATGCAAAGCACGTTGTTCAGCCTGTTGAGCAGCAAGTAAAAGTTATGACCCACCGGAGTTACGGAATGGCAACGAGTAGGGTTGTGCCGAATCCAAAGCACGTTGTTCAGCGTGTAGAGCAGCCAGTAAAAATTATGTCCCGCCGGAGTGGCAGAATAGCAACGAGTGGTGTTGTGCCGAAACCAAAGCACGTTGTTTAGCGTGTACAGCAGCAAGTAAAAGTTATGTCCCACCGGAGTGGCAGAATAGCAACGAGTGGTGCTGTGCCGAAACCAAAACACGTTGTTCAGTGTGTACAGCAGCAAGTAAAATTTATGACCCACCGGAGTGGCAGAATAGCAACGAGTGGTGTTCTGCCGAAACCAAAGCATGTTGTTCACCGTGTACAGCAGCAAATAAAAGTTATGAACCACCGGTGTGACGGAATGGCAACGTGTGGAGTTGTGCCGAATCCAAAGCACGTTGTTCAGCGTGTACAGCAGCAAATAAATGTTATGACCCACCGGTGTGACGGAATGGCAACGTGTGGTGTTGTGCCGAATCCAAAGCACGTTGTTCAGCCTGTACAGCAGCAAGTAAAAATTATGACCCACCGGTGTGACGGAATGGCAACGAGTGATGTGCCGAATCCAAAGCACGTTGTTCAGCGTGTACAGCAGGAAATAAAAGTTATGACCCACCGGTGTGACGGAATGGCAACGTGTGGTGTTGTGTCGAATCCAAAGCATGTTGTTCAGCCTGTACAGCAGCAAGTAAAAGTTTTGACCCACCGGAGTGACGGAATGGCAACGAGTGGTGCTGTGCCGAATGCAAAGCACGTTGTTCAGCCTGTAGAGCAGCAAGTAAAATTATGACCCACCGGAGTTACGGAATGGCAACGAGTAGGGTTGCGCCGAATCCAAAGCACGTTGTTCAGCGTGTACAGCAGCCAGTAAAAATTATGTCCCACCGGAGTGGCAGAATAGCAACGAGTGGTGTTGTGCCGAAACTAAAGCACGTTGTTCAGCGTGTACAGCAGGAAGTAAAAGTTATGTCCCACCGGAGTGGTAGAATAGCAACGAGTGGTGCTGTGCCGAAACCAAAACACGTTGTTCAGTGTGTACAGCAGCAAGTAAAATTTATGACCCATCGGAGTTACGGAATGGCAACGAGTGGCGTTGTACCGAATCCAAAGCACGTTGTTCAGTGTGTACAACAGCCAGTAAAAGTTATGTCCCACCGGAGTGGCAGAATAGCAACGAGTGGTGTTGTGCCGAAACCATAGCATGTTGTTCACCGTGTACAGCAGCAAATAAAAGTTATGAACCACCGGTGTGACGGAATGGCAACGTGTGGTGTTGTGCCGAAACCAAAGCACGTTGTTCAGCCTGTACAGCAGCAAGTAAAAGTTATGAACCACCGGTGTGACGGAATGGCAACGTGTGGTGTTTTGCCGAAACGAAAGCACGTTGATCAGCCTGCACAGCAGCAAGTAAAAGTTATGACCCACCGGAGTGACGGAATGGCAACGAGTAGTGTTGTGCCGAATCCAAAGCACGTTGTTCAGCGTGTACAGCAGCCAGTAAAAGTTATGTCCCACCGAAGTGGCAGAATAGCAACGAGTGGTGTTGTGCCGGAAGCAAAGCACGTTGTTCAGACTGTACAGCAGCAAGTAAAAGTTATGTCCCACCGGAGTGGCAGAATAGTAACGAGTGGTGTTGTGCCGAAACCAAAACACGTTGTTCAGCCTGTACAGCAGCAAGTAAATGTTATGAACCACCGGTGTGACGGAATGGCAACGTGTGGTGTTGTGTCGAAACCAAAGCACGTTGTTCAGCCTGTACAGCAGCAAGTAAAAGTTATGACCCACCGGAGTGACGGAATGGCAACGAGTTGTGTTGTGCCGAATCCAAAGCACTTTGTTCAGCGTGTACAGCAGCCAGTAAAAGTTATGTCCCACCGGAGTGGCAGAATTGCAACGAGTGGTGTTGTGCCGAAACCAAAGCATGTTGTTCAGCGTGTACAGCAGCAAGTAAAATTTATGACCCATCGGAGTTACGGAATGGCAACGAGTGGCGTTGTGCCGAATCCAAAGCATGTTGTTCACCGTGTACAGCAGCAAATAAAAGTTATGAACCACTGGTGTGACGGAATGGCAACGTGTGGTGTTGTGCCAAAACCAAAGCACGTTGTTCAGCCTGTACAGCAGCAAGTAAAAATTATGAACCACCGGTGTGACGGAATGGCAACGTGTGGTGTTGTGCCGAATCCAAAGCACGTTGTTCAGCGTGTACAGCAGCAAATAAAAGTTATGACCCACCGGTGTGACGGAATGGCAACGTGTGGTGTTGTGCCGAATCCAAAGCACGTTGTTCAGCCTGTACAGCAGCAAGTAAAAATTATGACACACCGGAGTGACGGAATGGCAACGAGTGATGTGCCGAATCCAAAGCACGTTGTTCAGCGTGTACAGTAGGAAATAAAAGTTATGACCCACCGGTGTGACGGAATGGCAACGTGTGGTGTTGTGTCGAATCCAAAGCATGTTGTTCAGCCTGTACAGCAGCAAGTAAAAAATTTTGACCCACCGGAGTGACGGAATGGCAACGAGTGGTGTTGTGCCGAATGCAAAGCACGTTGTTCAGCCTGTAGAGCAGCAAGTAAAAGTTATGACCCACCGGAGTTACGGAATGGCAACGAGTAGGGTTGTGCCGAATCGAAAGCACGTTGTTCAGGGTGTACAGCAGCCAGTAAATGTTATGTAGCAACGGAGTGACAGAATAGCAACGAGTGGTGTTGTGCCGAAACCTAAGCACGTTGTTCAGCTTGTCAGCAGCAAGTAAAAGTTATGACCCAGCGGAGTGACGGATTGGCAACGAGTGGTGTTGTGCCGAATCCAAGGCACGTTGTTCAGCCTGTACAGCAGCAAGTAAATGTTATTACCCACCGGAGTGACGGAATGGCAACGGGTAGTGTTGGGCCGAATCCAAAGCACGTTGTTCAGCGTGTACAGCAGCAAGTAAAAGTTATGACCCACCGGAGTGACGGAATGGCAACGAGTGGTGTGGTGCCGAATCCAAAGCACGTTGTTCAGCGTGTACAGCAGCAAATAAAAGTTATGACCCACCGGTGTGACGGAATGGCAACGTGTGGTGTTGTGCCGAATCGAAAGCACGTTGTTCAGCGTGTACAGCGGCAAATAAAAGTTATGACCCACCGGTGTGACGGAATGGCAACGTGTGGTGTTGTGTCGAATCCAAAGCATGTTGTTCAGCCTGTACAGCAGCAAGTAAAAGTTTTGACCCACCGGAGTGACGGAATGGCAACGAGTGGTGTTGTGCCGAATGCAAAGCACGTTGTTCAGCCTGTTGAGCAGCAAGTAAAAGTTATGACCCACCGGAGTTACGGAATGGCAACGAGTAGGATTGTGCCGAATCCAAAGCACGTTGTTCAGCGTGTAGAGCAGCCAGTAAAAATTATGTCCCACCGGAGTGGCAGAATAGCAACGAGTGGTGTTGTGCCGAAACCAAAGCACGTTGTTTAGCGTGTACAGCAGCAAGTAAAAGTTATGTCCCACCGGAGTGGCAGAATAGCAACGAGTGGTGCTGTGCCGAAACCAAAACACGTTGTTCAGTGTGTACAGCAGCAAGTAAAATTTATGACCCACCGGAGTGGCAGAATAGCAACGAGTGGTGTTCTGCCGAAACCAAAGCATGTTGTTCACCGTGTACAGCAGCAAATAAAAGTTATGAACCACCGGTGTGACGGAATGGCAACGTGTGGAGTTGTGCCGAATCCAAAGCACGTTGTTCAGCGTGTACAGCAGCAAATAAATGTTATGACCCACCGGTGTGACGGAATGGCAACGTGTGGTGTTGTGCCGAATCCAAAGCACGTTGTTCAGCCTGTACAGCAGCAAGTAAAAATTATGACCCACCGGTGTGACGGAATGGCAACGAGTGATGTGCCGAATCCAAAGCACGTTGTTCAGCGTGTACAGCAGGAAATAAAAGTTATGACCCACCGGTGTGACGGAATGGCAACGTGTGGTGTTGTGTCGAATCCAAAGCATGTTGTTCAGCCTGTACAGCAGCAAGTAAAAGTTTTGACCCACCGGAGTGACGGAATGGCAACGAGTGGTGCTGTGCCGAATGCAAAGCACGTTGTTCAGCCTGTAGAGCAGCAAGTAAAATTATGACCCACCGGAGTTACGGAATGGCAACGAGTAGGGTTGCGCCGAATCCAAAGCACGTTGTTCAGCGTGTACAGCAGCCAGTAAAAATTATGTCCCACCGGAGTGGCAGAATAGCAACGAGTGGTGTTGTGCCGAAACTAAAGCACGTTGTTCAGCGTGTACAGCAGGAAGTAAAAATTATGTCCCACCGGAGTGGCAGAATAGCAACGAGTGGTGTTGTGCCGAAACCAAAGCACGTTGTTTAGCGTGTACAGCAGCAAGTAAAAGTTATGTCCCACCGGAGTGGCAGAATAGCAACGAGTGGTGCTGTGCCGAAACCAAAACACGTTGTTCAGTGTGTACAGCAGCAAGTAAAATTTATGACCCACCGGAGTGGCAGAATAGCAACGAGTGGTGTTCTGCCGAAACCAAAGCATGTTGTTCACCGTGTACAGCAGCAAATAAAAGTTATGAACCACCGGTGTGACGGAATGGCAACGTGTGGAGTTGTGCCGAATCCAAAGCACGTTGTTCAGCGTGTACAGCAGCAAATAAATGTTATGACCCACCGGTGTGACGGAATGGCAACGTGTGGTGTTGTGCCGAATCCAAAGCACGTTGTTCAGCCTGTACAGCAGCAAGTAAAAATTATGACCCACCGGTGTGACGGAATGGCAACGAGTGATGTGCCGAATCCAAAGCACGTTGTTCAGCGTGTACAGCAGGAAATAAAAGTTATGACCCACCGGTGTGACGGAATGGCAACGTGTGGTGTTGTGTCGAATCCAAAGCATGTTGTTCAGCCTGTACAGCAGCAAGTAAAAGTTTTGACCCACCGGAGTGACGGAATGGCAACGAGTGGTGCTGTGCCGAATGCAAAGCACGTTGTTCAGCCTGTAGAGCAGCAAGTAAAATTATGACCCACCGGAGTTACGGAATGGCAACGAGTAGGGTTGCGCCGAATCCAAAGCACGTTGTTCAGCGTGTACAGCAGCCAGTAAAAATTATGTCCCACCGGAGTGGCAGAATAGCAACGAGTGGTGTTGTGCCGAAACTAAAGCACGTTGTTCAGCGTGTACAGCAGGAAGTAAAAGTTATGTCCCACCGGAGTGGTAGAATAGCAACGAGTGGTGCTGTGCCGAAACCAAAACACGTTGTTCAGTGTGTACAGCAGCAAGTAAAATTTATGACCCATCGGAGTTACGGAATGGCAACGAGTGGCGTTGTACCGAATCCAAAGCACGTTGTTCAGTGTGTACAACAGCCAGTAAAAGTTATGTCCCACCGGAGTGGCAGAATAGCAACGAGTGGTGTTGTGCCGAAACCATAGCATGTTGTTCACCGTGTACAGCAGCAAATAAAAGTTATGAACCACCGGTGTGACGGAATGGCAACGTGTGGTGTTGTGCCGAAACCAAAGCACGTTGTTCAGCCTGTACAGCAGCAAGTAAAAGTTATGAACCACCGGTGTGACGGAATGGCAACGTGTGGTGTTTTGCCGAAACGAAAGCACGTTGATCAGCCTGCACAGCAGCAAGTAAAAGTTATGACCCACCGGAGTGACGGAATGGCAACGAGTAGTGTTGTGCCGAATCCAAAGCACGTTGTTCAGCGTGTACAGCAGCCAGTAAAAGTTATGTCCCACCGAAGTGGCAGAATAGCAACGAGTGGTGTTGTGCCGGAAGCAAAGCACGTTGTTCAGACTGTACAGCAGCAAGTAAAAGTTATGTCCCACCGGAGTGGCAGAATAGTAACGAGTGGTGTTGTGCCGAAACCAAAACACGTTGTTCAGTGTGTACAGAAGCAAGTAAAACTTATAACCCACCGGAGTGACGGAATGGCAACGAGTGGTGTTGTGCCGAATCCGAAGCACGTTGTGCAGCATGTACAGCAGGAGATAAAAGTTATGAACCACCGGTGTGACGGAATGGCAACGTGTGGTGTTGTGCCGAATCCAAAGCACGTTGTTCAGCGTTACAGCAGCAAGTAGAAGTTATGTCCCACCGGAGTGGCAGAATAGCAACGAGTGGTGTTGTGCCGAAACCTAAGCACGTTGTTCAGCGTGCACCGCAGCAAATAAAAGATATGACCCACCGGTGTGACGGAATGGCAACGTGTGGTGTTGTGCCGAAACCAAAGCACGTTGTTCAGCCTGTACAGCAGCAAGTAAATGTTATGAACCACCGGTGTGACGGAATGGCAACGTGTGGTGTTGTGTCGAAACCAAAGCACGTTGTTCAGCCTGTACAGCAGCAAGTAAAAGTTATGACCCACCGGAGTGACGGAATGGCAACGAGTTGTGTTGTGCCGAATCCAAAGCACTTTGTTCAGCGTGTACAGCAGCCAGTAAAAGTTATGTCCCACCGGAGTGGCAGAATTGCAACGAGTGGTGTTGTGCCGAAACCAAAGCATGTTGTTCAGCGTGTACAGCAGCAAGTAAAATTTATGACCCATCGGAGTTACGGAATGGCAACGAGTGGCGTTGTGCCGAATCCAAAGCATGTTGTTCACCGTGTACAGCAGCAAATAAAAGTTATGAACCACTGGTGTGACGGAATGGCAACGTGTGGTGTTGTGCCAAAACCAAAGCACGTTGTTCAGCCTGTACAGCAGCAAGTAAAAATTATGAACCACCGGTGTGACGGAATGGCAACGTGTGGTGTTGTGCCGAATCCAAAGCACGTTGTTCAGCGTGTACAGCAGCAAATAAAAGTTATGACCCACCGGTGTGACGGAATGGCAACGTGTGGTGTTGTGCCGAATCCAAAGCACGTTGTTCAGCCTGTACAGCAGCAAGTAAAAATTATGACACACCGGAGTGACGGAATGGCAACGAGTGATGTGCCGAATCCAAAGCACGTTGTTCAGCGTGTACAGTAGGAAATAAAAGTTATGACCCACCGGTGTGACGGAATGGCAACGTGTGGTGTTGTGTCGAATCCAAAGCATGTTGTTCAGCCTGTACAGCAGCAAGTAAAAAATTTTGACCCACCGGAGTGACGGAATGGCAACGAGTGGTGTTGTGCCGAATGCAAAGCACGTTGTTCAGCCTGTAGAGCAGCAAGTAAAAGTTATGACCCACCGGAGTTACGGAATGGCAACGAGTAGGGTTGTGCCGAATCCAAAGCACGTTGTTCAGCGCGTACAGCAGCCAGTAAACATATGTCCCACCGGAGTGGCAGAATAGCAACGAGTGGTGTTGTGCCGAAACCAAAGCAGGTTGTTTAGCGTGTACAGCAGCAAGTAAAAGATATGTCCCACCGGAATGGCAGAATAGCAACGAGTGGTGCTGTGCCGAAACCAAAACACGTTTTGCAGCCTGTACAGCAGCAAGTCAAAGTTATGACCCACCGGAGTGACGGAATGGCAATGAGTAGTGTTGTGCCGAATCGAAAGCACGTTGTTCAGGGTGTACAGCAGCCAGTAAATGTTATGTAGCAACGGAGTGACAGAATAGCAACGAGTGGTGTTGTGCCGAAACCTAAGCACGTTGTTCAGCTTGTCAGCAGCAAGTAAAAGTTATGACTCAGCGGAGTGACGGATTGGCAACGAGTGGTGTTGTGCCGAATCCAAGGCACGTTGTTCAGCCTGTACAGCAGCAAGTAAATGTTATTACCCACCGGAGTGACGGAATGGCAACGGGTAGTGTTGGGCCGAATCCAAAGCACGTTGTTCAGCGTGTACAGCAGCAAGTAAAAGTTATGACCCACCGGAGTGACGGAATGGCAACGAGTGGTGTTGTGCCGAATCCAAAGCACGTTGTTCAGCGAGTACAGCAGCAAATAAAAGTTATGACCCACCGGTGTGACGGAATGGCAACGTGTGGTGTTGTGCCGAATCGAAAGCACGTTGTTCAGCGTGTACAGCAGCAAATAAAAGTTATGACCCACCGGTGTGACGGAATGGCAACGTGTGGTGTTGTGTCGAATCCAAAGCATGTTGTTCAGCCTGTACAGCAGCAAGTAAAAGTTTTGACCCACCGGAGTGACGGAATGGCAACGAGTGGTGTTGTGCCGAATGCAAAGCACGTTGTTCAGCCTGTTGAGCAGCAAGTAAAAGTTATGACCCACCGGAGTTACGGAATGGCAACGAGTAGGGTTGTGCCGAATCCAAAGCACGTTGTTCAGCGTGTAGAGCAGCCAGTAAAAATTATGTCCCACCGGAGTGGCAGAATAGCAACGAGTGGTGTTGTGCCGAAACCAAAGCACGTTGTTTAGCGTGTACAGCAGCAAGTAAAAGTTATGTCCCACCGGAGTGGCAGAATAGCAACGAGTGGTGCTGTGCCGAAACCAAAACACGTTGTTCAGTGTGTACAGCAGCAAGTAAAATTTATGACCCACCGGAGTGGCAGAATAGCAACGAGTGGTGTTCTGCCGAAACCAAAGCATGTTGTTCACCGTGTACAGCAGCAAATAAAAGTTATGAACCACCGGTGTGACGGAATGGCAACGTGTGGAGTTGTGCCGAATCCAAAGCACGTTGTTCAGCGTGTACAGCAGCAAATAAATGTTATGACCCACCGGTGTGACGGAATGGCAACGTGTGGTGTTGTGCCGAATCCAAAGCACGTTGTTCAGCCTGTACAGCAGCAAGTAAAAATTATGACCCACCGGTGTGACGGAATGGCAACGAGTGATGTGCCGAATTCAAAGCACGTTGTTCAGCGTGTACAGCAGGAAATAAAAGTTATGACCCACCGGTGTGACGGAATGGCAACGTGTGGTGTTGTGTCGAATCCAAAGCATGTTGTTCAGCCTGTACAGCAGCAAGTAAAAGTTTTGACCCACCGGAGTGACGGAATGGCAACGAGTGGTGCTGTGCCGAATGCAAAGCACGTTGTTCAGCCTGTAGAGCAGCAAGTAAAATTATGACCCACCGGAGTTACGGAATGGCAACGAGTAGGGTTGCGCCGAATCCAAAGCACGTTGTTCAGCGTGTACAGCAGCCAGTAAAAATTATGTCCCACCGGAGTGGCAGAATAGCAACGAGTGGTGTTGTGCCGAAACTAAAGCACGTTGTTCAGCGTGTACAGCAGGAAGTAAAAGTTATGTCCCACCGGAGTGGTAGAATAGCAACGAGTGGTGCTGTGCCGAAACCAAAACACGTTGTTCAGTGTGTACAGCAGCAAGTAAAATTTATGACCCATCGGAGTTACGGAATGGCAACGAGTGGCGTTGTACCGAATCCAAAGCACGTTGTTCAGTGTGTACAACAGCCAGTAAAAGTTATGTCCCACCGGAGTGGCAGAATAGCAACGAGTGGTGTTGTGCCGAAACCATAGCATGTTGTTCACCGTGTACAGCAGCAAATAAAAGTTATGAACCACCGGTGTGACGGAATGGCAACGTGTGGTGTTGTGCCGAAACCAAAGCACGTTGTTCAGCCTGTACAGCAGCAAGTAAAAGTTATGAACCACCGGTGTGACGGAATGGCAACGTGTGGTGTTTTGCCGAAACGAAAGCACGTTGATCAGCCTGCACAGCAGCAAGTAAAAGTTATGACCCACCGGAGTTACGGAATGGCAACGAGTAGTGTTGTGCCGAATCCAAAGCACGTTGTTCAGCGTGTACAGCAGCCAGTAAAAGTTATGTCCCACCGAAGTGGCAGAATAGCAACGAGTGGTGTTGTGCCGGAAGCAAAGCACGTTGTTCAGACTGTACAGCAGCAAGTAAAAGTTATGTCCCACCGGAGTGGCAGAATAGTAACGAGTGGTGTTGTGCCGAAACCAAAACACGTTGTTCAGTGTGTACAGAAGCAAGTAAAACTTATAACCCACCGGAGTGACGGAATGGCAACGAGTGGTGTTGCGCCGAATCCGAAGCACGTTGTGCAGCATGTACAGCAGGAGATAAAAGTTATGAACCACCGGTGTGACGGAATGGCAACGTGTGGTGTTGTGCCGAATCCAAAGCACGTTGTTCAGCGTTACAGCAGCAAGTAGAAGTTATGTCCCACCGGAGTGGCAGAATAGCAACGAGTGGTGTTGTGCCGAAACCTAAGCACGTTGTTCAGCGTGCACCGCAGCAAATAAAAGATATGACCCACCGGTGGGACGGAATGGCAACGTGTGGTGTTGTGCCGAAACCAAAGCACGTTGTTCAGCCTGTACAGCAGCAAGTAAATGTTATGAACCACCGGTGTGACGGAATGGCAACGTGTGGTGTTGTGTCGAAACCAAAGCACGTTGTTCAGCCTGTACAGCAGCAAGTAAAAGTTATGACCCACTGGAGTGACGGAATGGCAACGAGTTGTGTTGTGCCGAATCCAAAGCACTTTGTTCAGC